>CM076582.1:360789040-361389040 GCA_034641835.2 Pinus albicaulis
CGGGCTCAAATATCTACTTTTCAAATTGACAAGAATGGTGAAGGGAAAATTCTAGGGTTTTGAGTTTCAACAACAATTTTAGAATAGGTTTCAATCAAATATTTCTCCTCTAATGGTCTTTGAGTCAAGGCTTCATCCCGAGATGGAGGTTCTCCAGTAATGGGGGAAGTTTCCGAATTCACTCCCTTCCCAAATATGGAAGATGTAACATTTCATTCAATAGGGGAATCAATGAGAAGAACATGTGTTTCAAATTGTTGTGCAACATGCTGGTTTGAATTAGGGGGGTTATGTTTTGGGATAAGGCTTAAACTAGGCTTACGATTTGGGTTAGGGTTTAGACTCAGGTCTAGGGCTTGAATTAAGGTTAGGGCTAGGGTTTGAATAAGGGCTAGGTCTAGGGTTTGAATTAAGATTTTGACTAGGGTTACATCTAGGGTTTGAATTAATGTTTTGACTAGGGTTAGGATTAAGGCTAGGGTATGGGTAAGGATAAGGAGTAGGGTATGTATTAGGATAAGGGGCAGGGTATGGATTAATATAAGATTGCACATGTAACTGGAACCATGGAGGAGAATGAATTGATAGTGAATTGAATGAAAATTGTGATTGTTGTTTTTGATTAAGTAATATATCTTTCATGAAAGACTTCTCTAGAGAAAAATATCCAAACCATTCTTGAGGATAAGGGGATATCTGATTCGAAGAAGAGCGCCAAGGAGGGGACCACTGTTGCCATGAAGTAGGATATTCAATTGGAGGAGGATTACAAGTTTTCCATGGAACTGAAGGATTATAAACATGTTGAGTAACTTGCTCAAGAGAATAAGCATTAATCCAAGTATTGAAAGATGATAAGTTTTTATTTATACCTGGAAATTGATTTGATTCCTTACTTGATTTCCTGAGTACCTTTAGTAATTCTGGTAGTGATGGGAAATGTTCAGTTGAATGAGCCTCCTCACCAATTTTTCAAACTTTTAGGCTACTAAGTGGACACCTTCCAAGCAAGTGCTTCTTTATATAGTTGGCACAAAATATTAACAATGGTTCTTCATCCTTCTTATGTTCTCCGTGAAAATCATCCAATGTTGAAATCAAATATTTAATATTATTATTTTTATGTTCAAGAAAAATATTAAAATTTCCACTTGTGATTTCTTCATTGGATGATTCGTATATCTCTGCGGCAACATCAAAACTCCTCATTGAATGATTCCTCAAAATACCATTTTCCTGTTTTAATAATCGAAATGGTACTTTTTCAGCACAAGAATAATGTATATATATATAGGGAGGGTTCTTATAGCACTAGAGAAAATGAAAGACCTTCAAATAACCAAGTTTTGTAGGAAATAAATAAATTCAAAGAACAAAAATTTGCAAGATAAAATTGGTAAAAAAACAAACCAAATGCAATAGGTCACCAAGGTCAATCCCTTGAACACCTCCTCGGCAGTGATGCCAAAATGTTGGGTGTAGTATAGGCCATATTAATGGACCAACATTTAATTGTCAACCCGGGAGTTCATGAACTTCGAGGCGCAACACTCGAAATGCCAGAGAGAGCCCCTAGAAACCTGAAAATAAAATTCTATTATAACTTGCGAATAAATCTCAAAAAATTAAATTGAATCCTGCACTTCAAAGGAAACTTGAGAAAACACCAATCCTGAAAATTGAAACACTACAAGAAAAAAGCACATTGGTGAGGGTCATGCTTGTGACAGACCTTTAAGGTCCATCACCAATGTCACATATGGTGACGGTCATTAAAAAATTGTCACTGTAAGTGTATATAGTGATGGTCCTTTATGGTCCGTCACCAAAGACATTTTCAATGACACTTTTGGTGAGGGTCGTTAAAGGCCCATCACTAATTCTCTCTTTGGTGACACTTCTAGTGACGAACTTTTAATGACCCTCACCAATGCTCTTTTTGTTACTTTTGGTGACGGTAAAAAAATGTCCGTCATCATTGATCACTAAAAACCGTCACTGTAAGTGTATATAGTGATGGTCCTTTATGGTTCGTCACCAAAGACATTTTCAATGACACTTTTGGTGAGGGTTGTTAAAAGCCCATCACTAATTATCTCTTTGGTGACACTTCTAATGACGAACTTTCAATGACCCTCACCAATGCTCTTTTTGTTACTTTTGGTGACGGTCAAAAAATGTCCGTCATCATTGATCACTAAAAACCGTCATTGTAAGTGTATATAGTGATGGTCCTTTATGGTTCGTCACCAAAGACATTTCACTTTTGGTGAGGGTCGTTAAAGGCCCATCACTAATTCTCTCTTTGGTGACACTTCTAGTGACAAACTTTTAATGACCCTCACCAATGCTCTTTTTGTTACTTTTGGTGATGATCAAAAAATGTCCATCATCATTGATCATTCCAATGAGTTTTTGATGATGTTATGTGCCTGTTAATATATTTTTTTGTCAAAATATAACAATTTAATACCATTATTGTGGAGAATTTTTTATAATATGTCCAAGGCCATAGTGGTTAGGTTTAGTTAATTTTTTAAGAAGTAATAAGCATGTATCATTTCCCTCAAGTAATGACTAGTCGAATAGAGATTTCCTATGAGTCAACACATGATTCATATCTATTAATTTTATTATCTATAAAATTCCATTTAGATAAAGTTCCGCTATTGTGTGTAGGAAATATATTATTTAATACATAATTGAGCTCTGACAATTCTATTAATGAGAAAGACCTAACAATCCTCAACAATCTGGGCACACCTTGAATTAATGCTTTGGCACACACTAACATTTCTTAGCACCCCACATGTCTTGGAACATCTTTGTACCTATAACATCTTGTGATGACACTGACGCCCAAGCACATGGTGGCATGCACTAGCACAACATGGAACTCTCCTAGCATGTGTTGGCATGCTGCATATAGTCCCTAGCATGCCCTGGAACACCTTGGTTGAATGCATTGACATACATTAGCACTTGGCACACAATGCCACTTGGCATGTATTGGGACCTATTATTAGTGTGCCTAGTATGCCCCTTTTCAAAAAGATAAAGTCCTGACTTATTAACCCTCTTATTGGTTCTTCCTTTTGTTGCCTTGACACATATTGACATACCCTGGTCCCCTGCACCACATCCTTAGCACCCAGCATGTATTGGCATATCTTGGCACTATTAATTGGCACATGATATAATTAGCACACCCTAGAACTCCCAAGCACACTTTGGGAATTCTTAACATGCCTATATTCCCTAGCATGCCTTACCAATGCTTAGCATACCTTGTCACTCCCTGCTTGGCATGACAACTAACACTGACCATTAACACTAGTCTCTGGTAGTACACGTTCCTCGTATTCATTAACTTCCATAAATTTTTACCTAGTACTGCTCCCTTAATATTTTTTCCTAGTACTCCTTAACACTCATCAACATGCATTATCACTCTCTAGCACACCTTAGCACTCTTCAACATTCCCTTCCACTTCATAACATGCATAACAGTAGTCCCTGACACATATTGGCACTTGGTACATGTTGGCGCTTGGAAAGTCTTAGCATTAATGGAATATGTTGAGATGCCTTGGTATGATTTAGCATGGTTTTATATTAAATTTATTTGTGATGATCAATTGTTGGAAAGTAGATGAGAAGCAACAAAGGAATACTTGGCACTTATAATGCACTAAGACTTTGCACTTGGTACCTATTTCCACCTAGTGTTAGTGTGCCTAGCATGCCCCTCTTGGAAAAGGTAAATTGATGACTTATTAACCCTCTTATATGTTCATTTCCTTGTAGTTTAAATTTTTTCTCCCTTTTGTTGTCTTGACAGTCCCTGACACGCATTGAAACACCCTTGCACATCTTGGCATGACTTATCACTTGGCACATCTTAGCATGTTTGAAATGTATTCCCACTATCTTGCACATTAAGGGGGTGAAGAGAGATGTAGTCCTAAAGTAGGTCGAGTATGAGGGCCAAGTAAGGGTTGCTAAAGGGAGGTCATGATCATCCTCCAAGAGCAAGATCATCATGTGAGGGTTCAGAAGAATGTTGCATACCTTAATGGTCGGTTTGCACTAGGAAGTAGGATGGCATATTGTTGGTTCTCTTCTGGTAGATTAAGCTTAAGAGAGGTCTCTCATGAGAATCTGGGCATGTGATTTCAATGGTGTCTTTGTGTGAAGGCTACATCAAATTTTGAAATGTTGAAATTTGCAACAAGAAACAGTGAGATTGGAAACTAGAAAGGACAAAAAAAAATGCACCCACACTGGTGAGGAATTTTAATGCACCAGGAGTGAGGAATGTGGGGCGTCTAATTTATTTTTACCTTAAATAAATTGGACAATAAATTGTAATTTCATCTCATAATAACTTCTGTCAGTTAATTAAGTCATGATGACCAAGTTAGCTCAAGAAATTCAAGTTGAGGGTCTAATATGAGGCATCTAGAGGGATTCTAATATTTTTGGGGTCCAGTTGAAGTTGATGCATTAGTGGGGTGCAAGTGTAATTAACTTAATTAAATGAGTTAAAATCAGTTTAACTAGTTCTAACTGAGTGATGAGCTAGTGAGAGGTCTAGTGAATTAAATTAGATTTAATTCACAATGAGTGATCAATCATATAACTGATAATTTTCTATTAATAGTTGCATGCATATCAGTTTCGAGGAATACCCATTTGAGACAGAGGTTAAAGGGAACATAACTATCAGTTGTATTCAGAGAAAATTTCCCATGTGCAATTATAAAGTCATTGGGATGCCATGATGGATTGCGCAATCAAGGAAGACTGATTTTCCTAATTAATAAGGAGTCAATTCCCTAGGAATTGCATGAGCAAGGCAGGCTGAAGTAAGGATGAGAATTGGCTAAGTACTAGACCGAGTTTTCCTAGATCAACGGGAGACAATTGACAGAGTGTTGGAGAATCTCATGAGAGATTAAGCATTGTATTGTTTCATGATTCCATGACATAATACATAATAGAGATAGAGGGGTTCTGATTAGTTGATTTCCCCAAATACATCATGTTGTTGTGCGATTGATAATTTATTTCTCTTACTTATATGTGATTGTGCGATCGATTTTTGTTTCCGTAAATTTTAGGAAGGATTCAGTATCTTGTTTTAGAAGATTACAGGATCAGCTTGAATCTTGTTGGTTAGATTTTCTACATGGTATAAGAGCAGGAATTTTTTGGGTGGCGAGTTTGTAGAGAATATCTGAAGATTTTGGTGTAAAGTTTTTGAAAAAAATAGAATATTTGGATTCCTTGCAAAAATCTATCCAAATGGAAAAAGAAATCGGTCAAATCGGAGCTCGGATGATGGAGATATCATCGATTTAAAATCAACTCTTTTTTAGAAAATTTTTGTATTTTCAGGACAATTACACTGTGTGTGAGTCAAAAACCTATATGCACTTGAGTTACTAGATGCATGCAAAGCTTTGAGGACAAAGGAAAAAGTTAGAGACTTGGTGGTTTAGAGGGAGCATAAATTACCTCTCAACATGCATCCTCATGAGAAGCAGTCTCTGAAGGTTGTGGAGTAGCTGCCACAATTGGAGAAGCAGAGAAGAGACCGAGTGGAAGTGTCCACTCAAGAAGAGACCTCCATGAGGGGGAAATTTCGAGCCAGATGGGAAGAGGGAGTAGCCATACCTCAAGGTGTACGGTGGGGTTATGTGTAGACATAATCCCAAGATAAGAAATTTGGGCAAGGTCCATTGAGATGGCGTGTCTCATGGATTGAACCTGGCTACGAGGAGCCCACAATACAGTAGTAGTAGGAAGGATCAGTTAGATTTATGTAGTCAGATGTCAGCAAGACAAAAATCAGAGTGACAGATGTCAAATACTGGAGCACAAATAGAGTTAGCAACAGTTCAAAGGGCACGGATGTAGATGTCAGCAACAGTGCAGAGAATCCAGTACTACACAGGTGTAGTAGCTAGCAGTAGTAAGAAGACTCTGATGACAGATGCATTATACTGTTTCAGTTGTTCAGAGGCTATTCAGTTTCAGGATTTGCAGGTGCAAAAAACACTAGAGAAGTGTAGCATGCAGAACATTCCAAAGGTACCAGATGGGGATAGATTGAATTCCTTTTTTTTTGAGAGGGAGTGTTGAAATTTGCAACAAGAAATAGTGAAATTGGCGACTAGAAAGGACAAAAAAAAATTCACGCACACTAGTGAGGAATTTTGATGTACCAGGAGTGAGGAATGTGAGGCATCTAATTTATTTTTCCCTTAAATAAATTGGACAATAAATTGTAATTTCGTCTCATAACAACTTGTGTCAATTAACTAAGTCATGATGATTGAGTTAGCTCAAGAAATTTTATTTAAGGTGATCGAGGTGGATATTGGTGGCCACCCACCTATTCCACTTGGGCCCTTGCCATTGTCTCTTTTAGTTTTTCAGTTTCCTTAATTATAGCACAATTTACTATTTTTGTCTATTTTTTGGGTCTTGAACTTTCGAAGCCATTTTGAGGCCTCAAATGATGATTTTTGGGCATGAAAGGTTTGGTGATTTCATATAAATCATATTATTAGTTGTAGTCCTCGGAGAGATCTTTCTAACGAGGTATCATGTGCGTCAAACGAAGATCATATGACCAAGTTACGACCCCGAGAATTTGGCTGCCCAACTAACCCCAACAGGGCCCATAAACTCTTGGTGTTACATCTCCTCAGGATAGGGTTTTGGTTGTTTAGGGTTTTATCTTATTTTAAATAATAAAAAGACCCTTGATCCTTATTGTAACACAGTTCAGGGGAACATAACTATCAATTTTATTTATAGAAAATTTCCCATGTGAAATTATAAATTCATTGGGATGCCATGATGGATTGTGCAATCAAGGAAGGTTGATTTTCGTAATTAATATGGAGATAATTCAATAGGAATTGTGTGAGAAAGGCAGGCTGAAGGAAGGTCAAGAATTGGCTAAGTACTAGACCAATTTTTCCTAGATCAGCAGGAGACAATTGGCAGAGTGCTAGAGAAACTCAAGAGATATTAAGCATTGTGTTGTTTCATGATTCCTTGACTTAATACAAAATAGAGATAGAGGGTTTTGAGCAGTTGCTTCCCTAGATACATCTTGTGTTGTGTGATTGATAAATTTTTTCTCTTACTTATATGTGATTGTGCGATTGTGTTTTGTTTACACAAATTGTAGGAAGGATTCAGTATATTGTTTTAGTACATGATTACAAGATCAGATTGAATCCCGTTGGTTAGATTTTATAAATGAAATAGAAGAGAGGGTTGATACCATCTTTCCTTGTGGTGGTTATTAGGTGACAAGGTCTGTGATAAATACCAACATAAATGGAGGAGGGCTTGCACTGTAATTTAGAGCCATAACAGAAGTCGACGCAGGCGTAATATTGACTAAGTTAACCCTAGTTTGAGGGTTGACATTGAGATCTGAAGTTCATGTCAAGATTTAGTCAAAGAAATGCCCAGAATCTGTGGATCCATATGAACTGGGTCGAGTCTCTTATGGAGGCAAGATTCGTGTTTCTTCTATGTGTGGATAGGGTTTGTTCTACAACAATTAGAAGTACATAAATATAATGCCCTAGTTAGGACAATTTCCTAGCATGTTTAGTTCATAAGGTATGACCTTAAGACTGTGACAAATTTGCGTAGAAGAAGATGGGTTGTGACCCTTAGAGCGAGGTTTATTTCTGTAATAAAGACCACAGATCTGGAAGATGGTTTGCAGATTCAGTATGTATGGAGACAACATATCCAAAGGAGGGTGGAACCTGAGTAGAAGATTGAGCATGCAGAAGAAATGTGCCATATGAAGAATGGATTGACATGCAGAGGAGATGATTTTGGTGGAATTTCCATAAAGTTTTAGATAAAGATCTGAGGAAACCTATAAAAAAATAGTAAATGGCACTACTACATTTGGCGGAAATTCTGACACTTGGTTCCGACGCTTTTGACCAAATGTCGGAAATTTCCCCAAATTTTTTCCATCCCGCCCGAAACCGTCGCTATACTGACGTTTATAGAAAAGTGTCGCAATACCGACACTTGAAGTGTCGCAATTATGACGCTTCTTTACAAGTACGCCGACCAGACATTTTCATGGTCTAAATAGTTATTGCACGACACCCTTCCAACGTCAGTATGCGACACATAATGTTCATGTCGCAATTGGCGACGTTTGGAGGCATCATTTAATACTTCCACGCTTTTTCCATCAAGCCGCGTGATATGACACTTATATGCCGCTTACATAAAATATGAAACTTATGCGTGCTACATAAAATGATTTTATTGTTTCAGATTCTGTAATAGCTACATTAACGCTCCATATCACGCCACGCATCTACCTCCGCCTTTGCACGTGATTCACCCTTAGTATTGTCCACTACAGAACAAAATTTTCTCAAGATTCACCCCCTCACTTCTCGCAACATTCACCCTCAAATTTCTTGCGTATCAACATTCGCCCTCAGCTCTTGCAAATGGTAAGTTCTTACTGCAGGCCCTTCCTCCTATAGTAGGGTTGACTCTATTTGGGTTTTTTTGGTCAATTCCATTAGATTGTGTTAGGCTGTAGGGTTCTCTCTAGATGTCAAGAATCAAGATTCAATACCTCTATTATCTTCATCACCCAATACAAGATTTAAATTTTTCCCAAAGAAACGCTTATTAATTTGGCAGCCATTATTTCTCCCTGCTTTAAAAACCCTACATTTAAATGAAAACAAGCATTGCATTTCAACTAAAAAAATCTATTAGTGTTCAAATGTACATGTGTGCATCATTAACGTCTGATATCACGCGTGCATTCACCCTCCTCTCTTGCAGAATATCATTCGCACTCAGCATTCGCCCTCAGCTCTTGCAGAACAGCATTCGCCCTCAGCATTCGCCCTGAGCTCTTGCAGAACAACATTCACACTCAACATTCGCCCTGAGCTCTTGCAGAACAACATTTGCCCTGCATTCGCCCTTAGCTCTTGCAGAACAGTATTCGCCTTGAATTCGCCCTCAGCTCTTGTAGAACAACATTCGCCCTCAGCTCTTGCAAAATGGTAAGTTCTTACTGCAGGCCCTTCCTCCCATAGTAGGGTTGACTCTATTTGGGTTTTTTTGGTCAATTCCATTGGATTGTGTTAGGCTGTAGGGTTCTCTCTAGATGTCAAGAATCAAGATTCAATACCCTCTATTATCTTCATCACCTAATACAAGATTTAAATTTTTCCCAAAGAAACGCTTATTAATTTGGCAGCCATTATTTCTCCCTGCTTTAAAAACCCTACATTTAAATGAAAACAAGCATTGCATTTCAACTACAAAATCTATTAGTGTTCAAATGTACATGTGTGCATCACTTGTGTAGGGTATTCCTTTTCCACTTTCACATTATCCAAGAATGTGTGCAGTATAGTTCATATTTTTTGTGATTTAGATTATCTTGAAAAAGGAAAGGTAAATTATTTCCATGGAAAAAGAAGGTTTTCCCTTTTTACTACTGGAAATGGTACAACAAAGTTCCATTTCTACCCGAAACTCCTATGAAACAGGAACCAAATAAAGGCCATGTCCTCAATGGACATCATTTGGCTTTGAAAATGGCCATTGCATCGTGTTGTTTCTTATATTATATCACGATAGTTTCTTAGGTCATTTCTTGTTTCTTGAGATGAAAAACAACCAAAGAAATTGTGAAGATCCTTTCAAGAAATAAATGACCATTTCTCAATCATATCTCAACTATTTTTTTATTTTATTCAGTGGTTGCTTACTTTGAGAGAAATTTGACACTTTTATAAGGAATATAACATAAAAACACAAAATGGGAAGGAATCGATGAGGTAGATGTCCTTTAGTTGTTGTCAATTAAGAATTGATAATACACGATGCATGTTCTGTACTACAAACTAGATTCCTTCCTGGAGTTAGGACACACAGTATTGAATCAAAGTTGTAGTTTCTAACTTCTTGTATTGGTTCATCAATCTTGAAATTCAGACATTGCATGTCTTCATTGCTTCATGTTTGAATAATTTGCATCATATCGTACAATAGGAAATTAGGAATTATGATTATTATTACTTTATGGATCTGTTAAGTTATTTTTAAGTTTGCATGGTTTAGTGTGAAATTATTCTAGTGTGCCCCTAGGCCCAGGTGAAGGAATGCCAAGGACTGAGAACCCTAGTTTTTAAATGGTATTGTTTCTTATACTCAAAAACCCCTCAACATCACTTCTTATTAGTTCTTAACAATAGTGTTGTAAACAATTTGAGAATTGATATAGAAAAATCTCGCACTTCTCAAGATAAATTCCTAAAGCTAAAGTGTGATACCATGTGCAATTCAATAGCCCCATTGTCACCTCACCAACCTCTTTTCACTTCGGGCTAGCTCTCCTCCAACTCAAGGGGGGTTCTCCCTAGTAGATGTTAGGGATCTAATGGCCCAACCAAACCAAGTCAAGAGCCCCCTAACTCTCTATGTTTACTAATATCAATCAAAATATTGAACAATAGGGTCAGACATGCATCCTGAAGATAAAATTACCAGGGTATTTTTGGGTAATTTCAAAGGGAAAGTCCCCAAACACATATAATCAAGGAATTATAATGTGATTTCAAACATTAAATATCAACAAAATCGTTTAAAGGATATTGAAAGGAAAAAGGTGATGGAAGATAGAAAGTGCCTTACTTAAATGCTCTAAGGAGTTTTCAATAGTTGCTCCAAAAGCTTCACTTCAAGGCCCTTCAATATCGTCTCCAACAATGCTATACCATCAACTTCAACAATTTTCTCCAAAAATATCCTCAAGGTCTTCACAACAAGATTACTAGAAGTTGCTCCAACAATATATTCAATAAGGTCTTCATCGTCAACTTGTCTCTTGTTTGGGTGCCTTAATGTGCAATGACATGTTTCCAGGACTGAATTCAATGCAAGGCATATTTGAAACTCTAACTCTGTCTTCCGGTGTCTTATTAGAAATTATTTCAGTTTTCATTTTGTGTTTTCAAGTTAGATGTTGTTTTCAAGTTTTTACATTTATAATTTTATTGCAATGTGGCAGACTGATCAGAGCAGTGCAGGAACAACCCCGAGACGGGATGATCGCGGAAAGAGGCCAGCGGAAGAACATGTAAAGTGCCAACATTGCTCTATCTTTAGGTATTTTAGTTATTTACATAATTGAAATAATATTAATTTTGTTCAAATATGCAGACACCTAGCCATGGTATGCCTGATGATTCCCTCTTTGAGGAAGAGCTTTCTTCATCCCTATCTCCAGTGTTCTTGTTGCGAAAAAAGGCACGAGATGCAAGGTCGCAATTTAATACTTTGATAGACGTGCCTCAGACACCTGAAACAGAAGAGAGGATAAAACATCTTATGAGCTAGCTAAAAAGATATCAGGTAATAATAAAAAGTCAAAAGTATATGTTTTTTATTCTGCATGAGATGAATTGTGATAGTTTGATTTTTAATTTTTACATTGACTAAACTAACAAAAAGTTCTTTTGTATGTAGCATTTTCTGGCACTTGCTGAACTCGGTGTTGGTGGTAGTGGGACACAAGGGAAAGAGATTGCCCAACAACCCTCTCGTACACCTTCTACTCCTTTAGGTGCCAGCCAAGAAACACACCTTTCCCAAGCAGACACCCAGCCAACTGCTGAACGTGTTGGAAATGATGGGGCTGATATGGCCAACTACATTATTGCATTTCCTGGAGCTACATGTGTCAGCTCCATAGGGACCATTAATGGCATGTTGTTGGTGAACGATGAAGGTGTCCCTATAAAGCATGTACAACTCCCAGGTAAATTTTAATATTTTAACTATTTCATGTACTTTATCTAAAACATATTTATCATGATTTTTATTTTTAAATTAATGATAATATATATATATTTTATTTTTATTTTTATTTTATTTTATTTTATTTTATTTTTTATTTTTAATTTTTTTTTCTGTGTAGGAAACAATGAGTTCTCCAGGTTTCTAGAGAGCCATGCGTTGGTAATTTTTGGCCCAACCATACGCACAGGGTGGAATTCCCAAAATTCCAACCTGAAAAAAGAATTTCTAGATTATCTAGAAGCCCTTTATGGGGTTGGCACATTTGATAGAACAACGGTGGCTCAGGTAGCCGACAAATATTTGAAATATACCAGGGACACCTATAGGACGCAATTTCAATTTAACCCTAGATATGAGCGTCCTCTCACAGTTCCAGAGAGTGAGCGGAGATCACTCATCCATGACGGAAAAAAGAAAAGGGCAAAGAAAGAAGGAAAAATGCCAACTAGACCCGCAAGGTAAATTACAACTTTAATTCAATAGCTTTAATTTTCTCTATGTCTAAAATAAAAGTGTGCTACGTCATATCTGACTTTAATCTTTTGATGCTAGGTTGCCTGACACCTCAAAGGCAACCAAAGCTAGGATTGAAAAAAAGGGCCATCACAAGCTAGGCCAGGGCGGCTACTTGAAATTGGCCGCAAAAATTGTAATTAAGTAGCTAAACATCTTATAATTAATTGTATCGCCTTCCAACGTTTTTGTAATCCTATCAAATATGATTAAAAATACACAATCATATGTAATGTAGGGTGATGACTTCGGAACAGAAACTACAGAGGAAGATAAAAATATCACTTTCCATTTCAGCTATCAAGCCGTAGTTGAACGTCGCAGAAGCTTGGGGCAGGTCCCAAGATCCAGAATGCTTGATAAGGTAAAACATTAACCTTTCAATATGTTTGTTTTCGTCCATAAATTTAATTTCTAACAACTTTGTTTAAATCGGGGGAGCAGCACTACCGACGAGGCAAATAACCCAGTTTTAGAGCCAGATGTAGATGATCCTCACGTGCAACCTGATCATTGTAGTGGGGACCAGGCCGACAATGCTACTATCAGTGATGGTCGTGACGGTAATTAATTTCCACTTATAATTTTTCTAATTATACCTTGATGGTTGTCCTTATAACGTTTTTTGTTTAAATGACAGAGAATGTTTCCCTTGAGGATCTTACCACCAGAGAGGAAGACAGGGCAACAGTCCCAACGGCGACAACTGGTGCACCAGTTAAATAATCTCATTGCAATTTTTTTTATTAATATTACCGAACTAGTTCAATGATATTTAAAAACTGACAATTAAAATTTAATATTATCTGTTTTTGTAGGCGATGCCCCGTCACTGGATGACACTAGACATCGTGACTATGCAACTAGGTCAGCAGCGACAACTGGTGCACCAGGTAAATACTCTCATTGTAATTTTTTTTATTAATATTACCGAACTAGTTCAATGATATTTAAAAACTGACAATTAAAATTTAATATTATCTATTTTTGTAGGTGATGCCCCATCACTGGATGAGACCAGACATCGTGACTACACAACTAGGTCAGCGGCGAAAATTGGTGCACCAGGTAAATAATCTCATTGAAATTTTTTTTATTAATATTACCAAACTAGTTCAATTATATTTAAAAACTGACAATTAAAATTTAATATTATTTTTTTTTGTAGGCGATGCCCCGTCACTGGATGAGACCAGACATCGTGTCTACGCAACTAGGTCAGCGACGACAACTGGTGCACTAGGTAAATAATCTCATTGCAATTTTTTTTATTAATATTACCGAAATAGTTCAATGATATTTAAAAACTGACAATTAATATTTAATATTATCTTTTTTTGTAGGCGATGCCCCGTCACTGGATGAGACCATACATCGTGACTACGCAACTAGGTCAGCAGTGCGGGTCGAAAGGCACGAAACAAGAGCAGAGAATGATGATATTGATGATGTAATTAGGAGCTTTAGAAATAGGAAGAAGAAAAAGAAAATTCGATAATGTAAAATATTGTATTATTATAAGACAAACGTTACCATACTTGGAAAGTTTTTTGCGTTATATAAAAAACTCATTTATCATACTATTTTTATGTCAAGCATTAATTGCAATGTTTCCTTGCATACTTTTTGTTGAATTGTTTTTTTATTAGTTATTGAATTTTTTTTTTATGCTCATGAAAGTAAAAAATGAAATATAGATTGGATATTGGGGAATTGAGAGTGATGTGAGGGGTGGGGGAGGGGCCATAAGAGCTTCCACCTTCACGTGGTTGGCCCTGTTTAGTAGAGAATAATTTATTGGAGCGATTTAATCTTGGAGCAAACCTCCCTTGATCCAGCGTAGCAACAAAAAAGTCCCTGTTGACTTAGTTGCTACTCTTTCAGATCGTGGGAGGCTTGTTCCAAGTTCATGCGACTCCAATAAATTGTTCTTGAAACGAAGAGGAGCTTATTCAGGTATGTTTTAACATTTTCAACATATGTTCTAACATTATCATAAGAATGCATCTTAGAGTAAAAAATACTACATCAATTACTTATATTTATTGTATAGATAATGATGGATTTTGATTGACTTGGCAGTGTAGGTACAAATCCTCTTGCATCATGAGCAATACAACTTGTCAACCAGGGTCATGTCGAGGATATTTTTTCTTGTGCGCTTGACCAGGTTCATAATGTCACATTTTGTAAGTTCCTTTACAGTTCATAATTCAATATTAAGCTTGTTCATGATTATTATCTAGGTTTTTTGTATGTGTTTTTTCATCTATTTGATTGTAAGCAACTCTGCATGTTTCCTGTTGTTCACTATGATTTATCCCATTACCACTCCCAAGATGAATCTGACTTTATTGTTACATAGGTTACTTTATTGTTACTATGATTTCTCCATTTATGATTTCATAGGTTACATCATGTAAAATTGTCAATCTCAGGTTGGTGATGAGCTTTAGTTCCCCAGATTTGGGGATTTTCTGATATTTTCTCCCTCATGTCATTCCTGCATCACCTTGTTGTTTGAGCATGCCAATTGTCTAACACTTGTACCAATTAGCACATGTCAATCTCTGAGTGGTGCCACATTTCACCTATTTTCAGTGAGAGTTTAGGGTTTCTCTAACATAGCTTCAGAAATCACTGTTTAAAACCAGTTTAGAAGAAAACATTTAGAATAACGATGATTAAAATCAGATTACACTTAAGCACTTTCTGATTTACTCTTTTTCATTAGCTATTCAGAAATGAAAACACAGTGATATGATAAACATATATAAAGACTTTAAAACACAAGAGAAATATGACTTATTGATCCATAGTTTGACACATGAATCCTGTAAAAAGTCTTTCGCATCAATTCATCATCCAACAAGCCACAAAAAAATTCTCCAACAGCTCTTTATTCCGAAAAAGTCAATATTACAGCAAAGTATAAGAATCCACCCTCAATACTCTAATTGAGGGAGTATTTATACAAAAAATTATCAAAAATATCTCATAACAAATTGAGATATAATCTAGGGTGACTCATGAATAAGTTACAATAAAAATAGAGACAAATGGTCTCGTGGATAAGATAAAAAGTAACTGATGTTGTGCTGTTTCCTTCTTTTCAGAATGTGCTGGAGGCAAGCCCTATGTTTTGGCCCGTTATTGTCATCCTCAGTAATTCTGTTCTGAATGCCTTGCTTTACTGATACTCTTTGTTTTCACTGATACAATTTGACCTCTGTTTATCCTTTTTATCATGGTATACTGTAGTAAATAGGAAAAATTTCATATAAGGATAAATTTTACAAAAGTTCCAGCAGTTCTTCCCACCATTTATCTTCTGGTATTCTGGTCTGTTGAAGTTTTCTCAATGTTTCATCAGCCTCAGTATATCTGAAAAAGGTAGGCTGAATTGGAAACAAATGCTTTACTTCATGCTCAAGGTAAAATAAATTTTCCAATCTGTCATGAAGATTTTTTTCCTGTTGGCAATGCTGCTTCTGATGTACTGGTTGAAGAATTGGCCTGATTGTCAGCATACTTGTCCAATTTTTCAACATAGCTTTCAAGGTCCATTAGTTTATCCTCTGAAACTATAGGACTGAGCAATCCTTTTTTCAACAAAATATCAAATCTTTCTTTGAAGGCAATGATTTCTTCTTGCATATCTGAGCACCTTTGTTCTAGATTCAGCATAAGGGTTCTCTTAGTAAAAACTCTTTTTATTTCCAAAATTGTTCTGGTCCTGTCCTGAATACCAAGTTCTGCAAGTTGGTGTCTGGTTTGAGTGTTTAGAAATTGTATGAGTTGATTGGCTTCCTTAGGCCTATTTCCCAATTCTTCTCTTGCACTTTGAACTTCTTCTATAGCCAATTTGACTAAATCATTCTGTTCATACATAATCTGAATTGAAGACCAGACATCCTTTATTGATTAGATAATGTTGTCCCAAAGAATTTCATTTATTTCCTTTAAAGGTTTCTCCAATGTGAGATCCTTTTCCAATGCTTTAACCAATTTTTCTAATCTTTTGACCTCTCTTGTTTTATCAGCAACACCCATTTTTGAGAGATCATATCTTTGTTCTAAATTAATAAGCTGTAAGTTTGTGTGCTGGAGTTCTGTTACTTGAAGTTTCAATTCATTCATTGAATTTATTAATTTTTCAGAACTCAAATTGGAAGTATTTACCTGTGATAGCTCCGTTGGTTGACCTATTGTGGATGTACCTGTACTTGTAATTGCCTCTGTTGTTGATGCTGGAATAGTAGACTACTTGTTCTTTAATGCCTGTTCAAGCTCTTTTTCTGTTTCATTTAGTTGCTCATTCAGTTTCAAAAGCAAGTCCATCATTTCTTCTTCAAAATTTTTCTTTATCATCTCTTCAGTTTGTGGATGTCTTGAAGCTGGAAATTTCAACTGCTTTCTCAAAGCTGCAATATCATCATCTTTTTTCTTGATTAGGGCCTCTATACCTTTGACATCTTTAGGATTGTGACCCAATCCAATGATTATTTCTTCCAATGTCTTTATCCTGTTGTCTTTGGCCTGAGAAGAGGCTTTTTCAAGCTGCAATTGTGCATTAGTGTTCTCCAAAGAATCCTGCAACTTCTGAGTTGCCATTGCTTTATCGGTCAGAGTAGAATAGATCATTTCACCAGTCTGCTTATATAACTCAATCTGATCTAAAGGATGAATATCCTTTGCTAAGACTTCAAAATTTGTTCTAATATAATCTACAGCTGTTTGAGGCTGCTGCACTTTTGGTTTGAAGTGACTCATTATCATTTTGCCTTGCTGAATGTCATAAGCTGACATCAATCTTTCTTGATTCTTAGGAGCCATATTCAAATACTGATTGTAAACCTGGAATCTTAGTGGATCATTCCTGGATTTTATATTGATAAAGGTTTTCTTTATATCTCCTGCATCTTTAACTGGTGGTTTGAAAGAAGATATTTCAACACTCTGTTTCCTTTGCAGCTCTTTTCTCTGTAAATTAGTGGATGCCCCACTGACTGTACCTGTTTGTTGACTATCCAAATCTTCTCTCTGGCTATCAGGAATTTCCTGAACAAAATCTACTTCTGGAAGAGGATTTAATTTTTGTCTTTTAGCATGAGGCTATTCTGAAGATCCACCAACAGGGGTAGCAACTTTAGCATCTCTCTTCTTGCCTTTTTCTATATTGATAGGAGTTTGTAAAATTGAAATTTCTAGCTCATTGATCTGAATAGGAGGAATTTGTACTTGACCCTGTTCTTTAGAAGTCTCAGGTTGCTCTGTCATTGTGAATTTTTCAAATACTTGTATGTCAGGCTCCTTTTCTTTTCCTTTATATTGTACTATGGCCAATGCATTGATCTCCTGTAAATTTTGCTGAGAAGTCTCTGCAGAAGAAGGACCAATACCTGGTATCTACACCTATCCAAAAGAGTCTAGGTCAAGTATTTTCTCAAGGTCTTTCATTACATTTTCAACATTGACCTGCTCACTATCCTATTCTACCAATCTTCGTTCCATCCATTCATCCATATTGGCATATTGTTCAATTTCTGGAATTTTGTGATGAATGTATGGTGATAGTTTATTTTTTATTCTTCTATCACAGATAAAGCTATTTGGGTCATAAGGCACCCAGTAATTTTTTTTTTGTAATATGAGATATTCTTCTAAGATTCTTTCTGCTTCCTTTCCAGCATCTCTAGAGTTACAAACAAAGGGACCTAATTGACTTTTGATCCTGAGTTGAGCCTTTTTCTTTGCATTGCAGAAATGAACTATATATGAGTTAATCATCTACCTGAAATACTCTAGTGCAAAGAGTCTCATGGGGACATATTTGGGCAACTTGAATGGGCACAATTCACATCCATATATTCTGATCTCAGTGTGATTTTGATACAAGTACCAGTTACCTACCCTATATTGTTTTGATAGCTATAGAATTTTCTTGATTTCATTATTGACTCTAGGAGGGGAAACTCCTGTTAACAAAGTGGTTGCAGGGTGTACAAATAGGTCAATAAACTCATTATAGGAGTAAGGAGAATCAGAGGAATTATGGGTGATGACAGACCAAAATATCACAGACCTAGGATTACCTTTGGCATCAAGTTTCTGAACATGGAAAGGGAAACTTTATTATTGGTAATAAATCATGAGATGATATATAACAGAAGAATATTTGAGCATTTTTTCATTCTCAAATCTCATGAACTGATCATGGATTTTATCAGCAATGTAGGATGCAAAATCATACTTGACAGCAGGGGACTGTCCAGGGGTAAATATTGACAACAATACTCGGGTTAATTGATCAACATATTCACTAGTATTGAAACCCATGATAAAGGATATCATATTCAGAATAAGCCTGCCCACATCAGTGAAAAAAGTATAACCATAGGGGGGACGACCTTTGGGATGATGCTCTGGTAACATGAAGGTTTGAAAAATGTGATTTAACTCTTCATGGGACAAATTGGTAGACTTTTCAAGTAATTCTCCCATGGACAGGGGAGTGAGGGCTTGACCAGGTTGAAATTGCAGCATTTCATTTATCGACTGAGTAGTGATTGGGAAAAGGATGTTCTGACTCAAGGGAAAAGCTGCTCTTTGATTGGGATCATAGTTTGCATGGCAGTAATGAATTAACTCAGGAAAAATATGGACTGAGGGGAGAAGATACATGGGGAGATTGGATTCCCATAATCCAATAATATCAGAACCATTTATAAAGTTATCTCTGCAGTGACAAAAGGTTCAAAGAGGATTATCACTAAGAACGAGGTCTTTAATTTGAAAATCTCTGTCTGCTAGGGGAAAATAGTCTAAATCTCTGTGAGGGGCATTCAAAGGTGCGACGTTTAGAGTCACTGGAACCTCCATTTCTGGTTCTTTTGGATTCGGAAATGAATTTCGGGTTTTTTTGAAGAAAAAACACAATTACAAGTTTTGGGAATGCAATTTACAATTTTGGGGATTGAACAAGATCAAATTGAACTCTGTTTCTGTCTTTCATGCGGAATTTAAAACAAAAGCTAGGATTTCACAGAGTTTTAACGGGAATTGGGGTAAATACCTATTTTTGGGAGATGAACAGTGATTAAACAGGTACAAGCTATGGCGTACGAACTCTGGATTACTGGTATGCAATTGTCTTTAGAAAAATAGAGTTGATGGCGCTTGACAGTTTGTTTTTGAAATTCTCTGCATGAGACTTTGGTCGTTCACAGAATAATGAAAATGATGTGGGAAAAATTGTTTTATTCACAAAGTCCAAAGGGTGACGGGTTTTTATTTATTTATTTAATGGATGACGTCAGCAGGTACGAAGGATGAGTCACGGGAGGCAAGCGGTAAGTGGTTTCCATCGCACCGCTTTTGGGGAAAAATGGTTTTGGGCGGAGGGCGAGCGATTCCATAGAATGATTGATGCGTGGCATGGCACTGTTTGAAAACCGCCGGGTCATCGCACGTTATTGTTTGGACGCGGATGGCTAGCGATATCATTAATAATCGTTGATCTCAGATGGGTTGATCGAACGATGATGGGGACGTGGAAGTGACAGGGATTTAATATGGAGGGCCCGACGCAATTAAACGTTAATTAATCTCATCAGGGGGAATCTGATTGGCGGAGTTAATTAATCATGAGGATTAATAAATTTGTTTATAAAAATGTAGGAAAGTGATCGGGAAATGATTTAACCAAGGTTAGCGGTTAAGGGAGGTATTGGGGATTTTACAAAGGGTTTATAGTTTTAACCTTCGGAAAGGGAGTCGGGGGATTAAAATACACAGGGGAAGAATTAATTTTGTATTAAAACACGTAATAAAACATGTTTTAATTATTTTTTCAATATAATTTTATTATATGATAATTAAATCAGATTAATCTAATTACCATACGGGGCGGAATTTAATATTACGATATATTTAGCCAAAGGGGACATATAGTGGGTTTTTTATTTAAACATGTGGGAATAAATAACTTTGGCTAAAATTTATTAATGGGTTTTTGGGGATATTATATAAAAAGGAGTTATATATAATAGGAGAAGGTTATTTTTGTAAGGATTTAATACATAAAATTAATGTTAATATGACAAGGGGAAAATGTAAACTCAAAATACATTAATATAACTAAGAAAGTGAAGATTTAAAAGCAAATTGCATTATAATCACTTCATCACTTAGACTTAGAATAAAATGTGATTTTGAGGGTTTTTTGTGAAATAATGCATAATTTTCCCAGTTAAAATGGGATTTTACTTAGGAAAAGATTTTTATAAATGAGTGAATGTTATGAAGAATGACTTCAAGTACTTAGGCTTTTCCAATTATTGGGCCGAGGGTTCGGTCCCTCCAAAAGTCAAGGAAATGCCTTGAGCTCCTCTAATTTTCAAATACCTTAGTACTTAGGGGAAATTAGTGAAATATTTAGGGGAAGATGAGAAGGGAAGTTAATAACTTTGACTTTGCTTTGCTTTGAATTTCTTCCAGTATAGTGTCTGCCTTTTCACTTTGTGATGAAAGTAAATATTAACACATTTAGAGTCATTGTCCATCACATGCAATTCTACAACATCATCTACCTACCCTACCTACTTTACTCTACCATTTTTTCTTCTTTATTAGGATGCACTTAGACTGGCAAACCCTTATCACACTTTCTTTTCTTTTACATGTAGAAATATATCTAAGTCTAACCTTATTACATCCAAGGGCTCAGATTAAACTATTGAGCTCCTTTTATTTACTCTACCTATTTACTTATCTGCAAAGATTAAACAATTTGGTCAGATTTTATTCTCTATCTCTAAAACATGAAATTGAAAGATGAAATAGTCAAGCTTAAACTGTTTGACTATTCATAAATTGTGGCATAGGATATAAGTTGCACACAATTTTATTTATTACATAAGAGAAAAAAGTAGTGGCATTTAGACTTGCACACTTTCATTGGCCTTTCTTTTGGTGGGGTTCATTTTATTTTACTTTTTTGGCCATTTTTATTCTTTTTACCCTTTGATTTTTCTTTTAGGGTATACCCTCTTTACATTTTTTTATTTTTTGATAATATGGAAAACCTTTGCAACAAGAAAATGTATGAACATATTACATAGCCCATCAAGTCAATCATGAAATATGACACCTATTGGTATGGGAGTCTAACATTGGCTCCACTTTGGGATCGATTTTCTTAGTGAAAACTCAGGAACAAGAGGTCAGTTGTCCTCATCCATTGACCTTGGTGAACCTGTAAATGTCTTCTGTCTTCTGAAAACTGAAATCTGATCTGAAACTAAAACAACACACAAAAGTTTTCAAACCAACTTAATGAAAAACTAGCTGAAAATTGAAAACTAAAAACAAAATGCTCAAAATTTTGAGCTTATTGGCACTCATCTACCTACTCAATCTACTAAAAATCTTATTGAATCAGGTAATACAAAAATGCCAATGAAGCCAATCAAGTAGCTGTAACAATAAATGGATAACTTGATTGCTTGTGATCAAAATTGGAAGTATATTATGATCATGTGCTTTTATAATAAATGATACGATGTGTAAAGGCCACTTTTGATGTATTTGATCCTTATAGAGAAAATAAGTTTGCAGATTTGGGCTAAAAATATTCTCCATATAATCTGATATAGGATCAAAAAAAGTATGATGTATGTTATTTACTTCTAGGCCTTCAATGATTCGTTGCTCAGTTGTATTCTGAATATTAAGCCTTGAAACTATTTCTTCTATCTTGTGTTTGAAAGAATAGTCATCCTCAATATGCAAGTCAAAATATAGTACAATTTCCTCTTGCTTAGGAGAAGGAAGATTTTCAAAGAATTCTTTAGGATTTCGGAAATTGTATGACTGAATTTGAGAATGCAAAATTTTAATTTCATTTTAATAATTTTCAGAAATTATCTCAAGAACACATATTTTCAGTTTGGGAGAATATTTTCTTGATTTCAAAAGAAGAAATAAAGCTCTTAAAAACTCCTCATCAAGCTGAAGTTCTAATATCTCATCCCTCAAAATAGCTAGTGATTGTTTTGTGAAATTATCATAATTATCATCATACTGATCATGTAAGTCTAAAAAATCTTCTAAGAACCTTGATTTTCTTACGAATAGGTCATTTTGTAATAGCTTGCATCTTTTGAGGCTCCAACTTCACTCCTTCCTTTAAAAAAATATGAACCAAATACTCGAATTCTTATTTCCCAAAAGCACATTTGGATATTTTTACATAAAAATGATTGTTCTCAATAATTTATATAACTTTTCCACATGTTTAGTGTGGTATTCCCATGATTTATTATAAATATGTGTATTATGAAAGAAAACCAACACAAATTTTATAAGATGGGATCAAACAAAATTGTTCTTAAGTCGAGTCCGCCAGACTTCAAACGGCGATAAACCATAATTCAAACCAAATTCGTGTTCCAAAATAGCCTGTTGACGTCAGCCAATTTTGTGACGTGAAAACCAAATGAATTCTGCCTAATCTTTTTCGGGTCCAAAGTTGGGCTGGTGTGCGGAGGGAGAGTTGTGACGCAAATTTCTTATCAAATTCTCCCTAATCTTTTTCGGGTCCAGATTTCCACTGCGTGAGCGGCCCAAACAAAGATCTGTTCCAATCAATTTCTGCCACGTGTCCTCAATTAAAACTTTCCCTGCTCCTGGCTGCGGGTGCATTCGATGGCATTTAAGGCAATGGGACATGGATGTGGCGATTTCATATCAATTGCATTAAGATTTAACGTTGTTAAATTAAGTTCCAAGGTTTTCACATCAAATCGCATTAATTTTTAAAACTTTTCAAGATCAAACCTCCACTCCCGTTAGCGATTCTGCATGCTCCAATATGATCCGATCTTCGGCTCTCATTAATGATCAGAGATTAATTATGATGAGCGTCCTTCGATTGCATTGATAAAATGGCATTTCTCTATGGTTTTTTAGACGAGCTGGTTGCTGGGTTACACTGCCTGCTCACTGTGACGAGAAGGAGAAGTGGCCAGCTGAACTGCTTCTTAGACCTTGCTGCATATCTGCATTTCTCTCGGTCTGGTCCTTGTCTGTCTTCCTCTGTTTCTTGGAATTCTGCTTCTTCGTCTCCTCTTGTGCCCACTGCTGAGACTGCACCCATGCCTCGCTTGCAGGGGGAGAACTAGAGGTCAACCCATGCGTGCTCCCTCCAGCCCCTCAACTGAGTCGTCTTCCCAATCGAGTGATTATCACGTAGGTCGTTATCCAGACACTAGAAGTGGGCGGGGTCGAGTTGTAGGATCTAGCCACCGTATGGGCTCCCCTACTCCACATTTCCCCAGCGCTTCACTTTCTCCCACGATGCACACTACGCATTTTTCCTTTAATTTCTCTTTGAACCGCCCACGCATCACAGCGACAATTACTGTGGTTTTCCGGGAGGAGGCCCAGATGGAAGAAAAATGCACCCGTTCGGCGGCAATGAGCTCAGAAAAAGCCGGCCAACATTCGGGCCTTTAGGAGGGGAGTGGTGGCATGACTGTGGAGGTAGCACCTAGCGATCCTGGAACTTCTGAAGGATGGTGCCGAATCGTCGAGGAGCCGGAGGAGTAGTTTGGTTAATTTGTTTTTCTTGCTTCGCGGCCCACTTAATTGGGCTGCTTTTAGATTATATTACTGTGCTGGACCTCTGTAATATTTCTGAATTCTGTAAACGTTCAAGATTGGTTTCCCCGTATGAGGGTAGTCTTCTTAATTTTTTTATTTTTTGATGAAAAATTTGCCATGAGTCTGGGCAATGTTTTTGACTTCGGTGTAATTTTATTCCCACTGTTAATAGATTAACTTTACTTAGAAAAAAAATGTTGCCTTGTTTCTATTTTAATCCTGTTTTTTGAAAAACAAAGCCATGTTTATATGATTGTTTATAGTCGAAGCGCTGCGGGGTGGTTTATTATATTAATATTTCACGGTCGAATTATGTTCATAACAATTGGAAAAAAAAAATGTTGCCCTGTTTCTATTTTAAACCTGTTTTTTGAAATACAGCCACATGCATGGTTAACCGTATTATACTCTTTTCCTTATATTCACAGAACCTTTTTGTTGTTAGTCAGAAAAGATGTCAGAGAAGCCAAGCACACGGAAACAAGCGAGTTTGAACCTTACATCTCGATGCAATTGCAGATGGTTACCAACACTTTCACATGATTAGCGTTTTTTTCGTTCAAGGATTTTGGGTGCTTTAATTTTTATTTGGAACAATGGACGTCGATACGTACTCTATCCGTTGCTTTACTATTCTACATACTGCTATTTCACTTTCTTATAGATGCCTCGGGCATATTTGGATGCTTTCTCAGATTGTCGATATTCTCCATGTGGACCGTTACTGGGTTTTATATCAAGTCCCTGTATGTGACATGGGGTATTTTTCTATCACTGTCTGGGGTGGGACTTCCACTTTTCGGGATGGATATTTGGGTTCCAATCTTCAGATGTGAAAATGTAATGACTTCATGGACTGTTTTACTTCATATAATATATTCAAAACAACGTTTTTTCTCTTGTGAAAAAAAAAAAATGATTAATGTTTATCACTCTGCCTTCAAAACTAGCGATGCTGGTCTATGTTGCTGGTTTATTGATATGGTCTGATGGTATTTTTATTTTTGGACATATCACACTCCTCACATGATTAGCGTTTTTCTCTGTTCAAGGATTTTGGGTACTTTAATTTGTATTTGGAACAATGGACGTCGGTACTCTATCTGTTGCTTTACTATTCTACATATTTCTATTTCACTTTCTTATAGATGCCTCAGGCATATTTGGATGCTTTCTCAGATTGTCGATAATCTCCATGTGGACCGTTACTAGGTTTTATATCAAGTCCCTGTATGTGACATGGGGTATTTTTCTATCATTGTCTGGGGTGGGACTTCCACTTTTCTGGATGGATATTTGGGTTCCAATCTTCAGATGTGAAAATGTAATGACTTCATGGACTGTTTTACTTCATATAATATATTCAAACAACGTTTTTTCTCTTGTGAAAAAAAAAATGATTAATGTTTATCACTCTGCCTTCAAAACTAGCGATGCTGGTCTATGTTGCTGGTTTATTGATATGGTCCGATGGTCTTTTTATATTTTGGACATATCACACTCCTCACATGATTAGCGTTTTTCTCTGTTCAAGGATTTTGGGTACTTTAATTTGTATTTTGAACAATGGACTTCGGTACGTACTCTATCTGTTGCTTTACTATTCTACATACTGCTATTTCACTTTCTTATAGATGCCTTGGGCATATTTGGATGCTTTCTCAGATTGTCGATAATCTCCATGTGGACCGTTACTGGGTTTTATATCAAGTCCTTGTATGTGACATGGGGTATTTTTCTATCATTGTCTGGGGTGGGACTTCACTTTTCTGGATGGATATTTGGGTTCCAATCTTCAGATGTGAAAATGTAATGACTTCATGGATTGTTTTACTTCATATAATATATTCAAAACAAATTTTTTTCTCTTGTGAAAAAAAAAATGATTGTTTATAGTCAAAGTGCTGCGGGGTGGTTTATTATATTAATATTTCACGGTCATTGGAACACCCACAATTCATAACAAATATTGGAGATTTACTGTCATGTTTTAAAGTTTCATTTAAAAAAAAAAATTTGAACCCGCCATCGGTATACCGACGCCTTGTAAGTGTCGGAATTGCAACAGCTTAAAAACGTCAGACCACATTTCGTCGGAATTGCAACAGTTTACAAACGTCGAAAGAGTGACGTTCAAAACGTCAGACCACATTTCGTCGGAATTGTGACAGTTTACAAACGTAGGAAGAGTGACGTTCAAAACGTCGGACCACATTTCATTGGAATTGCGATAATTTACAAACGTCGGAAGAGCGACGTTAAAAACGTCGGACCACATTCTATCAGAAGTGCGACAGTTTACAAACATCGGAAGCGCGACGATTTGGGAAATGTTGGAAGAGCGACGCTTGTTTGGAAGCGACGGAAAAAGTGTCGGTAGTGCGACACTTTGTAAATGCGTTGGAATTGCGACGACATGGCAAACCATGCTTTTCCCATCCTCGAACTGTCGCTCTTGCAACGACTATGTGTCGGAATAGCAACGATTTGGCCATCGAAAATTACGCCAAATTTTCTAGTGTGGACTATTAGTGGCTACTTTGTGACCCTAGTTCAGTCATCTACAGATTGTTAGAAGTACGATAAGAGGAGTAGTTCATATGTGTTCATAGATTGGACACCAAAGATATAATTGTCGATACATAAGAACAGTGATCTTGAGAGGACTCAAACCATTGTTAGGTGGCAGATTTGAAGAGCCCTAGATGAAGACAATATTGTGGGCCCTAGATTAGTAAAAAGAATTGACTGTGGTTGGGCAGATTGATGGTAGGCCAAGTATAGTTGGAGGGTTGTTAGGTTACTGTCAAAGAAGAGCCCTGATTCTTGTTCTGGTGAAGGACAACAAAATTGGTAGAAGGGAATGTGTATAGGGCCTAAGGATGTGCAGACTTTGAAGGACTAAAGTAACATTCAAGTGGGCCGACCAACTAGCCCTAGTTCACTATATTGTTAAGGATTGATTCAGTGAGAAGAAGGGCAACCTCCATAGCCTTGGAATTCTCATCGTGGAGCTGTAGTATTGAAAAGGTGGGCATACCAAAGAGTTTTTCACAAATGGAATCGTGAACAAATTTTTACCACTCAAACAAGTAGTGGATCTAAAAGGGGTTCCTAAGAGGGCAATTGCTAGGACAAGGGAAATGATGGAGGCTTAGCCCATTGTCACCACAGCTAAGGCTCCTTGCTCTTCATGGAATTTCACCGATGGGTGGAGTCCTGGTAGTTTAGGAAGTCACTTGTAGAGTATAGGTCAATGAATAGGTGGGAAGTGACCCTTGAAATCCTTTCCCTAAGATAAAATAAAGAGTGGGATTTGCTTTCATTTTAAGCAAGGGAATTATCTTCTAGGGAGAGAGGAGGGGGATTGAAGGGTTGAGGGAGAAGAATAAGACTTATGAAGGAAGTTCTCAATCCCTAAAATCATTTGGGAACTTGGATTCCCAAATGGTCCTTGATGAAATGCCTTTGACACCAAATGGGACCACACGGGGCCAAGTGGACCCAACCCAGGTTTAGGGATGGAATTTAGCAACCAATGATGTTCCTATCCTGTACAAGGTGATGGGAAAGGATCAGACAAGTGTTTTTACTTCGATAGGTAAAATTGATCCTACTAGGTTCTATCCTTGGGAACACCTAGGAAAAACATTATCCTAGAGCTAGGGCTTGAGGTATCTGGAGATTCCATCATTGGAATTGGCCCAAGTTCTGAGGAGAGTGAGGGCACCCAGCAACGCAACTACCTCTAGGAGATAGAAGTTTTCCTCTATCTAGATTCCTGGGAAATTGTTGCCCTAGGTGACCTAATGGGGCTAGACCTAGGGAATGTGAGAATTTCTTAATCTAAGAAATCCTATTGTAGTATCTTTATTTACTTCTCCTACTTGAATTAAGTTACAAGTTAATTTATGAAATATTCAATAACTTAGCGAAGTAAATAGTAAATACAACTAGCAACCTACACATATAGATCAAACACTGAATAACATACTCATAGAAAAAGTGACACATGATTTTTCTGGACAACTAGCCCCAGAAAAAACCCAATGTGGGAAAAATGGTGCAGCTAGCTCTGGAGGGTTTTCATTATTATGTCGAATCTAAGTACAACAATCCTGGGCACCAAAATTGGTTCACCCAACAGAGAAATAAAAATGGCAGTAATATGCTACTCTGAATCCCTTTACGTCAGCCTAACTGGCCTGTGTCGGCCTCTGCACTACTTAATAAGGGCCTGCGTCACACCTGAAGGGCTTACACTACCCCTGCACTGCCCTGACTGGGCCTGCGTTAGCCTTGCGTGGCTCCTGCTGCCTCTGCGCTACCCCTGCTGGGCTCTGGTTGGACTGCGTGGCTCTTGCCGCCCCTGTTGTTGTAGCTGGCTAGAATGCTTAAGAAGAAAAAACACAGGTAAGAAAGAAGGCACTGGCCAAAGGAAACACATAACAGTCAGAAAAATTGAAGAAATGAAATGAAAATATATCAATGTCCACAAATAACTGAAATAGCTCAATGGGACTAGAGAGTAAAATATTTGAAAATGGCAATAAGTGCTTATAGAATCAGCTAAGAGAATAGAGGAGACTAATTCATGAGTTTAAAATGTTGTATAATTGTTGGCACAGGAAAACTGTAGAATTGTTAGAGTAAATCTCTGCAAGTACCACTAGTTGGTGATCATCGATAATCATTTCATTACATCAAATACCCTGATGAATGGGCCTTACAAGTTATTTGCATAGACAAACCCCACAGAAGCTGTGTGATGGAAAAATATTCACACTATATTGAAGAAAAGACCTACCAAATAAGGATGAAATTTCAAATGGGGCAAGAAACAATATAGAGATAGACATCGAAAAAGTTAAAATGATAGGGAAACAAGAAAGCAACTAGGTAGCATGGTAGAAAGCACAACAAAGAAAATTATAAAAATAGAAAACCCTACAAATTAGCACCCATCCAAACATCACCAATTTTTTTTATTTAACTCTAAATCATCAAATTCATCAAATTATATCCTGTATTCAAACCCGATCCTCTCTGTTAGCCATTCTGAAGATAAGGCTGAGAACTTACTATAGAACCATCACCTACATGTAGTGATCTTATTCTGTGACCAAACAACCTACTTTCATGAAGAAATGGAAAGGTAAACACTCTCTACCAAGATTTTGCATACAGCCTAGGTGGAGCAACCACATATACATCACCAGTTGTTTCTCTTCATATTTGTAACTTAGAAGAGCTTTGTCTGACCACCTCTAGGTTGCTCTTAGAGTCACCCAAGCAAGCCCTCTCAACATCATCCTATTTTTGTAGTACCTAATTAGTAATTTAATTAACCATAACAGTTTCCTGATCATGCAGGTATTTAAAATATATTTCCAATAAGCATAAAGCTTTCATGTTAAACAATCAGGTCAAAAGACTTTAGACTATGATGCAAAAAATACAAAGAAACCTCACCAACACTCAAAGGAAAAACAAAGTCAAACCTCTACAAAGTATAAATAGATATATGATAAACTTCATTCCACCACAAAAATGTGCTTAACTAAAGAAAATTCTAATTACTGTTCTTTCAAGACAAAGCTTTCAAGGGTAGTGATGTTATAAACATACCCCTACACCTCGTGAACAATCAATGTGTATAAAAAGACCATCATAAGGCTCCTTTCAAACATCATCATTATCATTTTATAAATCATTTTATTAAATCAACATGAAGAAAGCAACAATTGTATTCAGTTCCACTGAAGCAAAGTATATGGAAGTTTCATATACTTATTATGAAGTTATCTAGATTTGCAACTTGATTGTAAAGTCAACCAATGAGTTGTTGAAGCCCAATATTGTCTCTTCTGAGAATCAAAGTTACATCAAGATCTATGAAAATCCAATGTGTCATGACCATTTCAAACACATTGATATTCAATATAATTTCCTAAGATTCCAAGTTCATTAGGGAGTTAGTAGTGTTGGACAACATTCTGACAAAGTTGCATATGGTTAATAGTTTGACAAAGCTCCTAACAAAGGGGAAGTTTGACAAGTTGGGGGAGAATCTTGGGTTATTGGAAAAAAAAAATTCTCAAGGGTGTTAGATTACCTAGTTGGTCCAAGTTGGTCTCACCTCAGCCTTGAGAAGTTGAGCAACACTAGGATTGAAGAGCTAGATTGTGGTACACCAGTCAGAAAGATTCTTAAAGACAACTACAAGCTTATAACGACACCTTCGAGGATAGACGAATTACTTGTTGGGTCACACCCACCAAGTATGGCACACTAGTTGAGGAGATTAACACCATCATCTCAGGTGCATTCATTTGTGCACACTTATGGAATTAGGCACCTTCAGGAGAGGAGTTATATCTACTATGATAATGCACTACTCTAAAAGAAAAGCCTTGCACACAAGGAAAAGTTATGAGGGAGTTTCTCATGCTCAAGGGAGATGCACCACTAACGCTATCATTAGCCTGTTTTCTAACATCACCTTCTCTTAACTTATAAATGAAAAGGATGGGCACACTAGTTAGAAATTTGTAGAAATAGATAATAAGAGTGAGTACTGTTAGCTTGTAGGTTGTAGTAGGAGCTTTTGCAAGATGACAACTTGTTGTGACATTCTTCTATTTGAGTAATAAAGGCTTCTATGCATTTGTTGTTGGAGCATGCTCTTTATATCTTGAAATCTCAGGTTGCAGATTTCTGTAGAGTGGGCCTAATATATTTGTTGTTTTAATCCATTGTACATGCTATGTTTTCACTCTTGAATTTACATCCTTCAATTTCTGCTCGAACAAAACTAAAATTTTGATAGGCAGATACTAAAGTTTAGTCTTGCTGTTAGGATTTTTTAATTCTCTGAGGGTATTCTCTTGTTTTCAGTAGTATTTGCATATTTCTACATCACAGCTCATCTCTTCTATTTCATTCTACTATAATACAAAAATCATTTCTAGTATAGTTTAGTTTATATCTGCTTTTTACTTAATTGATCTTTTATTTTATTTTATAGGAGCAATACTTAGCAATCTCAATTCACACTCCCTTTGTATTCACACTTTTGTATATGTGTGGTCATTGGAAATGGTTAGGTTTGGTACTTGTTTTTTGCATATCATGCATTAAAAATCCAGTGCCTCCTCATAAAATCCTCTCCTCTTATAATCGACCACCATTATAGACATTTACACCACATTTGGTTTAGACATTTAGTAGGTAGGTAGGGTGCCCCTATCTCCCATCTCCATATCAAGTAATTTGGTCACATATTCTTTCTTCTATGATACTGGTTCCTCTCTCTTAAGTCCTATCTCTTGTCCTTCTTCTCTCTCCCATTCTCTCCTACCTCATTCTCTCTCTCTCTCTCTCTCTCTCTCTCTCTACCCTCCAATCCTCTCACTATATCCCTCCCTCTATCCTTCTTTATTCCCCCCTTCCATCTTTGTGTCACTATCTCCCTCTCTTACCCTTATCCACCTCTTTCACTCCTCTCCCTCTCTCTCTCTCCATTCCTTATCTCCCCTCTCCTTCAGTTTATCTCCATATCTCCCTTGTGACTCCCCTTGTCTCGCCACCTCTATCAATATATGTCTTTATTATTCCTTCTCATATATATCTAGAGTTAATATATATCATGACATATTGGGACCTATGATTGGGTTAATTCCACCTTGTTGGCAAGGTTAAAATGGTTAATCTTCGATAGACAAAATGTAGATCAAATATTTAATCAAAAAGAGGGAACCATACCCTATATTCCAGGCTATGCCTATCAGTTGCTTGGCCTCTTCTTTCTCTCACATATATGTAGTCTTGCTTGACTAGTATAGAAGAAGGTTTTGCATTATCAACTATTTGTTTGGGAGAACTTTTAGTTGTTTAAACACTGCTACATTCTTCAAGCTTATCCTTTAAACCATCTTAGTCTTTTGTACTCTCTTCAAATTTGTAGTGCTTTCCATTCCTCTCAGTCACTTATGTTTCCTTGGTCTGTTAAGGGACAAGGTCGACAACATTAAGATGTTTTTGCAATAAACAAGGGTATTTCCAGGACACAATCAGGTGGAGCAAGAGTATAAGAGCCAAATTTCTCATGAATGTGGGACACTCAAACTTAAGATTTTCTGGAGTATTCATGAGGTGCAACCTGGTTATTAAGACTTCATCAGATGGCCATTCTCTAGACTTAAATTGTGTGACAACACTGTGGCTGAGTTTGAAACTGGAGATTGAACATACATTTAGTTTTATTGCAATAGACATTTTCATCAATAAATGTAAAACAATGGCTAACAAATACTATAAATTAATAAATAAAGAAGACATGGCAACAAGCAATAATACTTACAAAATTGTTACATTTAGACGCAAAGAATAAGCAACTATTGTGCACAAACAGGGACCAATGAAACTATCATCTTAACTCCTAACCCCTTAAACACTAATTCCCAACCCCTAACCCATTTAACCCCCTAAACTTCTAAAACCCTAACCCATTTAACCCCTAAACCATAAACCTCTAAACCCTAAACCCTTAACCCCCTAAACCCCTAGTAAACCCCTAACCCATTTAACCCCCTAAACCCTAAACCTATAAACCCTTAACCCCTAACCCCTTAAACCCTAAACCTTTAAACCCTTAAACCCTAATTCCCGACCCCTAACCCATCTAACCCACTAAAACCTAACCCCATTAGCCCTTAAATTCTAACCCCTTAAAACCTAACCCCATTAGCCCTTAAATCCTAACCCCTAAAATCCTTAACTGCTAAATCCCCTAACCCATTTAACCCCCTAAACCCTAAACCTATAACCCCTTAACCACTAACCCATTAAACCCTAATTCCCAACCCCTAACCCATTTAACCCCCTAAACCATAAACCTCTAGATGCATAATATTAACCCCTTAACCTCTAAATGCATAATATTCCCTTAACCCCTAACCCATTTAACAACTAACTCATTATTCCTCATTACTGAGATCACCGAGCATCATCATAGCATTGAGCACCATAACTAAGATAACTGAGCATATTCATTGAATTCAGTATCATAACATAGCACTGATTTTGTGGTAGATCTGTTTGAAACCGAGGCACTGTTTTGCTGCAACATCATATCATGGAAGTTACCCGATTCATAGCATAAATGGTTACCAAAATTCTGTAATATGTTCGAGACCTTATCCTCCAACACCGAACCTGTGATCATGATCTGAACTGTATCTGTGCCATGAAAATTCAGAGATTTCCAAACTTTTGTGGTAGAAATGAAAATTATACCCTTGTATATATAGTTGTTTTCCATAGTTATTGAGCCGACATGACAGTGTGAAGTGTTGTGTCTTGATTTGAGCCGACTTGAAGTCTGATTGAAGCCGACTTAAGGATGCAACTTTGATGACTTGTATCACTTGACATGAGGGTTGTATTTGAAGTAGATTTCGAGGATGATGACCTTGAAGAATATGACTTGATGGAGGATCCTTTTGACAACCTAATGTTACATGATTTAAAAGCCCAAAAATTGGATCAATTTAAATTTGTAACAACTAACCTAGACGTCCACAATTGGGACCTTAATCTAAATACGACCCAAGCATGAAACCCATGCTTTAATAAGTCGAATAATAATAAGTTATTTTGACAAATACATTAATAATGAAGACCGAACCTAGTTACATTCTTCAACATTATGACTCCTAGAGCCTCATCCTTTTTCCTGTTGATGAAAAAATTGTATTAGTTATCCCTTGGATAAGAACCATCATTTTTGTAAAGTCCTATAACTCTTCACTCTTCAACAATGTTCCCATATCTTGTGCCAAAATTCCATAATTGTGTCCATTAAAATTTATAAGATCTAGCTTGAAACTCATAATTTGACCCACTGATTTGATCCTAGATTAGTTTGTAATTAGAAACCTTGAACCAATCCACTCAACAAATCTGACTTTTTAAGAGCATCTACAACTTGCATGAGACTTGTAGGAAACATGCTACATCTCAAACCATTTTCTTTAATACCATGTTGGAGAATCGAGGGATTTTGTATATTAGAAAACTCGTATTCTAAAATAGAGGTGGTGTCTAAATTCATTTTTATCACACCTAAGAACAACTAAACATAGTTCAACATACTAAGGATTGTAATAAACAAAATTATTTCCATACACAACACATATAATCTATTGTTCACCATATAATAAATACACCCATAAGACCATCTTTTGTAGCACCAAGATGCAACCAACACATTCCATACTTTTCTTAAGATAAAATTGATAATAACATAAGAATGATTTGAATGAAAACTAAATGGAAATGAGTCATGGTAGAATGGATGAATTCAAAAGGTTGAGTTGGAAATTCAAAAGATAATGCAAACCCTACATAAGGAATAAACACATCACAAGTAATATTGACCTTAGACAATGATGATAACAACTCCTCTTAACCACCCAAGCTAAACCTAATTGACATCCTAATTTCTTTTTTATCCTTTTCTAATGCTTCATATATATGAAATTGAAATGAATATTTTTTTTTCTATTTATAAAAACTATACCTCGAGCTCCATTTAAATTTGGATAGCATGGGTTGCCTTTAAAATAGATAAATTGAATTGACATTAAGCATAACCATATTGAAACCTCATCGAGAACATGTTTTGGCATTAAAGAATTAAATTTGGTGATAGTGTGGGTTTTCTTTAATATAGATAAATTGAATTGACATCAAGCATGACCATATTGAAACCTCATCGAGAACATGTTTTGGCAATAAAGAATTGAATTTGGTCATATAATAAGATTTAGAATTGTTTCTGATTGACTAAAAGCTTATTTTCCTTGTACACAAGGAAATAAGTTAACTAAGCAATAAAAAAAATATCTTGCAATAGTGAAAGTCCACCCCTTAATGGCTTGCGAATGAATCATTTCAAATAATTTAATTTTACTTAAATAAAATTAATGAATTAGCTCTCACTCTATTTTGATTATAGAATAAAATAAAAACAATTACTAAAAAATGACCTTTTTCAAATAACTTTCCATAAAATATGGTGATACAATATTAATAAAAATTATACACTTGAAATAGCATAGTCCCTTCCATTGAATGAGAGGCAAAGACTAATATTGTTTTAACAAAAATCCAACACTAACATCTACCTTTTCCCGCCAGAGAGAGCAAGGGTTCCCTCCCTGCTTGCATCTACATTTTCCTTGAAGACGTAAACATGGTTCCTCATTCTTCATGCTTTGTTTCCAAGCTCTAATCTTGCTCAAGCTTTCTCGATACAAGTTGTTCAATTTTACAAACATGTTGTGATGAAGGTGCTTGTAGGTCATGAATGCATAGTTTGTTCATTGTTTATGTTAGTTTCATCATATGTTTTAACATAAAAGAAAGAACCCCAGAGGTTTAAAACCGTAACCCTAGAATCAACTTCCTAGTGGTGCAACTTTTGCATAAAATATCTGTTTGGGGAACACAATTAGTCCATCTGAAAGAACTATATTTAGGATTACAAATTTTGGTTAACCCTAGGGAATGACATAAAAACCTTTGGACCCATAAATGGCCAAAAAACATCATTTAGGGCCTACAAATGACCGTAGAAGTTCAAGACCCAAAAAACCATAGAAAAAATGATAAGAAGATAAAGAACCATTGAGTTAGTGGAAGATGTGGGTGGCCACCAAATATCCACCTGGATTAGAGTGCCACATAAGTTTAGGGTGGGAGATAAGGTATGGTTGCATTTGTATAAAGAATACCTCTTAAGATCCCATTGGAAGTTCCCCCCGACTCTCCATTATGATATAGGCCTTACACCAACACAAAGGTTGTGGGTGAAGATGCTTCTAAATAAAAAATTCCATTTTCTTTGGATTGAACCTTATACTTAATGTGGAGCTACTTCAACCATATTTTCCACCTCTCATAGGCACCTCATGTTCCTACTTTGGCGCACATGTCTCACTAGGAGCCATATTCAACAAAAATTTCCCCACTTGACGAAGGAACTTGACACAAAATGGACCACTTATTCATAAGGGGGGACAATTGATTCAATAGAATACTAGTGACCACCCACTTGTTACATTGATTCAACATTATTCCACGTCTTGGTAGTTATATTATAATGTTTTAGGTCTCAAACTTCTGGTGCCTTTTTTGGGCATTTCCCTTGCATTTTTGGCATTTTTCATAGGCTAAAGACACATAGTATGGATTGTATTGGTCCAACAAATTTCCTAAATGGATTTTGCATGCAAACGTTGTAGCCCCACGAAGTTGATATATCAATTAGTCTCTTTGGGCCCACGTTATTTTTGGCACGCCATTTCCTAGGGCTAGGGTTTTGGATTTTAGAGTTTTTGGATCTTAGGACATCATACTTTATGTTCAAAGGTTGTTTTGACATCTTGTAATGTTTTCTTTTGATTAAGAGTAGTTGACACATCTCTCTTCATAAAGAAGCTACCTCCATTCTGCTTAGTGTGTATCACTTTGCAATTTATAGTTATTTTCTATTTCATCCATTAATAGAATTTGGATTTTGTTCTACTACTCTACTCTTTGCAATATATTTTCTATGTTTCCATTTATGTTTTTTCATAATAAAATCCCCTTCAAACCTCAGGTCTATCTATGGATTTTTTTTTAGTAGAAGCTTCTACCTTTGGATGACCATGGGTCCTAATATTTGAATATTGGAGCAAATTGTCAACTTTTTTTATGGTTAAGAACATGTGCTTCCTCATAAGATGTCATAGGTTCAAATTTAAAGGGGTAGAGTATGTACACCTTTGTAGAGTTTAGCGGACTCAAGTCCTTTGTCCTACAAACAATAAGATCACAATAAAAGTTCTACAAACAATGAGATCACAATAAGGTAAGATCACAATAAGAGTCCTACAAACAATTAAGGTCTCACTAATGTCTTAAAAATATATTATTACTACATATTACAAATATTAGCTCTATTTACCCTAGATTAATCTCAATAGCTATTTTTTTAATGAGAAAAAAAATATGCTTAAAAAATATAGAGTAATGCTCTAACATTTTTAAGTAATAAAATTTTACAACTTGTATTTATTTTTAATATGACAAAACATATGTCAAAAAATTATAACATTTGAACTTTGGTGGGTGTGTGAAACATTTGAACTTTGGCGGCTTATCAATTGGAGGGAAAGCTAAGGCACGAGCACAGGGTTCATGGAGATTTGAGGGTTCAGCAGTTTTGGCCATTAAACATTTTTGCGAAAACAAAGCTTTCAGAGATTCTGTGCAGTGATAGTTTCCGGAGACCTTTAAACAGGAAGAAAGGAGGGATTTAGGCAGCTGTAAGTGTGAATTTAGGCATTCTGCTGCGCTTCATCGTGTTCTCAGCTATCTCCATTTACTGAAAGCATTTCTCGTTCATCCGAGATTTTGGGGATAGTGATTGTAATAATTTTGACTGGTGTTTTGTTTTGATCTTCTGTTATTTTTTGGAACTTAGATTGCCATGTTAGATGTTGGAAGGTCCTTCAAACTAGGGCTGGCATGCCAAAAGCAGCAATGTCACATGACCAACCGGTGAGGTGCTTCAGATTGTGGTTGGAATTCTAGTACCTGTTATTTTTTCTTTTGAATTTTATCCAGAAGTTGTAATATGCTTGCAGGAACCAGGGCTGTATTACATATGGCAAGAACCATTACTGAAGTTTCAAAGTGTGCTTCTAAGTTTTTTTATTATGTAATGGTTCGTATGCAGGTTCTCTGCTCGACATGGAAGGACGATGGCACTGCTATTTTCTCTGTTGGCTGTGATAAACAAGCTAAAATGTGGCCATTGCTGACTAGGGGCCAGCCAGTGACTGTGGCTATGCATGATGCACCTATTAAGGAAATTGCATGGATTCCAGCAATGAACTTGCTTACAACTGGAAGCTGCGACAAGACACTTAAGTATGTATATGATTGTTTTCTTTGATTCCGTCTCTTTTTGCTTATTTATGTTATGAGGTTGCTTGTAAATGTTAGTGGAGTTGTGACCTTATGAATTTTAAACCCATTTGAGCACAGTGCCAAAAAATTAATATCTTTTAGGCTTTGAGTGAAATAGAAACTTCTCATCTTGCCAATTTTTTTATAAAATTATATGAAATTATTTTTATAAAATTATATGAGATAAAGGGAAAAAAATTCTGTTAGATTAACCCAGGTCCTAGATTAACTACTCAACATTCTTCGCTTACTGCCATAGCCTCGTACCTATGCAAACCTTGTTAGAAACAGAGACACCTTCCTTTTAATTTGGATCAGCATTGTATTCTGAAAATCTTCATATAAATTGTGTTGTCCCTGGTGATAACTTTTAATGCCTGGATCTCCTACTTGCAGCTGTCTATCACTCTCTCCTTTTATTCTATGCACTGCTCCATAGGTACAAGACCAAAGGTTGACTAGAACATTGGAAACTTGAAGCTATTTAAGATTGCATCAACCTCTCCTCCAAACTTGAAGCAAATTTTGAAAGCTTCCTCAGCCTTTTCCTCTAAGGCTCTAACCCTATCGAGACATTTACAAGCTTTAGAAAAAAATATTATTTTCTCCAAGTCACGGAGCTAAGGAATGTATACCCCCTCATCAGGATACTGTATTTGCCATTGAATGATGTCATCTAGCATATTTAGAATATTCTCCAATTCTTCCTTGACATGCACCATCCTCTTTATATAATCATCAAACTTAGGAGTTTTATTTTTGATGCCCTGAATGATCTTTTAGAATTATTTCTGAACCGTACTTAGTTCCTCTTGGATCTCAAGTGATTTCCCTTTGAACTCTTTAACTGAGTCTATTTCACCTTGTTGTTGGAATTCTAGCTCTATAATTCTTTGCTCAGCAGCACTAAGTTCCAACTGAGCAACATAGACCTTTCTCTTCAGCATGGCAACATTATCACCTGTTGCTTGGGCCATGGTAATACTGGCACCTGTAGTCATCTCTGGATCAACTTTTGTTTCATGAATGGGAACCTCCTCAGTGACAATCTCTCTCCCAACCTTATCATTTTGGAAACTCTCTTGCTGACTTTGTTCTTCTTGTATTAATAATTGAATGTTTTCAATACTACTACTGGGTTAGCCATGGTCATGGGGAAAAATTGCTCCTTCTCCATTTCTTCAATCCTACATGGTTCAACTGGAGATTGAGGAGTGGGGTTTATCTTCGGAGATGATGGAATGCCAAGGTGTTCAATCCTTTTATCTTTCCACATAGCTTATTCCTTCTTATTTTAGAGTTCATCATCTATTTTCCTCCGAAGCTCTTCATCTCTTTTCCTTTGTTTTTACTGTTGCTTGATTCTTTGTTCATTTTCCAAAGCCAATTGTTTCACTAGGTAATCTTGTTCTGCTTTCCTTCTTGGTTCTTTTGCCTCCTTCTCTGCTTGCTCTTCTTCAATCCTCTTCTTGAGTCTGTCTGTTTCTTTCTCCAATGCTTCCTTCATCTCCTTCACCTGCTCCAACACCCTCTGGAGCTTTTCAACTTCTTCCTGGAGGTTGAAAATAGGTGAAGCATGGGTCTGTTCAACCTTCTTCTGAGGTCCTTGATTTAGATTTTCTTTAACCTCAATGGATAAATAAGTCTCTTGAATATTTCCTCATTAGTATCCCTCTCATGAGTATAAGGCCACATCTAGTTGACAGCAACACAGTGACTAATAACCAAATCTTCAGGATCATGTTTCCTGAATCTTATCTCTCCAAAATGATATGATTCAATTTCACTGGCCTCTTTCATGGCTTGGCTGGTGCGATCAAATACATAGTATCTAATCCTGATAGGAAACTTAGGCCATATTGACCACTTTTCCCTCTGAAGATTACTTGTCACTTGATGAGCAAATGTATGATATAATATTTCCAACAGAACCACTATGTCTGGAGCATATAAAGGTAGTAGATGAGGAGCTCTCGATGCACCATCTCCATTACACCATTACACCATACACCATGGGGCTCACAAGAGGAGATATGAAAAAAAACAATACACCATCAATCTACTCTCAGAAGAGATGAAAACAATGCACCATCAATCTCCTCTTAGGAGAGATTAACATAGTACACCATCAATTTCCTCTAAAGAGATATGAAAATAGTACACCATCAATCTCCTCTTAGGGAGAGATGAAATTTGTACACAATTAATCTCTTCTTAGGGAGAGATGAAATTTGTACACCGTCAATATCCTCTCAAGGAGAGATGAAATTTGTACCTCATGATTGCAAGCCTCAGAACCAAATTCCCTGACCACATAGGTCTTACGGTAACCCGATGATGCTATCAAACCAATGCTCCCTCTCAAAGGGATCCTTATCCATTCTAGGCTTCTTACATAATCTTCAACCTACTCAAAAGAAGAAACGTAGCCATGGTGGATTTCAATACTTCTTTTATTAGTAACATTAGCTATTCGTCTAGCTTTAACCAAAGCTTTGAACAAAAGTAAACACCAACAACCTATCAATGCTATTTCTTTTCTCAACAACATATTCTTACAAATTTTTCTTCATCAAGGAAGTAGCCATGGGCTCACAATCCATCATGCCACATTCTCAACAAGTATTTTATCAGGCTCGTGTAACACTTTCAATCAACTCCCTTTTACACTAACGAGGTTCTCATCCTTTGTGAGAAATATATCATCAGCACAGAGATAATTTCACAAATTCGTCTTCAGTAGATCAACTTATTCCTTCAGGACTTCACCCTCATCAAAACGAAAAGTAGTACGTGGTGAGCCCTTGCGGGGAGGTGGGGTGAGAATGGGGTGGTTGTTAGCATGGAGAGAGAAAGAAATAAGAGCATGGTCAGCTAAGGGGATGGGGGAAACAAAAAAGTGATGAATGAAGGGGAGGAGGTTCTAGCTAGAGAGGACATAATCAACAACACTTGCTCCTCTACCATGAGGCCTACATGTGAAAAAGCGGGAGTTTGGAAAATTCGGGAGGCCATTAAGAATCCACAGCTCCTAAAATTCGTCCAAGTATAAAAGATGTCGACCATAGGCGATAAGGGGCCCCAACGCATCATCAGACATCCTGTGAAATCCAACTGACTCTTGATCAATCTCTTGGATGCAGTACACGTCCTCAAACCGATTGTGAAGAGGGATTTGGAGGGCTCTAGTGTGGGAGTTGAAGTCACCTAGAAGAATAACCTCCCCAACTGCTGAATACTGAGCTATGTCGACATACAAATTGACAAAGGGGTCCTCATTAGGTCCATTGTGAATGGCATATGATGAAGAAGCAGGAGGGAAGTAACAAACAATAATGTAAATGTCCTTAGGGAGAGGAGAGATCCCTCGAACCCATAGTATTAAAAACCAGAACCGGTGACTGGACCGGTGGACCTAATGAACCGGTAACCGGACCAGTGGACCTAATGAATCGGTAATTGGACTGTAAACAGTCTAACCAGTACTGGTCGGGTCCAAACGAACGAGTTTTTAAAAAAATGCATTAAATAATTATTTTTTAATTAAAAAAACTATTTTTAAGATTTGTAACCATGATTCCAAGCCAATAGAGACAAAATATGAAAATTTTGCTCATTTATATACCATGTAAAGGTGAATATATCAAAATGGAATTATGGCACCGAGTGAAATACATATCATCGAAAAAATACATAAGCAATGAGGCTCTAAATGACCCATAAAGTCCAAAAACAATGCTACAAGCTATGAGCATTGAGGTCGTTAGCCTACATAGTACAGTGACAATCTACTACAAATATACATATATGATAGTACTAAATTCTAATTAATGATCAACATTACCACTTGAAAGTTGAAACTTCTAATCATGATCAAAGTTCAAACTCAGTTGGTTGAACTTGAGTCTCCTGACTCTCGACTGCCAAACTTTGCAACTGCTCCAGTCACAAACTTCTCTATTGGTTCAGTGACTCGAGTCTCAAAATTCTGAAGGTATTCTGCCCTAATATGCCCTATTACTTCATTTGGTGCTCCACATGGCTTTACATGGCCTCCTATCCCAGCCAAGTGTTGCTTGAACCTGTAAATACCCCCTCCTACGATAGATTTTTGGAAATATTTGCAAATCATTTTGCCATCAATCATATCCAAATGAGCCCATGCAGTATCCTTGCCTTTTGGAGACATGATGGCTACGACTTAGCTCAAGCAGCAAGCCTCAAACTCTATTCTGTTCCACTACTCCAGCAAAAACTCAACTCTCTAAGCTCTCAATCAAACACACAAAATCTTCAAATGAGATGGTGTGAGACAAATGAGAGGTTTCCCTTACTTATAAAGGATTGGAGCGGGTCTCCAAGATAGCTCCAAATCCAACTCCAAGCCTCAAAGATAACTACTCCAACAAACACTCAACACTCTCCAAGCTCTCCATCAAACTCACAAACTGCAAATGAGATGGTGTGAGACAAAGGAGAGGCTACCCCTGCTTGTAAAGGATTGGGGAGGGTCTCCAAGATAGCTCCAAATCCAACTCCAAGCCTCAAAGATAACTACTCCAACAAACACTCAACACTCTCCAAGCTCTCCATCAAACTCACAAACTGCAAATGAGATGGTGTGAGACAAAGGAGAGGCTACCCCTGCTTGTAAAGGATTGGGGAGGGTGTTTTTGGAGGGAAAAAATCCTCCCCTTCCCTCCAAATCAGCCCTAAACATCCTTGCTGGCCGTCCGTGGGTCCCTACAGCAACTTAGGTGCTGACTGGTCGATTAAGGATGGAACCGGCCGATCAGCACTAGTTAACCGGATTTTCAGGCTATATGCAGTTGCTGACCAGGTTTTTCAACCGGTTTGGACTAGCCAATGGTTTGACCAGTTTCCGGTTTGAACCGAACGATTTTTAACACTATGCTCAAGCCCGAACCCACATTAACCTCGCAAAATCATCCACAACCACCGAAGAAATCTTGCTCTAAAAGGAATCTTTGATGAAGCAAGCAACTCCCCTAGAACCTTTGATACCACTAGAACCCCTTGTCTCCTGCCTACAAGTTGAGAACTTATGGTAACCTGTAATGTTTGGGAGAGGTCGAACATGGATCTCATGCATCTTAGTGATAAATAAGATATCCGACAGTCGAAGAGAATCATATAATAGACATGGCGATGCCCAAAATGACCCATTCCCATTCCAACAATTGACAGAAATGGATGCCCCTTGTTGCCTCCCCCAATGAGCCAGTCATTTGGAGGACCTAGAATAGGGATTCCATCTAGGTGGAAAAGTGTCCCGAATCACTTCTTTGAGGTTCCTGATAACTGCCCATTTCCCTGCCCGACGTGCTGCTATAACCAACTCCCTAGAGAGTTTGAGCTCAACAACCTGCGTTTTAGTGAGATCTTCATCAAGGAAGATCTTACTAGGAAGTGAGAATATATTTCTCTTAGCTCTAAGATCCCGAAGGCGATCAACCGCTGACTTGAACCGGAGAAAGAGAGTGGAATCATACCCAAGCCAAGCTCTATCAATGGGCACGTCCTGAAGATCTAGTTTTTCATTGAGGAACAGGGTCCCAACCACCATGGGGTCTGAGGATGTGAGAGGCAAAGGAAGTCCTCTCACTTTGAGGTTCAATTCTCGCACTTGTTTAGTGTGTTTTTCCATGAGTATAGATTGTACCACCTCCTCAACTGTGGCTAGAGGGGGAGCGAGGGGGTTATCCCTCCCTCTAGCAACCTGTGCCCATGAGCTGATGTGTGTTTCTGTTTCTTGTTTAAAGGCCGCTTGCTGAGCTTTGATCTCCTCCTATTTATTTTTTCAGATCGAGAAGTTCAGCGTGTAGATTGTCATTAGAGGGGTGGTGGTGAATTGCTTGCTCCTTGTTGTCCCTCAATAGCTGCTTTAGTGAACCATTCTCGCCTTCCATGACAACTAATCTGTTCCTAAGTTCATCGACCTCTCTTATTAGTGCCTGGTTAGAGGATTCAAGGGTTTGCAATCTCCTAAATAGTTCCTGAAAATCTCTGTTGTCGCGTCGAAATCCATAATCGGGCAAGGGTGACGGTTCTGACAAGATTTGAAAGACGTCTTCGACACCTATGTCTATGTCGGTAGGAGGTCTTGACGACGTCGTCACCTGTGATTGATACTGAGAAAGAAGCATGGAATATTCTGAGAGCCACTGTTGTGAATTATTGTGGAAGCCCAATTGCAGGCACCCAAAAATTTTTCAACTTCTCTATGCTAAACTTGGCTGCAAGTGGATCAAGATGTGGCCCACACGAGAAATAGCTGAATAGGAAGGAAGGCCAAATTTGGTATCCAGTACTACTTTTGTAGAGCAGAAAATGCAACAAATAATACAATCTTATCGGGAGCTATAAGCGTCCATATTCGTCGCAGTGCAGATATCAAAATGACTACCCGAATTTCATCTTTGATAGCGTCTCCTACTATCCACCAGCTTCCACCTGGTAAAAATGGGCATCAATTCACCTTTCAAAATATCTACTTTCATGGCTTGTTCTCGCCATAATGTTGTGTGCAATGGGGCCTCAAACAAACAAAGGAAAACTCAAACAACTTCAAGATTTGGTTTGATTTCTGAAAGTACCGATGTTTTCCACATGTTTATACAATAGGGAGAGTTAACAACACACCATGTTGTACAAGTTTAGAAATCATGTACAATTCCAAAACAAGCACTACCTTTCTTCACATGGGAAACTCATAAACCAAAATTCCTGCACCACATAGAGGCGTACAATTCTATTCTAGAAATCCTCATCCTGCTCATATGCCATAGGAGAAGGTGAACCACTCATCCTATGCATATCTCATCACTCGTAGGGGAAGGTGAACCACTCACCCTACACATGTGTCCGCAATCATAGGGGAAGGTGAACCCCTCACCCTACACACATGTAAACCACCATGGGGTATCACAGGGGAAGGTGAATCAGTCACCCTATGGTCTCTCATGGCTCAATATGTACCCCAAGCCCCCAGGAGCTCCCAGAGCTCAATCTTCAATCAAGGATCACTTCATGTAGGGAATAGTGCCAGACTGCTTTCTGAAAACCAAGACTAGTTCTTGATGATTGTATTGATGACTGGTACATCAATAAGAGCCTCATTACTCCACCCAGCAACATATAGATGTATATATGAAGGCACACAACTTACTAACAAGCTTCAACAGACATACTAACTTACAAATCGACATTCGAGCAACAGATATCTTAGCAGCACTGAGCAATCCTTGGACTTCTGCATTTTAGGATTTCAAATCTTGGTAAAGAAAATACTTAACTGCTCTTACTCCCTCTTACTCAGGGAGACCATAATCCTAAGCTTGTCTTCCCATAGATGATTCTAAAATATTTCATATGATTAGACTTTCCCCTAAAGTATCCATCTGGAAATTTGCTCAGCATGAGATCCATTTAAATTTGAAGATAATTTATTAATGCAATCGAGCATGGTATGATTCTAGAAGTGCACTTTGAAAAATAGAAATGTATTTTGCTATACTTGTGGGGAGGGATAAGACATACCTTTACTCAAAATGTAATCATTATTATCTTATTTATTTTCTTTAAATCCCGAAGGTAGCTTTAAAAGAGATTCATCATCAGTAACCAAAAATTCATGAGAGGATCATATCATGGACATATCCTTGTAGTAAATTAGGGAATCTTCCAATCTTACTCCAAAGTCTGGGCTTTTTCTTTTATTCCAATCTGGTTGATCTATATTCTTTATGTTGTCTTTAACACAATGATTCAATTAATTATCTGAGCTATACTATAGCTGTACCAACATCTGAGTACTTTATTGAATATAAGGATTCAGTATAAGATCTACATCTTTTTAATCTTATATGGTAAAACATCCTTGGACTTGTCACCGTCAGACAAGTTTTAGTATGAATATTCTCAGCAAGACATATTTTCAATGAGGCATGGTATGCTGATTGAAACTATAGTATATACTTCATCTAGTGAAGGGTCTTGGTGAGATGATTCATACATACCCTTATTTTAGTTATCATTCTGGGTATGTTTAACCTTATTAAAGTTTGTATTTAGATCTTCGTTAAGCCTATGGTTAGGGCTTGTATTTAGTAAAGAAGTTAGGGTATGCAAACTCCTTAACAAAGGCTTCATATTGTGTCTTTTACCATGCTTGAGTAGCAAGCCTGTGCATCACTACAATCTTGGATTGCAGATCAAAGTGTCATCAACATTTAAAGAAAGCAACCTACAATAATGTAATACATTTCACCTTGGAACAAGTAGTTTTTCCAGCAAAGGTATTCATCATTAGTCCAATACTAGAGGCGACGTTGTGATTTGTGTGATGTGATAGTGGTGTAACTTGAAGATATGGTTTTTTCATACAATCTGGTTGATTTGTATTATTTATGTTGTCTTTAACACAATGATTCAATTAATTATCCAGGCTATACTATAGCTGTACCAACATCTGAGTATTGTATTGAATATAAGGATTAAGTATAAGATTTGCATTCTGTTAATCTTATATAGTAAAACATCCTTGGACTTGTCACCATCAGACATGTTTTATTATGAAGATTCTCAGCAAGACATATTTTAAATGAGGCATGGTATGCTGATTTCAACTATAGTATATACCTCATCTCGTGAAGGGTCTTGGTGAACTGATTCATACATACCCTTATTTTAGTTATCATACCTTAACCTATAACGATAACTTCAGCATATTGTATTTCTTTCGATTCAGTCAAACTATGAACAATCTCAGTAGAATAGATTCCGATCTCCTGTAGCATTTCGATAAAATATACTTAGTACATCTCAAAATATCCTCAGATGTCATACTGTAACTTAGGATGGCACATATTATGTTAATTCAATCACCTGTAAATTTAGTAATATGTAGAGTAGCTCTTGGACTACTTAGATCAAGATCATCAACCAATTGATGTAGTCCTTTTAAATCTCATCATCTGACAACCTACCTTAGCCAAGAATAATATAAGTTACCTCTTTATTGCAATCGTGGTTAGAAAGCCTTAGAACGTTGCCATAACATGTCTTCTTAGATTCGTCAGAGATATTATTTGGATACGAGTCTCAGCTCAAATTGGATAGGTGGCACAACACTCATTAACAGAGATCTTAACAAAGAACTGTACCTGATAATAGAGGAGGGTCTGGAAAATTTCTAATACCCTCTTCAAGGACATCTTCACTGAGACACATAAATCATTTCTTTGCTGAGGCTTGATCAAACCAAGGCACCAACTCCATCTTGGTTAGATGATCCTTCTCACTGCATAAGATATGGAATTGTATAGAGGATCTCAGTCTCTATATCTCAGGTCTGCACTCTATAAAAAATTATAGTTTTATACCAACTCAGCTCCATGTGCAATATGTTGTAATAGGATTGTTCTCATTGTATGATTTCACACAGGAATGAATCCTCTGAGAATATTTCAACGCATCCTCTCAACCTTATTACCAATCAAAACATTCAGGACCTTTTCTTCAAGGAGAAGCAATAAGATCGGCCTATATAGGTTGGTTTCTTTAGAATATAGGGATAGGATACATATATGAGACCAGGTCGTAGCTGCTCAAATTTTCTACCACATAAATGTATTAGCAGTGGCTTCTTCTTCTAACGGTTCTTCATGAATGATCACTTCAAGAGTGCTATAGCCCTTGTCCAAGATGCCAAATTCAAAAGGAGCTACATTTTATTTTACTGATAGATCAAAAACTTTCAAAAGGTTACAATTCTGCTATTCCTGTTATGTCCTTCTTTCTTTAGAATATTTCTTGAGATAGGACTTTTATTTGCTCAAAAAAAGACTCACTGATCAGGGCCTTCAGTTATTCTGGAAGTAGCTTTGTATAGTCTCAGGAAATCACCCTCGTTAAACACTTCAGAGAGGTTGATCTGTGGTTCGTGGTAGCTTCATCACTTTCTTCTTTCGAGGCTTTTCATTTCTATTATTGCAATACCTCAGAGAATTGTCATAGGACCCCACAATATAGGGCACAGTTCTTCAAGAGATAGGGATAGCATACATATCAATATCTTCATAGGATCAACATCACTCTGTTTCTGAAATGATATCTCAACCAAACCTTAAATGTAAGAGATAAAACTTTGAAATGAAGGGCCAAAAAAGTAATCAAACCTTTGTTCTAAGGAAGACCGAGTGATGTTTAAATCATCATCAGCAAATCCGTTTCAAGAGTAAAAAAAACTGGTTGAAATGGTGCTTCAACTACAACTGGTTGGAGAGGACTTGTTGCTAACTTCTATTGTCCTATGAAAAAATGTCATGGTTAGCATTCTCTGACAAATCTACGCACATTTTTAAATATAGTTGGCTAATCGTAGCCACCCCTAAGGATCTTATGTACAATTTTCTTTTCTATGTGATGTTCTCTCTCAAAACTAGATGGATCTCATTGGTCAAGCTTGTTTCTTCATTCAGGCTAACAGATCCAAAACAAAACCATTGTGATTTATCCATCCCAAAACTTTCTCTATGAAGCAGTATCTTGAATCTTTTAACCTCAAGGCCCTTTTCTTGTGCTTGGGAAGGTGTCTGGGTCTAGTCACATTTTTAAGGTAGTAGATGATCTCTGTATGCCAGTTGATGTAACTGCATTAACCAAGTTGATTCCAAGAACTTCTTCATTGCCCTTGGTCAAAAGCTTTGTTAATCTCTGACCCTTACTGTTTTTTGTGGGTCTTATCTCTAAATCATATTCTCAAATCTTATCAACCCACTTACCCCTTGATCCCAAGAAAACATGTTGTGACAAGATATCCTTCACTGTTGGATGAGGAAAAAATGCTATAATCTTTGAAAACCCAATGTAGGTTCTAAAATGCTTTAGTGATTTTACCAAAGCATAGGCCTGCTTCTCCATGATGGCATAGTTCAATTTTTCATCCCTTAGCATTTTACTCACAAACGCAATTGGAAGTTCATTTCCTTGTTCATTCTTTTGAAGAAAAACTCCTGCAATAGTATAAATAGAAGCAAAAGAAAAAAAAAAGAAAATCTTTTTCAAAGTTAGGGCTCATCAAAACTGGAGAATTGACTATAACATCTTTGACATTATGGAATGTTGTATGGCTTGCATCATCCCATATAAAAATTGCATCTTTCTTTATCAACTCTTTAAGGGGTTTTGTGATCTTTGCTACATTTGGAATGAATCTTCAGATGAAGTTTACTTTGCCAAAGAAAAACTGCAACTCTTTCTAATTTCTTGTCATGTCTTTTAATGTCCTTGTATATTTTGATCAAAGACCCAATCTTCTCATTCTCTTTCGAAGTGATTACTTTTCCAATCTTGATCAAGATTGGATTTGTCTCTATCCCTACATTGGTATCTTCATACTCATTTGTTTGTAATTGTATTGTCACAATTCTACCTGTAAACGCATTGTCTTTGTTGAAGCTTGCTCAAGATTGGATTTGTCTCTATCCCTACATTGGTAACTTCATACTCATTTGGTTTTATTGTCTCAATTCTACCTGTAAACATGTTGTCTCTGTTGAAGCTTGCTTCCAAAGGAACCATACCTGAAGGGATTTTGTTGGTTGGTCGTTGTTCTATTGAATCATCTTCCCTCATGTCAATCTCATACATTTCAAATTATTTTGTTGTCGAGGAACCCAACTATTTCTGCATCACCTTCAAAAACTTACCAATGCTTGATTTTGTCTGGAATTGAAGGTGTGTAAATCGTCTCAATTTGGCCACCTTGGTCTAGCTTTGGACAAGGTTGAATAAGGTGGTTGAAACTACTAAAGCATCGGCTTTTTCAGTCATGGCCTTGGGCACCACTTCTAATCCCAAGATATCAAATTGCTCTATGGAAATTGGTACTGCTTGTCCATATCTTTTCAACCTTTCATTTTTCCAAGCATGCAACCCTTTCACTTGGCATAAAATGAGGTCAAAACCACGTATTACTTCTAAAATTTTATTTCCTAGATCTCTAGATGTAGTTATACCAAGCAAAAGTGCCTCATACTTGGAAATGTTGTTAGTAGCTTCGAATTCCAATCTATAGCTAAATAAATCAATACCTTATCAAGAGAGGTTAGGATTATACTTGCCCCATTACCTTGTTTTGAACTTTCAAAATCAAAGTTCATCTTCCACATTCTTCCCGTGTTTGTCCTTGGTGCTAGCTCTGCTGCAAGTACAGTGTATGATCCCATGCTTTCCTCCAAACAAGTGAAATAGTTCTCAAGTTTCCTTGGGCTTCAACATGGTTTTCATTGAAAGGTTCTTTGTACAATATAATTGTCTCAACAAAAGGAGTTAGGATGGTAGTATATGAGAAATTCATTTTTATGTGTTCATATTTGATGCCCATTTGCGTGACAACAACATTCCCTTATTGCACGAATGTCCAACACTACTATGTCTATAATGATGAAGACATTAGGGTAAGTTGTTGGATGGACTTGGAGATTCTTGATCAAACCCACTGAAGGAATCTCTCAGGAATCAAATTGACATACATTTCGATAGGTTCTTGAAGTATTCAAATCCATTTTCTTTGGAACTTCAAGTGCCATTACATTCATGGTGTCTTCAGTGTCTAGCTTACAGTTGTGAAAAATCCAAACTGTTACCACCAATGAAATGAAGAAGGGCTCATGCAAAGGGTTCATATTTGATCTTCAATAGGTTGACACGAGGATAATATGAGGATCCTCTTTCCCATATAATTTTGATCTTTGAGATTTTGTAACCTCAAATCATAATGTTTATCCAATTTTTTTCTTTCATGTTGGAAACTTCACAAGTTCAACCAAAGGCATTGAAACGTTCACAATTGTTGTCTAGCATGAAATACCATAATCTGAACTTTTCAAAGTTGATGTTTCTGTACATGTTTAGAAGTGTGTCAAGAGGGCTACTTCTAAGCTTGAATCTCAAATACAAGCAAGGAAGTCTGCTGAAGCAGAAAACACAGGTTTGGAGATGACATCGAATCACTTAATGGCCATTCCATACATTATTTGCAAGTAGGAATTAATGGAAGCCTCTCCAGAAAATTTTGAACCTGAATTTGGAAGCCAAGCCATGATGGCAGGTAAAATGGCAAAGGCATATTTAAGGACAATCTTTAGAAGTAGTCTAGACATTCTTAATGTGGGGGAGTTAACGGTCACATTGCCAAACATTTCCACTGTAGCCTTTGCAGAAAACTTTAAAGTGGATATTTTGGAACCTGAATCAGGATGTCAAGCAAGGATGGGAGGTGAAATGGAAAATGTGTATTTAGGGACTTCATTTAAATGCTCGAAGGTGATTGCATATGAAGAAATCAGTAAAAGTCTTGAATTTCCAAGGGAAATGAATGACATATTCCCTCTAAATAGACAAACATGGAGAGTAGAAACAAAAGTTGCTAACAATTAAATGAAACATTAAACTCGAAGGAACTTGCAATTATAAAATGGGAGACAGTACTTAAGAACCACATTTTGGAGCTTGAGTCTGAAAGACAAGCAAAGAATGCTACAGAAACAGAAAAATATGGTTCCAAGAGGACATTAAATCACATAAGATATATTCCAGACATTCACTATAGGAGGGTTTTAATGGACATTCAAGTCGTATCACCGAATGTTTTTTCTGAAGCCTATGCAAAAAAAGTTAAGACAGATATTGTGGAATATGAATGTGAAATGCAAGAAATTATTGCAAGAGAAATGGAAAAGTCGGATATAGAGATATTTTTTACAAGGAGTCTAGACTTCTTTTAAAAATAGGAGTTAATGGCCATTCAAGTCATATTGCCAAAAATTTCTTTTGAAACATCTGTAGAAATTATTAAGGGACATATATTGGAAATTCAATCTGTAGGAAAAGTGAGGATGGCAGGTGAAATGGGAAAGGCACACCCAGATATTTCATTTAAGTACTTAAAGATGGTTGCAGATAAAGAAATCAATCGAAGTGGTGAAATTGCAAGGGAATAGGAAGAGGCCCTCCATCAAATCTCAGAAACTTGGAGGGTAGAAACAAATATTGCAAAACAATTAGATGAAGCTTTAAGCTTGAAAAAATTAGATGAAGGAATTAAGAGAAAACATAAACGACTGAAGGAGGCTATATTGGAGCTTGAAAGTGAAAGGCAAGCAAGAAAGGCAGCTCAAACAGAAAAAGCATGTTTGGAGACAACGCTAAATCACTTGAAGGTGATTTTAAATGGAGAACTAAAGAAAAGTGACGAATTCAAGAGGCAAAGAGATGAGGTTCTTTGTCAACTGGCAGAAGCTTGCAGAGAAAAAGAAAACATTGCCAAGCCATTGGATGAAGTATCTAGGGAAAGGAATGATGCACTCAGTCAAAATGAAGAAACCTGGAAAGAAAATAGAAGGGTTGCAATACAATTAGCTGAGGTTTTGAGATTGAATGAAATTGCAGTTAGGCAGAAGGATGCAAGACTTTTTGAGGCTCTGTCAGAACTTGAATTTGAAAAGATCAGGAAATTGCACGTTCGTGTATCGCAAGATATTTTGTTGCACATATGCAGCCCACTTTAAAATTTCATGAATATATTTGAAGGCTTCATTCACTATGCTGCGATTTCGTGCCTTCATTTTCCATATAAATAACTTATGGCTGCTAAGAGATGCATAGATATCCTTGAATTTCATTGCCACATAATAGTAAGCTTGATGGTCTAGTGACTAATTTTTGTGGTGTGCTTCCACTGGACTGAAATCCTTAAACTACTCACATACAGTAAGTGGCACTCTGTTAATTTTATCCTAAAAAATGTCATATTTATTTAGTAATATAATGAATGGTGTATCTCTGAAACATGAATGCTCCACAACATTCTCAAAAAGTTATTTACTGAAGGTCATATTATTTCTCAACCCACTTTTGGTCATATTCACTTATAGCAACACAGAAGATTACAGCTCGTACATTCTCAAATATTTCCAGCCACTTACAACCTTCATTTAATCCTTTATTATTTACTCTAATAAGCTGATACTTCAAAGTTGGAGTTGTACTATCAAATTTTTCATTATAAGGTTCTGACATTGGACTGCGATCATCAGTTGAAAATTCTATAAATGCTAACCCATTACTTTGAATCACTCCAGCATATAAAATGTGAGATTCTGACGAATTGTATGCATTAATTGATACCTCAACAACCCGTTCCTAGAAGTGACTAGCAACATCAGGGAGGACATGCAGCTCATTTCTTCTTGCACACGTAGCCTGAATTGCAGGGTCCATCCACATTTCATAAACTATTGGGGCATACTCACGTGTTGCAGCTGGGAAAAAACCATCTAAATCCCCCATTGCCATAATTTCCAGGAGCCAATTGGAAAAATGTTTCAATGTTGGATTGAGAGAGTAAGTACATTGAGCAACTTCTTTATCATCACTTTCATCTGAGGCAGAAACTTGTTCATGTACCCTGGAACCATCCATATCTGCTAATATTTCCTCCTCAAAATTCTCACGCCCCTCAAGCAATTTGCAAAGGTATTTATATAGGTTTCTCTGTATCATCAGTTCGATGTTTTGTAGCTCCTCCTGTGAAAAATTCTCACCCTTGTAGAGAAGTTTTTCCTGCTTGAAAATTGTACTAGCACCAAAGCCTTCATATCGAAGTAACAAGAGCTTTTGAATCTTCTTCTGCTTCAAGCATTCTTGGACAGAACTTCTGGAATGATTATCTGTATTTTCCCTCAAGCCCTCATAGTTACTCTAAGGGGTAGGTAACGATAGTAAAGAGCATATCAACCTTGTTGAGAAATTAGGGCGTTTAATTCAATTTCTCTTTCATGATAATTAATTGTGAACTTGTTATGATTCTTTTACTTAGATATTATCTTTTTTAGCTTATTATGTCTTTCATCAAGTCAATTATCAAAAAACAAGAGACACAAAGTTTAGGCTCTTCAAGCCAGGGCCAAAACCTCTCCCTCTTGGAGAGGAAAACCCAAAACAAATTCTTCTTATAGATCTTCCATTGACGAGTACCATAACCATGAAATAGACCCTTAACACCAGTATGCCTCCAAGACCCTTGTCACTACTCTTCTCGGCTTCTCTAGCTGATCTCTTCTTTCTACACTGCACTGCACCTTTACTAGGGAAGCTCGGTCCCTAGTCTAGCAGCCCCAAACTGTGTGCTTCTTCTTGGCTTCCTTTGATCTTATCCTTAGCTTCCTAAAGTCTTCTTCTCGGCCTACTTCCAACATCCTTTGGACATCTTTGAAACTCAATACCGAGCCTTTCTTCATGATGTTGTAGCCTTCCTCTTTATTGTGATTACCTTTGGCCTCCCTGAGATATGCGAGATAAACTTGCAGACCAAAACAGAGATATGATAAGACTTTCTTCCTTCGATAGCACACCTCCTTTCTTGACCTAATCACAGATCCTTTCATCGTTGTATTACCTTCTTCATGCATTGTTCTACGCACTAGAAGAGAGACTTATCTTTTGCTTTGATAGCCTTCTGTCTGAAATGTGCGAGGTGGTATAGACCTAGAACAAAGGTAAGTATACCTCTTCTTTTCTTCCCAGACTAGCCTCCTATTATCGCATCAATGTAGACCCAAACTTCGCTCTTATATCATAGACATGATCCAAAATTTCTTACACCATAATGAGGCTGCATCATCCTTTATATAGTGTCTGGCTTTAGCTTGTAGGCCGACATGAGGTTTGTGTGTAAGCCGACTTCATCAAGGAGAATATTCACCATCTTTAACTAAAACCAGACACTATCTTTGTCTTATTCATTACATAAATTCATAATTACAAGTCATTATGAAGACTGAACTTAGTTACACGTTCCAACATTCCCTCTTAACTAGGGAGGTATTCATAATGGTACATAGTCACTCTCAATCTAAAGAATCTCATAAGAAAAATTTGATTGGTAATCCATCTGTTATAGCATCTTATTAACCAACATTGTCACAGTGCAAGGCCTTGATTAACAACTCCATCTCTTCACGAGACCATGAACTACAATGCTGGCGAGACCAATGATTATAGACATCTTCATCATTGTCTCCAAGGTACATACTCCACGTGTTCATCGAGTATGACCTCATAGGACTATTCTTTTGGGAATAGCTAATCCTCAAAGAATACTCGTCCTTTCACGACTACTCTTACCTTGGATACCCTAATACATCCCCAAAAGAGTATCAGATGCCAGAGGATTATCCAATCCCACATTATGTCTTCCAGGTGAAGACCAAAATGATATGTCTATCTCTCCCTCTTAATTAGGGAGGACATACCCGTTCCTATCAAGGAATTTTCTCAAGCTCCCTCTTATCCAAGGACTTGTCAAGGCTCCCTCTTAGCCAAGGACTTGTCCAGGCTCCTAGGGACTTGGTTCCAAGTTTCTACCAGGTAATAAACTTATTACCAGCCCCCCTCTTAATCAGGGACCTGTAGCAGCAATGATGAAAACACCGAGCTGCTCATGAAGAACTACTTTCTTTGATGTCATGAATTTCTTCGTTGTTGAGGAGTCTTCATCTTTGGGATATCTTCATTAGGGCTCAAATCACCCATCACTTTTGATTTTTGTCCGAAAGTGATCCATCAATTTTTCATCTGGTCTACCTTCATATCATGCTGCTTTCCTTCAAACCATACTTCTTCCAAGGATCTTACATCCTGCAATATGGTTATCAACTTGTGGAAGACATATACTTCCCTTTGGCTGCTCTGAATAAGCTCATCAGATATTATTCAATTATAAATATGAATACTTAAATCAAAATTTACCTTAGTGATGATATTTCACCACGACATCCTTCTTGTAGGCATCGACATCCTTTTTTATCTCCTAAAGATATGTATTGTCAAGGGTCTCTATATTTTCCATACTTCTATTAGAGTCCACATATATTTCCTGGAGATTTCCTAGTCAAGTCTTCTTGGCTTTCTTGGAGTTGATTGCTTCTTTCCATGGTTGCACTTCCCATGATATTCCTTTTTCTTTCTCCACGGTTTTATTTCATTCCCAGGAACTTCCATTGCACAGTTCCTTGATAATGTACAACCACCTCATATTCCATATGAGGACATATTATGTCGATTTCATCTAGTGTAGATCATGCCCTTTTGGCAACCTGTGCATCATAAGAGTTTCTGCTTTCTATTTTGATTATACTTCTAAAGATAGAAGTATACTACCTGCAACCACATGGCATGACTTCATAGCATCCAGTGTCAACATATATATACATGTACCTCATTATTTTCCTTTTGAGTCATCCTGCAGTAGGTTTCCTTAGAATGAAAGAGTTTCATTTTCTTGATCTGATTCATCAATATGTCATCATATTCTAATCCAAAAATTCTGTAAGTTAGAATTCTTGATGAAACCTTTTTCTTCCTTCCTAACTAATGAATCCAAAGAGGATTCCATTAGAAAATGTCAACACTTGTTTCCATATTGATTATTGAATGATGACACTTGATCTAGGTGACCACCTTACATAAATATTGTTTTCTGTGAAGTTCCTAGGAGCCACTTCTTTCATGGCACTCTTGTTGATTGTTGTGGTATTATTCCTTGGAAGGTTCTAAAGGCATTGGAACGTTCACACTTGTTGTGGAGCATGAAATACTTCTAAAGCTTGACACACCGATTTCATTCTACCTCTAGGTCAATACCCACAAGTTGTTTGTAGGTGAAGAGCCATGATTCAGAGAAAGGATCAGGGAATACATATCCTGTTGCAAACCTGTATAAGATAAAGATGTCCTATTCTCCTACTAGTTCTTCAATTGGCTTCTCCAAGGTGTCTCCTAAACCATCTTCTGCCCAGGATGGTCAGTCTTATCAGGTTCTCCCAACTTCTACCATACATACTGGTTATAATTTTGGCCTTTGGAAATTGAGCATGAGTCGATGCTCATTCTGTTGTGGGTACACTTTCTTCTCCAAGACTATTTTCCAGGTGCTTCTTCTGTGTTTCTCTTCATGCAACTTCTGAATTTTCAATTTCTGACCATTGAATAGATTTTATCTTAATTATGAACTGGAAAACCCCAGGGTTCAAGCTTAACTCCATGCTTAATAACCACCCATGGCTTAAGAATTCCACACCAGTCACTTACAAATTCCGAACATCACAATCTATCTACTTACAATTTCACTTATAACAGCCCCAGTGCCTTGAGATGCTATCTTTTACTCTTAAAATGTGGGAAGAAAAGATTATAACTTAACGGGGAGGTAGCACTTTCATTAAGAATTGATTATTTTATTAAACCTATCATTAAGGAGTGGAAAGATGGAACCTTAAAAAGTTTGCTTTAGTTGTTTCTTCCCACGTCAGTCTTGTTGTCGAGTGTGAACTTCATCCATACTTTTTGTTGAAGCTTTATCATATTTTATCTCTTTATGATCATGTTTCATCCATGTTGGTTGACATCAGAACATTTTTTGGCATGCAAGTAAACTTTGACAAAGCAACCCCTGAGTCATCCTGAAGTCAAAGTCTTTCTGCATATACATCAAAAAATGTTATGACATGCTAGTGAAAAGTTGGAAACTACTAATTAACTATTGTCTGTTTTCTTTTCGTTTCTTTTTTTAATCACGAGAATCGATAATTAACTACTGCCATTTTTTTTTGTTTTTGTTTTCAGTATTAGGAGAATTTCTTTCTTTTTCCCTTATTTTTTATTTTTTGGGTATTAGGAGAATTCCTAAACTTACTGCCTGTCTCTGAGGAGGCCCAGGATCATGTCTGAGGGATTGACCCTATACTACTGAACCTAATGCATTATGAACTACCCACAGACACGCCAGGTGTGTTTACTGAGTTTCAAAACTGGGTGGGGCCTCAATATTGCTCAGCAAAAACTTTCTTCCTTGTACTAATCTGGGGGAGGTCCAGGATCAACCTTTGTGGTTGCCTTATAACACCAAGAGTATATCCAGCAACTTGTAAGCCAGATATAAGCTAGATATACCAGATATTATGATTTAGCAAGAGCCTTATAACACCAAGAGTATATCCAGCAACCTGTAAGCCAGATATAAGCCAGATATACCAGATATTATGATTTAGCAACCACGGAGACTCTAGGAAATGGGGAGTCTACTCCTTGAGGCGAGATCATAGCAGGCCATATAATCAATGGGATTTGAACCACAATCTTGTTAGTTTCACCCAGTGAGGCCATATACTCAATGGGATTTGAATCGTGGTCTCGTTAGTTTCACCCAGTGAAACTTATCGTTAAACCACATATCACTGTATAATTAACTATTCTCTATTACTTGAAACATTTATAAAACTTTAAAGTCTTTGGTTGATTGGATTGCTCTAACACTGAGCCGCTTGCCCTTTCATGAGGTGGGTTAACTGAGTTTCAAACCTGGGCGGGGCCTCAATATTGGTCAGCAAACACTTTCCAATGCAAGTCGTCCACTGTTTGGCCTAGCACAATAGGCTAATTAAAAATTTTATGTTACTTGAAACATTTCTGAAACTTTTAAGTCCTTAGTTGGTTGGATTACTCAAAAACTGAACCACTTGGCCCATGCAAACACTTTCCAATGTAGGTCATCCACTGTTTGGTCTAGCAAAATAGGCTAATTAACAATGTCTGTTACTTGAAACATTTTTGAAACTTTTAAGTCCTTGGTTGGTGGGATTGCTATAACACTGAGCCACTTGCCCCTTCATGAGGGACGCCCTTAAGGGTTCAACATAGATGTGTGTATTCCTATTTCCAATACCCTCGTCAGGCCACACTTTGGCTAAGGTCCCCTGGCTAACCTCAAGCAAAACTAGCTCTATCCCTGTCTTGAAAATTATACATAATAATATTTACCCCAGATTTTCCCTTGGCTAGTGTGCTGCTGTACTACTGAGCTACATGCCCCTTCATTGTGGGCATCATTAATGGTTTGACCTAGATGTACGGATTGCTATCTTCAACAAAGAAAACACCTAATTTGGAAGTAAAGCATCAAAACTAAATGAAAGAGAATGTATAATGAACAAAGTTTTTATACCAACATTCTACCATATTCCAAAGTTGTCATGTTTGACTTCTAAGTCATTTATATAGATTTTAATCATTGCTTTACATTTAATTGAGTATAATTGCAACCCAATTCGTTTCATATTTAATCATCCCTGAATTAGGTGTGCTCATGCTCCTAAGTCATGACTTTTGGACCTGTGTGTGGAAGTGCTCATTGCTCTGTTTCCAAAGGTTTTGAAAGTGGTCATTTCAAAAGTCATCCCTGTTTCCAAATGTTGTCCTTACCCTGTTTCAGGCAACTAAGACTTCAAAATATTGTGCTCTTTGGTTGAATCGAAAATTTTATTTGCATATTAAAGACTGGGAATCCAAAAGGAAAAAGTGGTTCCATTTAAAGATATGTGCAACCTAAATTATCCAAATTCTTTTTATTACACTCCATCCATCTATTTCATTGCAACATTCCTAGTCCTTTAGTATTGAATTATAACTCTATAGAATCAAGATGGCCATCCATATTCAAAGGCTTTCGCTTTTCTTTGCGTTATCTTCTAATAAGGATTTTTATTTCCAAGTAATTCAACTACCAAAGGTAGTACATGCGAGTAGAGAAGTAATTCAACTACCAGTTATTCTCCTACATAGTACATGCTTTGATATATTATATCAAAAGTCTTACCAATACAATAACATTGATTGTTGTATGTGGAAATTTTTGTTCAGGATGGTCCATTACATAATCAAGATGAGGAGCTGGATCATGCAATTGCACTTTCTCTTTCTGAAGAACTAACCAAGCCAGATGGTATATGATGGCAATTTATTTTTTTTATAGTTACTTTTAGTTTAATTATATCATTTAGCTCGATGATTTTCATATATTCAACTAAAATTTTGTTGCTTAACAAGACTTTGTCATATCCATGTTTTAGTGAAATTTTTTATGGTTTGATACTCTCATACAACCTTTATCAAGTTACATGCACCCTCATTAGAAAAAACAAGAGAATTTTGCTTGCCATGACTATCTTTCTTTGTCATTTTTGACTTAAGAAAGTCTTTTAGCTAAGAAACTAGTTTCAAGGTTATGGCATAACTTGTCATATAAATTGAACATAATTTATATCCAAAATGTTAACTTGTAAACTACTTAGCTGGTTTTAGGCTTTCCATTTAAAATCTACTTCAGTTTGAACTTTGAATGAGTTGTTCCATAGACTTGAATATTAAGAGATTTTGGTGTAAGGATTAAAAATTAGCCCGTAAGGCCTCTCATTTATTCATTTATTTTATCTGAATATAACATTTACTATTAAATTAGAACCACTCGGCGCAAATACGTCATAGATCAAGATCATACTTTGTAGAGTGTCGTAGAATAAAAATAGGAGCAAGGACACTGAATTCTTTCAGTTTTCCTGGTTCTTATTCCTTTCGTGTATCTTTGCACCTTTAAGGGCAATTGCTAGTTTAAAGTCTAATTCTTTAAAGGGTGCTAGCTCAAAGGAAGAGCACCTTCTTTACAAGAAGGAGGTTGGTGGTTCGATTCCTTCATGCCCTAATATTCATATATAGGGAATGACGAAGACTAGTTTTTGGTGACGAATGCTCTTTTGACCATCACCAATGAACTTATGGTGACATTTTTCGACCCTCACCAAAATATGAAATGGTGACAGTCAACGAACGCCACCATATATACGCATCAATAGTGACGACCATTAAAGGTTCGTCACCATAAATCGTTGTTGTTGATATGAAATGGTGAGGGTCACTGTTTGTCATTATTGTCATTATTCGTGACGGACCTTGATGTCACCAATGAGTTTATGGTGACGGTCAATGAATGTCACCATATATATGCACCAATAGTGACGGCCATGAAAGGTCCATCACAAAAAATCATTTTTGTTCATATGAAATGGTGACGATCACTATCCGTCATTATAATCAATATTCGTGATGGACCTTGAATGTCACCACAACACATACTTTCGGCGACGCCATATTTGGTGACGTTCAGTTTTTTGGTGACAAAGGTTGTTTTCCGTCAGCATTTCTCATATGAAATGGTGATTGTAACTATTCGTCACTATAAATCATTATTGGTGACGGACCTTGAATGTCACCACAACACCTATACTTTCGGTGATGCCACCTTTGGTGACGTTCAGTTTTTTGGTGACAGAAGCTATTGTCTGTCACCATTTCTTATATGAAATGGTGACGGTCACTATCCGTCACTATAAATAATTATTGGTGACGGACCTTGAATTTCACCACAACACCTATACTTTCAGCGACACCACCTTTGGTGACGTTCAGTTTTTGGTGACGAAGGCTATTTTGACCCTCACCAATGAGCTTATGGTGACCATTTTCGCCCCTCACCAATGTGCTTTTTCCTTGTAGTGAAAACAAGCTTCGATCAAACATTCGAAAAGAAAAACTCAAAACTGAACTATTAGCAATTGTGAAAGGAAATCCTAATTATTTTTAAACAGACCTAATTATTGTTTGACTAGAAACCAAGCAATACCTGAACACAATTAAAATGGAAGACTTTAAATGTTGAAATAAAGTCAAGATCAATTCAAAACCATTCTCTATGTAAAGCAGAAGTTTAATTCACACTAATTTTGTCTAGTTCACCTCTATGTAACAAAATCCTTTAATAATTTAATATTTGATTTATTGAAAGCACCATCAATCATTATTAAATACTATGTAAGCATATTGTGTGGAAAAGGTCAGAACAGAGAACACTCTCGCTCTTACTAAAGAAATTATCATTTCTTTGAAATAAATGTCACCTAGGAGAAAACACATCAAATGGAAATTCAAAAGAGAAATCTATCAATTCACAATTTACCATTTATGAAAAAAATGTATGTATTACTGTAGGCTTCAAAATCATAGAGGTCTTCCAATAATGATAAATAGTGAAGGCATATCAAATTCTCATACACGTTTTGAGACCAATGCGAATATTCAGAACTTAAAATAATTTCAACGGAAAAAAAGTGCACTAGCCCCTACAGGTTGACATAAAATACCCCGTGCATCCTTCATCGTAGTCATTAGTGCGATGTCACAAAAGCTCAAGTTCTAACCGAAGCAAAAGATACAAAAGCAAAGTCTCAAGGTATATAGCAGAACGAGCAATTAAAATCACACCAAATACTTGAATATCACACATCATGAATACACATAATTCAAAGGAATAACGATGGATCACTAATATAACATTTCACATACAGATTCATTCTATACTAGGTGACAATTTCCACAAGTAAAAAAAAAGATCAAAATGAAATTATCTTTAAAATATTATACAGATCTACCACGCCACATAGTAAATGACTAATTAAATGCAATCCATCCTAATCCTCAAGAATTAAGAGTGGTCTCGAGTTAATATGGTGGCCAACCCAACCAACTCGCACCCTTTGTCAATGATCTAGTTCACACAGATATTATAATCATAAAACACATAAAATGATTTAACAGAACATAGCTTGAAATTCCTTGATTAATCTTTAAAATATCAGTCTTTACATGGTGGAACCAAAGATCAGACTCCAAAAAACAAAGGGAGTGATTCGTATATTAAAGATGATTGCGTAATTCTACATTAGGACCATCTCTTCCCCTCCTTCGATGTTTGGTTCTAGGTTATATATGAGTTTATATAGATATTTAATTTACAAATTAGGCTATTAACAAGCCAATAAAAATACATAACGAACATATTAAAAATCATAAAAAATTTCCATGGATAAAATTAGATTTGGTTATATTGCAACTGAATGTCGAATAGAGGAGTTGAATCTGGTACACGATGGAATGTTTTGGTAAACGGTTTCTCTTTCCTAACTTTGAGGTTTATGATGAAATAAGTGCATTTTTGACCAACAATTACTTCCCAAAATATCATCAAACTTATATTCAAACAGTCAGCTAAGTAATGTTGACTGGATTTCAATAATTAAAGAAATCTACACGTTCATTGACTCCAATGCAGGAATGCGAGTGCGGTGCAGGAATTGATGCGTGACGTAGGAAACTAATGCGTGTTGCAGGAACTTGATGCTTGGTGCAAGAACTCTTCAAAGTACAAGAATCCCATAGTAAATTGGTGCAGGAATCCCAATTGGAACAAGAATCTTCTGCATAGTAGAGGGAGGTGAATGCAAGATCAATTCATGTTGGCATATGCATAAAAATATAATCAACTCAGTTTTAAACCTGCAAACACACAAAATATTATTAATGATGATTTTAATGTTTAAATGTCATTAAAACAATGGAATCATGGAAAATAGTAAATTCTTACACTATTGTCTCTGAGATTGCACAAAACCATGACAATAACCGTTATGAGGGATTTCGAGTAAAAGGTCATATAAAGAAAGAGAAAACAGAGGCCTATTAGAGCCATCAATAATAATAAAACTTTTTCTCATGAAACCCATGAGACAAGCATTATAATAATAATTTTATTTTTCTTCTTTACATAAATGACATAAAATCACAATTACACGTCATTATGAAGACTGAACCTAGTTACACTTTTCAACACTCCCTCTTAACTAGGGAGGTATTCATAATGGTACTTGGTCATCTCAATCTGATAACTCTCATAAGAAGAGTAAGATTGGTAACCCATTTGTATAGCATCATACCAACCAACATTGTCACATAGCAAGGTCTTTACTAACAACTCCATCTCTCCACAATAGTAGAGCACAATGTTGGCAAGGCCAATGATATATATGAACCCTCATCATTATATCTCTAGGAACATACTCCACCTGGGTTCTCAGAGTGTCTAGCACCAAGACTATTCTTATCTTGGATTCTATATCAGTCCTTTAAGACTACTCATGTCTTGGATTCTCTAACACATCCTCAAAGAGAATCAGATGCCAGATGTTTACCCAATCCTCCATTCTATCTTCCATCTAAGTGAAGACAAGAATGATGTTTCTATCTCTCCCTCTTAGTTAGGGAGGACATATCTATTCCAATAAAGGAATGTACTGATTCCTACAGAAGGAATGTACCTAAGCTCCCTCTTGGCTTAGTAATTTTTCTTCCAAGTTTCTTCCAAGTAAAAAACTTGTTTCCAAGCTCCCTCTTAATTAGGGACCTACAAAATCTCCTCAAGTGTAGATGATGAGACAACCAACTGCTTGATGAAATCCTCCTCATGATGTCATGAAATTATTTTCGTTATTTAAGAGTTTTCATGTTTTAGGTCTTCATCTTAGGGCACAAACCATACATCACTTTCATCCTTGAGCCATGTCAGAATTCCTTTCATCAGAAAGTGATCCATTAGACCATATATGGCCTTACTACATGCCATGCTTCCTTTTTCGTGCCATGTATCCTTAAGGATATTTCATCCTACTACATGGTTATCATCGGTGGAATACATTCAAAGCTATTCCTTAGGCAGCCCAACATAAGCCCATCCAAATATTATTCAAAAAATAGGAAATGAACATTAAATCAAAATGGCATCTCATCATGAAATATTCTAGTTTGCATCAACATCTTTCATACATATTAACACATATCCAAAATATATTCATTGTCAAGGGTCTCCATCTTTTTAAAGCTCCCATCAGTCTTTATATATTTTCTAGATACTTCGTAGTCAAATATTTTGGTCCTTGGATTTTGATTTCCTTCATAGTTGTACATTCGATGATCTCTTCCTTTATTTCTTCACACATTTTCTTCCATGAACTATCGATCATAGTACCTCAAATCAACCACCTCATATTTCAGATGAGGACGCATTATTGGTTAAACACTTTCTTCCTCTCTTGATCGATGAACCTTTTGATGAATATTCCATAAGATAGTCTTGAGGATATATAGTATCCCCATCGAGCATATGATTCCCTTTTAGTTGATATATGATGATATTTCTACTAGATGACTTCCTTTTTCTTATTTTACCATAAGTAGTATTTATGCTTCTAATGAGGTTACCAAGAGCTTATATCCTTCCATGGATCTAATTCATCTACCATTCATGCTTCCCTATGATGATGTCATGAGCTCTTTGCTTTCAATTATTCTATGATTCCATGATCCATCCTATCATGCTCCTACTTTAAAATAGGAAAACTTAGAAACATAAACTAGAATATAACTAGGTGAGGAAGGCTATCTCAATAGTGGAGATCTATTAATTCCTCCTTTTGGGACTTCTTGTTTTCAGCTTCCTCCACTTCCTCGGTGATTTGTGATTCTTCTCTTCCTTTTTTTTTATTTTCCTTCTTTATCTTAGGACAATATCTCCTATAGTGCCCATATTCTTGACACCCATAGCATTGTATTTTAGCCATGTTCTTCTTCTTTTTCCGAGGACCAAACTTTCCAAAATTTCCCCTTCTTTTTTTCATTGTAGCATATTCCTGATTTTTTTCACCTAATCCCACATCAGATTTTTCCTTTAGCCTAGATTCTTCAATCTTGCATAGTGACCACAACTTATGGAATGGAGTAGCTTCTTTCTTTCCATAATTACTTGAATTAAATTTACCCCACCCTTGTGGTAGTGCATTTAGTGCCACTGTAGTCATTTTGTTGTCATACATTACTTCTCCTAGATCTTGAAGTTGATCCCTAATCTTAGATATCCTCATAAAGTATGAGGCTATACCTTCTTTTGACATCTTCATCCTGTAGAGTTCTTTCCTTGGAGAGATAACTTCCCCTACAATGCTTATGGAATACAACTCTACCAATTTGTCATATATTTCTTTTAAAGTTTCAAGTTTATATGCATATGGGATGTGGGGATCCTTGATGGATTCAATGAGAATCCTTTGAGTTCTAACTCTCCCCTTCATAAACTTTTCAAGCTCTTGAGCATATTCTTTTCCTGGTTTGGTGATAGATCCTTTGAAATTATCCATGACCTCATTTTCAATGAGATTCAAATATTTCCTTTTCTTCCATGCAAGATAGTTTGTTACCCCAACCAATTTGTTGCTTTCCTTGAAAAAATACATTTTTAAAGATTCAGATAAGGTCATACACTTAGTTTTTAATATGCTTCTTCCACTTGCTTCTTTCTTGAATTTGATGATGATATAGATGATAGAAACCTTCTCCTTAACGAAGATATATTTCTTCTTCAAGCTGATGATGTGCTCTATGTTCTTGAAGTGCTTCTCTTGAATCCATATACTTCATGCTACCTTTCTTTATAGATATTTCCAAATTGATGAGGGTCCTTGTGGTCTTTTGATGATGAGTAGAGGATTCAAAACTTTTGCTAGTGTAGACTTCTTCTTCAATCTAAGGTTTGATATTTTGTTCTAGATCTTGACTTCACTTTGACATATTTCAATTTTCTTTGATGTATTTCTTGAAATTTTATCCTTCTCTGTCTCTTGATAAGATTCCCTTCAGGCTTGAATTCGTCACTTTAGCGATCGTGTTGAGAAATCTAGGGCATCAATTGTTAGGTGATTTCTCTTCCTATGATAACATCTTGCGAATTCTTTTATTTTCTTAGATTAAGATATTATCTTTCTTAGATTATTAGTGTTCCTGTTCATCAAACAATTACCAATGCATAAAACATAAAGAGACAAGAGACACAGAATATAGGCTATCATCCATGAGCAAAACCTCTCCTTCTTGAGAGGAAAACCCTATCAAAGTCTTCTTATAAAGACTTGAATTGAAAAATACCAAGAACAAGACACTTGACCTCCTTGCCACTCCAAGACCAAGACAAAAAGATTCCTTGATAAGGTCCTTATTCCTTGAGCCAACAATAGTAAACCCTCTTGCTTCTTCCTTCTTCTAGGCTACCCTTCAGAATGTTGGTCGCTTGGTTCAACACTGTACTTCTTGTCTCTATTTAGAATCCCTAACACATGAGTTTGAACAACTTTGGACCTTTGTCTTCCTTGCTCTAGAGGGAGACTTCTTCTTGGTACTCGGGCTTGAGATATTTCTTGTTTTGCACTCAAAATCCTCTCTCACTTTGAATGTAATCTTTTGGCCTTCTTCCTACAATCTGCATGTCTACAATCTCACACGTGTGGAGATAATTTGACCCAAAAATAGTCCTAAAACAAAGTTAAAGACCTCACTTCTCCTTCCCTTCTCCTTGTTGGTTGTAGGGCCTCTCCCTTGACCCCTTCACACTTCTTACTGTAGTTCTTCACTTGTCAAAAAATATGTCTTTTGAATTGAGGCTGAGCTACCTATTTATAGTGGTTGGAGCTTGTAAGAAGCCTTCTTGAAGAGGGTGAACATACATGTCTCTTTGTGTAGATTATTTTCTCCACCTTTTAGTGAATTGAAGGAGAGGTCTTGTGCTTGTCTTGGAGGGCTTTCATACTTATTTAATGACTCATACAAATGGAAAACATGCCCAAGAAGGGTCTTTCATACATGACGTAGACTCAAATTGACTTTTATGACTAGATGACAAATCATAAAGGCCTTCATTTCATCCTCCCTTTTATATTCATAATTTGTTTTCCAATGTGAGGTTTTTCCTCTGGAACTTGATCAACGCTAGAAGTATGGATGTCACAAAGCCTCTTTAACTGTGATTGTCTTCTTCCCTTCCAATTCTAGCATTTTTTTAAGCAAATCGAGTCTCCATACACCTTATATTCATAACAATCCTTTTCAGTATCAAATAAACTATGGTTAATTCATCACTAAGTGTTGTAGACTACAATTGGAAAAGTACATCATTTGAACGATGCAACCCAACCATGTTATGTAAGTAATCATGCATCGTGATATTAAAACAAAAAAACCCGCCTCATATGTATGAAAATATAATCTCCAACCACTGTTTGCCATAACATCTCATCTATTAACATTTTTGTAAATATTCATCCACTCATTAAAATCCATAAAAAACAAGTATATCTAGTATGTACTATAGTGTTACATACTCCTTACACTTCTTATTCTCAATAATTTCAAATGACACAGTCTAACTATTCAATATTTTAAATTTTTTTGTTATCAAAATTTGATGATAAAATCTTTGAATGCATAAATAAATTGAAACCCCTAAAAAATATCATAAAAACACTTAGATTATCTTAATTTATAATCCAAAAAATCCCAACTAAATTTCAACCAAAAAAAATTTTAATTCTAAGAAAAAATAAATAAATAAAATAATTAAACCCAATCGAGTTAGATTATGCTACTAAAAATTTCCACGTTTACAATCTTGCACCGAAATGTCCATGCTTGCAATCTTGCAACACGACAGTGAATCCAACGTCTAGAATCTGGAGGGAAGTGCCTTAATTCTTTCTTGGTCCTTATGTGAAACACCCTTCCTATGGCAGCAGGCCGCAACGTTCTATAGCTGTCACATCAAACTTTTCATCGCCGTTGATCATATGAACCAAGAGCATCGGCCTCCATATTAATCCTGGCATACCATCTTCTCAATTTTACATTTAACGTCACTTTGCAGTAGAGTGAAGGGCGTCCAACTTTTTCTAATTTTCCAAAGAGGCTCTCTATTTAGTAAAAGATATAAGAGAATCTTGACAAAATCTGAGTAACGGCTCATTGAAAATATAATAGAATCATAAGAAAATCGGACTAAAGAGTAACAGGTTTGAATATGACCAATATTTTTTGCGAAATTTTATCCAGAAAATCGGATTACAAAATCAGATCACACAAATTTGGCTCAGACACATTTTCTGCTATAGGACAGCAAAAAATAAGTTGCATCAGAGCAATCATTCCCTCCAACAACAAATATATGTGACTTTTCATAGTCATATTTTATATTTCTCAGGGAGTCTTCAATCCAATGTGTCGTGAATACTTTCATTACACTCTGTGTTCTGTTATGCATGATTTCCAATCTTAATCTTTATAGCACTCAAAGTATGGATGTTGCAGAGCTTCTTTCGCTGTTATTCTTTTATTCCCATCCACTTCTAACATTCTTTTCAGCAAATCCAAACCCTCTGGACACCCAACATTTTTAACAATTCTTGTGTAGCAGGAAGAGAAAGGGTTTACTGGATTTAAAATTATAATATCCAACTGCTCCTTTACAGATTGCCCACGAAAAAGCGGCTGGCCGATCAACATTTCTGCAAATATGCATCCCATTGACCAAACGTCCACAGCAAAACAATTGTATGAGGTGCATCCCATCAGCAATTCGGGAGCTCTGTACCACAAAGTAACGTACTCGTCGTATTTATTATTCTCAATAACTCCATGCTCTGAGTCTTTCACCATGACAGCCATGCCAAAGTCTGCAATCTTGAGAGCAGTGGCTTCCTTGTTCATCAAACAATTAGAGGGCTTAAGGTCCCTGTGTGCAACACCCTTGCTGTGACAATGAGCCACACCATTGCAGAGCTGCCACAGTAACCTTTTCACCACCCCTAATCTATGATGGCATCCAAACACCCATGAACCCCACTGGATATGCAGAAGATGGATGAATTTTTCCAGTGTCAAATCCATATATTCCATTGCAATGTAAACAAAAGGTGGGTTTGATGTATACTGATCACAACCTTCAATCTTTTCCCATTCAAAAATCCCCACCACATACTTACTTGGACTCAGGAGTTTTAACAGAGCTCCTTCCCCTAATGTGACATTACAGTTAAGAGAAATTTTCATGGCCACTATCTTTCCTGTATCAATATTCTTGGCCTTTGAAACAACCCCATATGTGCCATGCCCTATATAATTCAAAATCTTATAATTCTGAGACATCGTCGAATTCTAATTACCCGAAACAGATGAACTGGAATTTAATTTTGAATATAGCGAAGAGGAGAACCTGTAACAACAAAGACAGACATCCAAAGAAATCGTTGATTATGGAATGAGGTTGGCATGAATAATGTTGGCGAGGGTTTTATAACGTTTTGCTGCTCTTTTTAACCGTCCAAAGCCGACTGCTGGTTCTGCCATTTTAAACTATGCATGTTGTAGTTCGTGCATGTTGTAGTTCGTTCTTTTTACTTGAGACACAATTTCTATAATAAGAAAAGAAACCTCTTAAAAAAATTTGTAATCTGTTTATCCATGAAAGCATTGAAAATCGAATAAGTTTAAATTTCTGAAATTAACTCCTTGAATATTTTATTTAATCATTATTATATATATAGCATATTTCATATATTTATAATTATATTGATAATTTCAATTTCAATGATTTCAGTCACATTAAGTGGTAGTTAGTTCTTAAATTAATCGATATTAACTTTTACTAAAGATTGGGAAGTGAGAGTAAAGCTTTAATAAGTGTGGTTGTTTTCTTTTTTTTTAATAAATAAAATGAAATTTAAAAATAATGTTTTAGTAATATTTTTTTTTATTAAATATAAGTTTGAAATTTATTACTTATTTAAATTATTTAATATAAAAGTTAACATAATTTTCAAAAAAAATCATTTCAATCAAACTTTGCATCTCACACAATTTCACTAATAAGAAAAAAAACTTATAATAGGTTTGTAATCTATTTATCTATAATTATATTATAATTTAAATTAATATAAAAGTTAACATAAGGAAAAGAAATAAAGGTTCATTTCAATCAAACTTTGCATCTCACACAATTCCTCTAATTAAAAAAAAACCTATACTAGGTTTGTAATCTATTTATCTATAATTATATTGTTGAAAATGGAGTAAGTTTAAATTACTAAAATTAACTGATTAGAATATTTTAGTTAGTTATTATTATATATACTATATTTTAAATATTTATATATTTCAAATTTTTGTAATTATATTGATAATTTTAGTCACAATAAGTGGTAGTTAGTTTTTAAATTAATCAATATTAACTATGCTATAATAAATATTAACTGAGTGGTATAATAAAGATTTAATAAGTGTAATTTTTTTTAATAAATGAAATGTAATTTAAAAATACATTTTTTAAATAAAAATATGTTTATTAAATATAAATTTGAAATTTATTACTTATTTAAATTATTTAAATTATTTTAGAGTAATATAATTTTTTAAAATAGTTTGTCATCTTATATATTTAAAATTACAAAATTATTTTAATAACAATAAGTAAATACATTTATTTGTTTAAAATAGAGTAAAAATACAAATTTGATAAGCTATCATCTTTAAATTTAGGAGTATTAATTTAATTTAAAATTTATAAAGTACTAAATTAATATTAAAAAATGAATGTTCTTTGGTGCGGTTGATTTGACAATGGACAAAGTGGCAGATGAAAAGTCCTTGAGATCAATGGTGGCTCCATGTGAATAATTACTCCCCTTCATGGCTATACAATACTATAATTACTGTGGATCTTGGGAGGTTTTGCTTGGGATAAAAACAACGAGGTGGTTGCAGAGGAATTTTAGTAAGGTAAGCTCGAAAATGAGTGTGTATAGGCAGGGATACTGGTTTATTTTTCATGGTGACTCCCCACGGTTACGACCTTGGCTAAGAGGCATTGCATGCTCTCTCAATTCTCTGGAGCAGTCGGGCATGATTTGTTTGCTCTACCCCTGGGACCCGGGGTCACTAAGGGCTGAAGAACCAAGTCATTACCAAGCTCTGGTTCGACGGTGGCTTGGGGACCCAGAAAGTGGGGTGACAGGCCTTATTGTTTTTATATGGGAAAAGGAGAAGCAACATTCAAGTTTCTCAGTAAGGTGGCTTTCTGTGCGTGTGGCTCCTATGGAGGAATTGGATTGCATGAATGTAGCCATGCATGGTTTCATTCGACTATCACTTGGGGAAAGAAGGTCGCTGGGGACTCTGAAGGGCTGTTTGGGTGTGCCTTGTGGTCGATTATTCCTGGAGGGGTCTCGGCAGAAGAGATGAAGCTAAGATGAAGTGCTTCCTAGTTGGGGGGGAATCAAAGACATGGGATGGTAGGTGGTGTGTGGGAATTGGAGTGGAGGCCTTCCAGTTCTACATCTTGGTCTTCCTAATCCCATGCCTATATATAGTGTTTGAAAGGCGGATGGTGTGGTCGAGATGAAGCTTGTTTGGAGTCGTGAAGTGGCAAGCAGGCTACAAGGTGACTAAGGGAGCGTGTCACAAAAGGGAGGAAGGCCAATTCATTTGGCGAGTGCCATTCACAACTCAATTCAGTTGGAGGGAGACGTATAGTCAAGCTCTTCATCCTCCTAGGTGGTGATTCTCCACCACGGGTATTATTATTTGGTTCTATAAGGAATTCTACTTCAGGGCATTGGGAGACTGAGGAAACTGAGATGGTCTCCCCAGTTCAATCTCAAGGACAAGTATAATCACATGCTTCCCTTGACTCCATTGTTGCTCAACTTCGTCAACTTCAGCTCAAAATGGACATCCTCTGCAACCACAGATATGAAGACAGAAATGATACCATGGCATACTTCGAGGACATCCAGTTCAATCAGAATGAGAATCTAGAGCATCTGGAGTGTGTTAGATGTCAGCACCATCGTATAATTGATCACCTTCGTAGTCTAGAAGCGAGGGTGGAGCACATTGATTTTCGTATTCATGATTGTGGTGGATTTTTTTCTTCTCCTCTAGTGCTTCCTCCTCACTCGCCCCTTTAATATGCAGTTGGTAGTTTTGGTTTCCTTTTTGTTTATGTTGGTTATGCTTATGTATGTATGTACTTCAGAAATAATAGCTCTTACAAGCTCATTTTGGCAAGTCCCAACCCCCACTCTCAAAATGGTTGGCTTGAATGAGAGAGGGAGGATTGGGAAGATGAACAATGTAAACATTTTTTTCATAAAAATCTAAAAAATATATATTAAAAAATAAATGTGCAATTTTTAATGTCATAAAGGGAATTGGTTAAAAGTAGTTTAAAGATGTAAAGTTGTAACTAAATTAAATAGTATAAATCCGTTTTGAAACATTTAGACTAAATAATATAGATTCAATAATTTAGAAAAGAGATAATCCACCTATATGAGATAGAAGTTCATTTTTTATACTCTTAATTGAAAAAATATAAAATTAATTAGAAATAGTTTTTTTTTTTTTTTTTTAATAAATTATATATAAAAGGTTCTTGAATTTCTAAAATTAACTATTAATTTATAAAAATAGCTAAAGTTTCCATGATATATTCTTTTTTACATATAAGATATATCATATATTTATAGTTATATTGATAATTTCAGTAATAAAAATGATTATTGTTAAATTATTTACTGAAGTATAAGTTATAGTATTTTAAAGTTTTAAAAAAATGTTTTTTTAATAAATAAAATGCAAGTTAAAACACAATTATACAATTTCTATAATAAAAATATTTTATTAAAATATAAATAACAATATACATTTTAGAATCTTTAAAAGTAATATAAAAATAATATAATTCTATAAATAAAATGTAATTTAAAATAAGACTATACAATTTCTATAATAAAAATATCATATTAAAAAATAAATAACAATATATATTTTAGAGTATTTAAAAAAAATATAAAAAGATATAATTCTTAAAAAATAGATTTGAATGTTATATATTTATAAATACAATACTATTTTTAATAACTTTTAAAAGCAATGAGTAAATGCATATACAATTTCCATAATTAAAATATCTTCATTAAAAATAAATAAGAATATACATTTTAGAGTATTTAAAAGTAATATAAAACTAATATAATTATAAAAAAAAAGTTTTGAATGTTATATATTTATAAATATCATATCATTTTTAATAACTTTTAATAATAATGAGTGTTTATTCAATTTAATGTTCTTAAATTGCTATGGAGTTGGTAATCTTGTGAAGTGCAAGTACACTATATATGATAGAAATATTTCTTACTTATTTTATTATGATGATTTTATATGTGAAGATAGTTTTTGAATATGTCCTAAATGAATTTAAAAAACTAAACTATAATTCATGAGAGAAAAATAAATCCAAGTGTAAATATGTCCCTAAAAACTTCAACAAAAATCTTAACTAATTTATGTGTTAGTAACCAGGGATGAATTTGAGAAAACTTTAAAATTCTAGAAAAAGAAGCAACATTAATATTTTTGTGTCTTTTTAGGAATTTTATGTGAATGAAACTTGAATCAAGGAATCACTTAGAAATTATTTACACTATTATGCTGAGAAAGGAAATTTCTAAATCACTATTAAGAAACAAGACTACTTAAACTTACAAGAAGAATTTAATTGAAAGCTGAAAAGGAAATTTTAAAATATGTCTCTCAAAAGAAGAACTAATCTACAACAAATCACTCATGCATAAAAGGAACTATGATTATATCTATGTTGTCACTATTCAGAAAATAAAACTACATCGAATGATAAAAAAAATTTGCTTGAACATCTATTCTAACAAGATGAAATTCTCTAAATGATTATAGCATCTAACATAATGACAAAATTAAACCAAGAATCTATATTACGAAATTCTAGAAATTATGATAGAAAATAACGTAATAAAATGAAAATGATAAACAAAACATGTATATTACAGAATTCTGGAAATAATTGCAACTCTAACATAAAAAAGAAATCAAAAGTGAGACATATATCTACGCTATGAAATATAGTGAAACCATAAATAAAGAAATAAATATCAAGCTATGAATAAAATCTAATTAAAAAAACAAATAGAACCTCTTCTGTTGTAGGGGTCCTCCATAATAGATGGATTCAAGTCTGACCGTTCCTAACTGCACATTGAAACTATAGAACGCTTCTTCATTCAAATAGGAAATAAAACAAAGTTTAAATGAGATTACAGTCACGCAATAATTCACACTCGCAATACAATTACTAGCCCGATATTTATAAAATCTTGCCATTAACTGTCTGGAGGTTTTTATGCCTATCAGAACTATAAATTTTTATCTCTAACTCTAAAATAGAAATTATAATCTCATTTCTTCACGATTTGGTACGTGGTAGAGAAAATCGTGAAGCGTGATGGCTTCAGACTTCTCGCTCGCTTGATTCAACACTTCGTTGACCATTCCTTTGACCACATATATGGGCGATTTCCTGCTTGATTTGGACCATATGGATAGGATAGGATCCTTGATAAGATCATTTGTCATATGCCCATATATTTCGTTGCTCCATTAATACCTAAAAAACTATCCAACTATGGCTGTGGCTGCAGAAACATCAATTAGATGTATAATTGCATTAATTCTATAGCTAATGCTAATTTTACTCTAATAATAAAGAACAATTGAAAATATGAAAAATAGGTCATCATAATACTTGAACAAGTCAAAATTTTCAATCTAACACTTGTTTGAGCTAATGATGGTGACAAAAAGAAGGAAAAATAAGTGGAATGACTGTCAAAATTGAGGTAGTCTTGAGGCTCTACATTCCCCTACAAGGAGACCATTGCATGTCCTCATGAAAAAGCACCAAAATTTTGATCCTTATCATGCTACTTCATCTGCCCTGATACTTCTTCTAAAACATCCAAATTCAATTTCTTTTCCTTCCTTTTAGTCACAACCATCCTTGGCTTTCTCATCAAGAGTTGATATTTCAGGTTTATGATTTTCTTGTTGAGATTTTTATTCTTCTTCTTTAAGTTTTTATTCTTCTTAAACCATAAACCCAAATTCAAAAGAGTATTATCATTTATGGTTTTCTCAATCTGGTTCTGCAACTTCAAGGCTTCATGCTCCTATTTAATATTCCTGTTTAGTGTCTCCAGTTAAAAAATCTTCTGCCTTAGAATATTCACTACTTGAGGTTTTTCTGGACTATGAGGTTGGGCTTCTTTCCTTTGTTCTAAAAATAATGTCTTCTTTGTGTCTCTCTTCTCTAAGGACTTAATATAGTCATAAATTTGTTGTTTCACTGGGTCAATCTCTGTGGTATTTCGACTAGGACTTTGGGCAGGTGATATAATAGTGGGTGATAGAACCCTAAGTTCCTCTAAATAAAAAAAAATTATTTCTTTTGGAGCTGGATTTTTCACTATCTAGCTAAGTTTAGCACTTCTCCTTTCTTAAGGAGAAGGGTTTTTAACTTTTCCCCTATTCTTATTTATTTTGGACTTTTCCGTTTTTGTGGATGTATCTTTTCCTTTTTCACCCTCTTTCTTTTTTTTATTAGTTTTCTTCTTAAGTTTCTCCAAAATTTCTGCAATGGAAACTTCGTCTTCTAACTGTTCCTAAGGTCGTTGTTCACTTTCAACAGGGTCTTCAGTTTTTCTTTTCCTTCCCCTTTTTTGATCTAAATGTGGGGAATTTTTTTAATGCTATGCAAGCTCGCTCATAAGTATTAAAAATGTGTTTCTTATGTGCATAGGAATTTTACTGAGCTTTCAAATTATCACAATGATTTCTTTTTGGTGTCTTTCCAAGTGTAATTCCATGAATAATTTATAGACATGAAACCATTAAGCACATGAAAGGAAAATACGTCATACAACAAAACATAAGCCATTGGATGAAGGATTTCTCCTCGCTTGTGCTACATTTCCTTGAATGAACTGTAAGACATGATTCATTGTTATTATGCTCTAAATTCAAAATGAAGAGTACATCAATGTGGTGAATTGAAATGGTAAGTTTTTCCTAAAAAGAAACAACTCCTGCAAAGTTCCTTTACCATTCACTTAGTGTCAACGACACATGGGCATCTTACCAAGATCACTAACTCAACTATGAAATAGCATCAAATTTGTACTTCAATAACTGTAAGTACATCAACAATATTTTTCTCTAAAACAAATAAAGAGAAAAGATGAGAAAAATAAAACAGAACTGCTACAAAGGTTGCTGTTGAAAACATATGGAGGTTGGAACATCCCTGCATCTCTATCTCAAAATCCTCCAAGAACTGGCTCAATATCTGAATGATCCATACACCCTCCTAGTTCAACCTACAATTTGAACTTGAATATATGCTCTAAACAGAAAAAAAATGTTACCAATGGGTTCAGAGCATCTATAAACCCCTGAGTAGCCTCTTATGGTTATTCAATTGGTCTATAGGTCCTCTAGGCATGGCCTCCTCTCTTGATGGCCCTACACATATTTTATCGTCATGTGGGAAAACCTCCATCAAGAAGTGCTCTAATGCCTATGCAACGTGCTCCAATGGATTCCCAGCATGCAAAAATGCTAAGAATGACTTTTCCTGATCCAAATTTGGTCGAATATTGCTCAAGATAGGCCTCATTTACTCTAGGCCTAGAAAACCTCCATTAAAACTAGAAGACTGCCAGTGAAGTCCAGTAAATTTGGGACTAGCTACGAATTCAGGGGTTTCGCCAAAAAACCGCCATACTAAACTCTGGTTAATTAGTTGTTAAGTGGAGTGATTAGCGGTAATTAATCCACACGTTAAGCGCATTTAGCGTTGGCCTTTTCCCTGGTCATGGCATCGAGGTCCTATGGCGTGAGGGGCTGGCCCCTTCTTGCCTCCGCTGAAATATTTTGGAAGGCATAAATAGTAGTGGCACACCATAGTTTTTAAGAGACATGGTGATGGCTTGGTAGTAGCGCTTAGCGCAAGTGTGGGGGAGGTCGCAGGTTCGACCTCGACCTCCGCCCCTCCTCGGCATATTTAACATTTTATCGAATGAACATTACATTTCAACTTTGGATTAAAAAAACAATTTCCAACCTTTAATGCCATGGAGAGGGGGGGCACGTGGCAACCCCTGTCTGTGCCACATGTCCCTTACCTATTGGCTACAAATCCACCATTTAATAAAATTACAAAATGCACCCGAAAAACAGAAATTTGACATTTGTGAGTCATTGGGGAATTTTATCCTTCACAACCAACAATGGCGAATCTGGTCGTGACACCTGTCACAGTGTCATTGGGAGAAAACTGGAGAATATTCCTGGAGTGCTGACTAGGTTTCCATGTCATGAGCCTGTCATTGTTTTGCAATTGTTTTGCCTGTTCTGAACGATGATTAGCAGATCATAACTCCTTCATCCGAACTCGGTTTTCATTGAAACTAGTTTCGTTGGATTTGTTGCGACGGACCGGTCACTTTGAATCTAGTTTGGTGCAATTTTGAACACTTTCATTTTTTAGCTAATTTTTGTCCCTGATCTAGATTATGATCACTCCTTTCCACTGACATGCTTTTGGACCCACAAAATATGGTTATCTCATGAGTGTTGAACACTCATTTGTTTCCAAATTTCTATCATCTTGATTCTACTTGGAGAAATCACTATGAAAACCACTTCGTCACTAACATGCCTTGCCTTGCCTTGTAAATCACTTGGCTCTTCAACCACTGGTCTCCTTTTGCTGTTGACCCAAATATCCAACACTTGCTGGCTGATGTAACAATTTGTTGTAACAAAGCAATCCTTTTGTGCTTGAAAAGCTAACTTTCCTTCCCACTGAGAATCAGGTTCCTCCTTTGCACAAACATGCATGTGATGCAAACTTCTCTTTTGGAAACCACTTTTCCAATAAGGCCATATGAGTGAACTACAGTAGTGAATTCAAACATTAGTAAAAATGGAAAAGAAATGACCATTATTTTACCTCCACGGTTCCAAATTTCACATCTGGAAGAATGCATTCACTATCTCCTTCTCTTCTTGGTGTCAACACATAAACAATCTACAATGACTGCAAAATTTTTCTTGGACATCTTATCACAAACACAACCATCAATCTAAAAAATAAATCATCCAAGAAACATAACTTGATGACATATCCTCTTGTGCCTAAAAAAGCAACAAATTTCACACCATGTGAACATCGCCATGTACTCTCACATCTTGGTGTCAAAACTTATCGACCAAGCACAAGTTGACTAAACATGCCTCTTCAAACAGCTGACTCACAAGTCAAGCATAAGCATGTTTAAACAAAATTAATTTCACATCTCATGAAACACTTCGTAAACATCTCCTCTTTATCTTTGGAGACAAAATCAACTCTTCCAAGTCGATATGACATTCATGCAACACACAATCAACACAATTCGACACTCATGCATGTGAAAATGATCAACACTCTCAAGTTGACAACATACATGTTAAACAAAGCAACTGACCGTATATGTGACTTTTCATAGTCATATTTTATATTTCTCAGAGAGTCTTCAATCCAATGTGTCATGAATACTTTCATTAAATGGTGTGTTCTGTTATGCATGATTTCCATTTTTAATATTTATAGCACTCAAATTATGGATGTTGTAGAGCTTCTTTAGTTTTTATTCCTTTATTCCCATCCATTTAGAACATTCTTTTCAGCAAATCGATCCAAACCCTCTGGAAACCCAACATTTTAACAATTCTTGTGTAGCAAGAAGAGAAAGGATTTATTGGATTTAAAATTATAATATCTAACTGATCCTTTACAGATTGCCCACGAAAAAGTGGTTGGCTGATGAACATTTATGCAAATATGCATCCCATTGACCAAACGTCCACAACAAAACAATTGTATGAGGTGCATCCCATCAACAATTCGGGAGCTCTATACCAAAAAGTAACGTACTCGTTGTATTTATTGTTCTCAATAACTCCATGCTTTGAGTCTTTCACCATGATAGCCATGCCAAAGTCTACAACCTTGAGGGCTGTGGCTTCCTTGTTCATCAAAAAATTAGAGGGCTTAAGGTCCCTGTGTGCAACACCCTTGCTGTGACAATGAGCCACACCATTACAGAGCTGCCACAGTAACCTTTTCACCACCCCTAATCTATGATGGCATCCAAAAACCCATGAACCCCACTGGATATGCAGAAAATGGATGAATTTTTCCAGTGTCAAATCCATATTCCATTGCAATGTATACAAAAGGTGGGTCTGATCTATACTGATCCATTGCAATGTATACAAAAAGTGGGTCTAATCTATACTGATCACAACCTTCAATCTTTTCCCATTAAAAAATCCCCACCACATACTTACTTGGACTCAGCAATTTTAACAAAAATCCTTCTCCTAATGTGACATTACAGTTAAGAGAAATTTTCATGGCCACTATCTTTCCTGTATCAATATTCTTGGCCTTTGAAACAACCCCATATGTTCCATGCCCTATATAATTCAAAATATTATAATTCTGAGACATCGTTGAATTCGAATTACCCCAAACAGTTGAACTGGAATTGATTATGGAATGAGGTTGGTATGAATAATGTTGGCGAGGGTTTTATAATTTTTTTCTGCTATTTTTAACTGTCCAAAGCCGACTGTTGGTTTTGCCATTTTAAACTATGCATGTCGTAGTTCATGCATGTTGTAGTTCGTTCTTTTTACTAAGACACAATTTCTATAATAAGAAAATAAACCTCTTAAAAATAATTTGTAATCTGTTTATCTATGAAATTATTGAAAATCGAATAAGTTTAAATTTCTGAAATTAACTCCTTGAATATTTTATTTGATCATTATTATATATAACATATTTCATATATCTATAATTATATTGTTAATTTCAATTACAATACTTTTAGTCACATTAAGTGGTAGTTAGTTCTTAAATTAATCGATATTGACTTTGACTTTTTTTTTTAATAAATAAAATGAAATTAAATTTTTTTTTAAGTAACAAATTTTTTTATTAATATAAATTTGAAATTTATTGCTTATTTAAATTATTTTAAATTAAATTAATATAATTTTAAAAAATAGTTCATTTCAATGAAACCTGTGCATTTCACACACTTTAAAAAAAAAAAAAAAAAAAAACCTATAATAATAAGTTTGTAATCTATTTATAATTATATTGAAAATGGAGTAAGTTTAAATTTCTAAAACTGACGGCTTAGAATGTTTTATTTAGTTATTATTATATATAATATATTTTAATTATTTATATATTTTAAATATTTATAATTATATTGATAATTTTAGTGACAATATTGATAATAGTCACACTAAGTGGTAGTTAGTTCTTAAATTAATCAATATTGACTATGAGACTATGAGTGATATAGTAAAGATTTTATAAGTAATAATACAGATTTAATAAGTGTTGTTTTTTTATAATTTTTTTAATAAATGAAATTTTATTTAAAAATACAATTTTTATAATAATTTTTTTTTTTGTTAAATATAAATTTTAAATTTATTGCTTATTTAAATTATTTTAGAGTATTTAAGAGTAATATAAGTTTTCAAAAATTTGAAAAAAAATCTTTAAATTTATTAGTATTAATTTAATTTAAAATTTATAAAGTATTAAATTAATATTAAAAAATGAATTAAAAAATGAATGTGCAAATTAATAATGTTATAAAGAGTATTTCATAGAAGTAACTTAAATATTTAAAGTTGTAGTTAAATTAAATAGTATAAATCTATTTTGTAGCTTTTAGACTAAACAATATAGATGGAAGTAGAGGTGGATGGCTTCATGCCCTTCTTGAATATCTTTCTTTCGAGAATGGACAGTGGTTTCATTTTCTACTAAGTTTTTCGCAAGAAAATTTTCACGGAACAATATCTTTATGCTGGTTCTCATCATTTTCTTGCTCAGAAATTTGGTGTTCTTTGCACTCTTGCTACCTGTGCTTTAGGAATCTCTGATGACAACCACTTGGAGTCGGACAAATCCCATCTTGTTGACGTGTTTGAGAATAATTGTTATAGTAGATCTCAAGGCCTCAAGGATTTTCAAAAAACCTATAAAGAGTTGAGAGGGAAATCTACGAGGGCATATCCTATCTCCAAAGGTCATGCCATGTTTATCCAAGAGTTTATGGACAAAATTTCCCATGTCCTTAGAAAGAATAATGAATCCTCTTCGTTCAAACCTCTCTATACTATTAGAAACACTTTCAGATCTGTCAAGGACCCTATCGACCCTAAAGAGTTGAAAGTTGTTTACATGGTCCGTTGTTCCTATGGTACTCCCTATATTGGGGAAACAGGTCGATCGATTAGATAGAGAATCAAAGGGCATGTTGCAAACATTAGGCACAATAGATCTCACACATCAACTCTTGTGGAGCATGCAGAAAAATTGTGTCACCATGTATGCATTCAGGATTTCAAAGTCATTGCTAAGGTTGATAACTTCCACCATAGGAAGCTCACGAAAGCTATTGAGATTGAGAGACATTCTAAGAATATCAATAAGGATGATGGGTGAAAATTGAGTAAGAGCTGGACTCTGAATCTCTCTAGATGATTTCGCCCCCTTGTGTTGGGACTAGAGTCATATTTGGTCTTGGTTGTTTTACTTCCTTGTGTCTTTAATTTTAAAATTTTCATTTTATCTTCATTTTTAATTTTCTTTCTTTGGTTCTTGGACTTTCCTTATTGTATTTTAGTTATAATATCTTTATATTTTCTTATAAATTATAATAATAATATATAATAATTTAAAAAATTTATTAAAATAAAACAAAAACTTTTAACTTTTTTATTTAACTAATTTTATTATTAAATTCTTGTATTTCCGAATTATAATAATAATATATAATAATTTAAAACTTTTATTAAAATAAAACAAAAACTTCTAACCTTTTTATTTAACTAATTTTATTATTAAATTATTGTATTTCCTTATCATATTATTAGTAAAAATTTTAATCATTTTATTAGCGCATTTCTATATTATTGTTCATTAATCCTTTTTAATAAAAAAATTTAATAGATAATATTTTATTATTATTCTTAAGCAATTAATTAATAATAACTATTAATTTTAAATGCCTAGTTTTCAACTACTATATATATATCCAGGCAATGATGCACCGACATTATTTATTCATTAAGATCATAACTAGTTTTGGATGGCTATATAGAAGCAATAATGAATCCACACTATTTTTGAATTTTTAAAATTATCTATTAAGTTTACATGATAATTAGTCTTTCTTATATATAAAATATCTCATATATTTATAGGTATATTGATAATTTCAATAATAAAAGTGGTGATTTTTAAATTAATTAGTATTAAGTATAAGTTATATATTTAAAAGTTTCAACAAATTTTATTTATTATTTTTAATAAATAAAATGTAATTTAAAAACACAATTATACAGTTTCTATAATAAAAATATCTTCCTTAAAAAAAAATAATAATATAATTTAAAAGTAATATAAAAATAATATAATTCTAAAAATACAGTTTTGAATGTTATATATTTATAAATACAATATTATTTTTGATAACTTTTAATAACAATGATTAAATGTATCTACAATTTTTATTATAAAAATATCTTCATTGAAAATAAAGAAGTTTATTGAGGGAGATGAATTCATGGTGGAAATGGATTCAACACCATCAAAAATCTCTTGGACACCATGATTTTCAGGACAAAAAAGCAGGCACGTTAGAATATAGAAAAAATAAATAACAATATACATTTTAGATTATTTAAAAGTAGTATAACTAGAAATTGCACCATCACCAAATGTTGCAAAGGAAACGTTGTAAGATTCTTAAAGAGATCGAATAGTTTCTAAGAAAGATATGTGTAATGAAATCGATGTCTATCTTATTTTGTTGGTAAATTTCCATACAACTTTACACCATATCAATCCCTATCAACTTTGTCATATTCGCAATTCGATGTCTACCCAACAAGAGATGATTTTCATGCCCAGAGACAAGACCTTGCAATAGAATAGAAGAGCGATATTTATTTCAGGAGAAAATAGGATCACTATGCTATTTTGCATCCAGAAAAATGGGACTGAGATAACACCTAGCTTGAGATGCACAATCAACATATTAGAAAGGAAGTGCAAGTAACACTCAAGGTTTAAAATATATTGGATCTTGACACTCTAGATGTTGATAGAAAGCACAGAGTGATGCCTCTTGGCTAGAGGGAAGAAGGAAGAATGATATATGTTGAATTTGGGATTGAAATTAAAATGGTATTGGTAATCCAAGACTCATGCAGAATGTCACAGAATAGTATTTTAATGCAGAATGATCTGACACAGTGGGAAGGGACTACAATGCATAGAGATATGACATCATCTCATGGCACTCAATAATCATGACAGAAAATATAAAGTTCATAACATATAGAAATAGAACAAGATGAGACTCCTTCACATGAGGAGCTGATCAATTCAAGTCTCATGCATAATCCCTTTTTAATGCATATTAGCCACACACATTGTCAATACCCCATTTAGTCAAGAAAACATGTCAATTAACATACGAGTGGCCATGAAAAATCTCAATCCCTTACAACATTTAGTCAAGAGAATATTTCAATTAACAAACCAACCATTACAAATCTCAATCTGTAACAACATTTAGTCAAGAAAACATGTTAGTTAACAAAGCAGCCATGAAAAACTCAAGTATGAATGGCTCTAACCATCATTTGTAAATATGCCATAATTTTTATATTGTGTGCGCTACTCGATCCTGTTACAGGAGAATAAATAAAAGTACTTTCTCAAAAAGGTTGTTACAGGAGAATTAATAAAAATACTTTCTCAAAAAGGTTTGTTGAAGGGCAACACGATGAGCTCCACCTTCAATTACTTTAGGCCCCCATCATTGCCACTTCATGAAGGTAAAAAAATGTGACATGCATAAACAATACAATATGCATAGAGATATTCTCTGTGCAGCCAAGACCACCATTTCCATCGACTGTAGAAAACACTTGAGAAAACATTGTAAATATTGTAAAGAATTAAACCTGTTTCAACAATTCTAAATGTCGAGAAAGTCATTGTGAGGTCGAGACCACCTTCTCCCTCTTTTCTAAATAATCCTCGGACAAATGGGAATAGATTGAACATGACCTAACTCGCACACAAGAGTTCACCGGTCATTATGTCTCCGTGAAGTATTGACTTAACCAGACTGTATATCAATCCTGATATGTTGAACAAAGCATACACTGTTGGGATGATGAATATGGAAGAATCATAAAAAATAAAGGTTCCCCCCATTGTTTCATTTGCAGAGCCATTGTCGTCATCAACTGACTTTGGAGAGATCAAGAATGTATCTTCCTTGAGTCCTAAAAGGTTGAGAAAAAACTCAAAAGTTGCAACTACATCAGAAATGAGTATGACGATCATCCACATGATCATGTTGTTCCACCACTGTCCCCTATAAATGCCTAACCATTTTCTCTGAACCAATCTCAAAAAGTAATTACAACCAAAGATAAGGATGAAGGGAATGAATTCCACAATTAATACCTGCAATAATGGGATCCCCAATTTTAGTATGTAATTATCAAAACTGGCTCTCATAGGTATATAAATAATCCATGTGCGAAATAGTTGCCCCTATAGTTTCATGTTATTGGAAATTTAAACTCACACAAAGCTCAGTACACAACTCACTACAATGTTGTATACCCCCATGTGCACTACTATAATCTTGTGTTTTTCCTCTATTACACAAAAAATAATGTTGTCTGTCAGCTCATCACTCAGCTTTAGTGGACTTTGATATGCCTAATTTTACATGGGATGAGATATCTTGTTCAATCTCATAAATCCATTTCTTGTTAGCACACAAGACTTAAGAAAAATGATCTGCAATATGCCATTAGAATTCTTAAATTCCTTGGTATGGCACTACATGCATGTAACTACACTATTGTACAAATATTGTGCTCGAGAATGGATTTCCATGTCATGAAATTTGTCTTAATGTGAAGGGCCATAACTCAATTCATTGGCCTCTAACAACTCCATGAAACTTATGTACCAATCTTATTAGTGTTTCTCCCATGTTTCTTGACTACATCTTGATGTTTAAGCATATGAAATAAACCACAACATGCATTTTGGTTTCATCTTATTTCTTCTTTCTTTTGGAATTAAAGCATATGCGACAAAACCAAACACTTTAAGGTGACTTACATGTAGTTTTTTCCAAACCCTTTAGCAATGCTAGAGAAATCATGATTGCAGAATCACAAATGAAAAATTGAGTGATTGTGTGGTGGTAGGGGTTCACATATGCACTCACGAACGATTATTAATCTCTTATATGACGTTGGGACCAATTTAAGGTAATCTTTCAATGTCTTGACCTTAAAAACAATGGGTTTCATCTTCGAAAAACAATGGCCTAAACGACACAACAATAATGAGTTTTAAATCAAAACAAAGGTGAAACAAACTGTGCGGTCAATCTCTTATTGAAATCCAACTCAGTTGCATAGCCCTTGTCGTCCATAACCAACACTGAAATCAAGTTCTTTCTAAGACCTGGAACACAAAAGATATCATCAAAACCTAAATTAGGATGTAATCTTAGCTTTACATCTCATGATTGAGATAGGTGGCAGATAGGATTGAGGAGATTAGTTGTATTTTCTCAAAGCATAAATGGGACAAGATAGGAGAGGTCAATAGAAACATGAGAAGACAGCAAGAGAGCTGGAAGAGGGTAGTGTGCGTTCAAGGAGAAGAAGAAATTTTTTTTGAAGTGCCTAGTATTGTTGTTCCTAGAGACAGCCTTGAGTTTTGAAAGACCAGTGCCTAGGACATCTTTATATAGCAAGGAGCATGTGATATAACAGGGGGAGTTATCAACAAAAGGCTCTCATGCTATCTCCTGAAAACAAGAAATACTAATTTGAATGGGACCAAAACCTTCAGAAACTTGACATAGGGAAAGGAATACTGCAGAGGCAATATGTGAGGAACTCTAATACAAATGCATCAGACAGTTCAGAGGCAGCTTACTGTAAAGAAGGTCGGTTTAGAAATACCTCACATAAATAAATTATCAGAAGGTGTTTGCTGTGTATGAAAGATTAAGAGAATACTAGCTGTCATTGAGATGATATCCAGATACACAATATCACCATGTAATGGGCTTACCAATTTAAGAATCCATACATGACAATAGCGTTTTAAAAATAACCTCCTAAAGAAGCTAATATAGCAGAGATATGGTTGAAACGAAAAGTGAAACAGTATATCATTCCTGAGCCATATTTAAAGCGCTTGACTAATTCTAACATGGGTATCAACTAGGATAAATCCATGCCAAAAACCAGTGAGCCACTCGCATTCCAGAACATGATACGAGAAAGATGGATGGAACGAAATGAACAATTAAATTAGCACATATGAGAGAAAGTTACAAAATGTGAGACACCAAAGACCAGAATCCTCTTCAAAGATGGAACTCATCCTCACTGAAACCCAATGGGCTCTGTACATTCATATAAGAGTTCTTACAAAATGCATACAAAAATTCTCTCACCGCATATTTTTCTGATAAATCTGGAACCCTCAAAAATCTGTTCTTGGGGAGTTTTATAGAAGAAAAAGAAAACTTAGTAAAGGAAATGGATGATGAACATTTATTTTGCCTCATTAAGACAGGATGGCGGAAATGTGCATGCCCATACTTCTTGATGACTCCGTAGTGCAGTATGTACTCTATGGCCTACTTTCTAAAATAAATGCACTAGGTGGAAGTCTCTTTAGGAACACGGTAGAGAAATAAAAACCACATGGGCAGTCTGTCCTTCCCTGGAAAGAAAATTCTGCTAAAATGAAACCTTGAGGGTATTTTTTTCTGTGCATGGAACTTCTGAGTGATCTACGGGGTCTTCAATCTGGCATATGGCCTTCAAATGGTTAGGTTAAGGCTAAAAAATATTCAATTATACGCCTTTAACTCTCTGACTTTCACTGATACTCTCTTTCTACAATATTAATGTTTCTAATCGCGAAATCTGTGCTTTGAATGACTCTGGAGGGTTTGACAGAGTTTAACCCTGCTTCTTTAATGGAGGTCATGTCATAACAGCTTCCCAGGCCTTTCTCCATAATTCTAGCCTCTGAAAAATGGTCCTTTCCGGTGTTCTCTGGTACTTGTAATTGAGACTGTGAATCATGGTGGTTTACCACCAGTCGTACCTTGAAAAACACGCAAAATCGTCAAGAAAAAAAATGCATGGGAAGGTGGATGCAGCAGGGATGATGAAAGTGGATGTGCAGCTGGTAAAATGGTGGAATAGTGCGGGATTACGGTGGAAAATGCAGTGGGAGGCTGGCGAGAACGAAAATTTTAATGTAAAACATTAACATTTGACCTTTGAATGGATATATATACAGGGACAGGTGAAAGATGTGATGAAACATGTGGAATGGTGACGTGGCGGGACTGGCCAATGGTAGGCGTGTGAATAAATCTGGACTCTTCAATCTCAAGAGGAGATCGGCAGTGCTGTCTGACGAAGCGTAGCGGGCCGTCAGAATCTCGGGAGAATCGACGGTGGAAAAAATATCGAGAGGCGACGGATGGCAGGCCGGGGAGTACGGATACCTTGGGTTATTTACGACGTATGCGAACTCGATGGCCAGTTGGATGGAGAGCCCCGAATCGGATGGTTGATATACATGTCGCGCCGGTCAAATGGGTATGATAACACTTTGTGGTGATAGGAGAGGAAGGCCGGTTTTGAATGGTGGCGAGCCATAATAACGTGGGTGGGTCGGCTGAAATTAAATGCGCCACCTTAACGCGGGCCAGGCGATACCACGGTTTTTGAACGTGAACGTGGGACCTGGGCGGCATTTCTGGCTGCAATTCACGATGAAATCAGGGGCGATGCAAGCGAAGTAATCGGCGAAGGGCCAACCGGGCTGAGCGACGATCGAAGGCGTGTCAAATTCAACATGAATGATACCATATGATATCCGCAGGTGAAAATCTGGATCAAGGGAAATCATCCAATTGGTCGTCAGCCGAACTTGGAGCAAAACTCGACACAAAGTATAATGAAATGTATGTTCGACCGCGCCTGATTCTGGCGATTCGTGAGAAGGAGACGATAAGTGAACACGTATTTTTGATGTAAATGCAGTAGAGCGTTTAAAGGATTGCTGGATGATTATGGGCGTTATGATGTTTTTAAGCCAAGGCACTTACGGCATCCAGACCATAGCATTGATGTAGCAGTCCTTTCTTCTTACACACACTGTATACCCTCAAATCTAGTTGTACACTATTGTTTTAGGTGAGTTTATTTACTTTACAGCTGCTGGTGCAAAGCAAGTTGGATAGGTTACCTTGTAATCTTTGATCAAATGAATGAAAAAATTGATTTGAAGAAGAAATCCTTGTGTTTGTGTGTTCAATTTCTTTTGTTGTTCATTTTTAGCTATTTGTGTGATTATGAATTTTTCAGAAATATAATTTTCTGTAGTTAAATAGATTTTGTTTGAGTTATTTAGTGTGAGAACACTAGGAAGGCAGTCACCTAGGCTTGAAAAATTTATATGAAGAAGTTTGGTTCATATCAATAATTACCAAGGTTGTCCTCATCATGAGAATCTATTTTCTTGGACTTCATCAATGGCCTGCCTACTAAACAAGAAGACAAAATCACTATTTTTGTTTCAGTTTGCTAATATTTCAAATTGATAATTTTTTTGCCGTGTGATAGGACTACTAATGCATAGTGAACTGTTGGACTCTTCTTCCAACATATTTGGACACAATAGAATTTTCCAACCCCAGTTCTATTAGAAATTTTTTTTAAGTTTCCCAACCATTGTTTTGAGATCCTTAGAGGAGATTTTAGGATGCCAATTTTAGTTCTCCACTTCTTTTCACCTATAGACAGGGCAAAATTAAAGTCGTTGATTGGACTCTTTTGTGGTCTTTGAATATATCATAAATCCAACTAATAGAATGATAAATATCTTCATGTTCTAGAAGTAACTAATAATAGGGCACCCATGTTTCTATGAGACATTCATTATTTGAGGATTTTTATGGAGACCAACCAGTGGCACTTCATCAATGGCCTTCCTACTACACAAGAAGACAAAATGACTATTTTTGTTTCAGTTTGCTAATTTTTAAAATTGATAATTTTTGTGTCTTTTGATAAGAATACTAATGCACAGTGAGATGTTGGACTCTTCTTCCAGCATATTTGGCCACAATAGAATTTTCCAACCCCAATTCTCTTAGAAAATAATTCTAATTTTCCCAACCATTCTTTTGAGATCTTTACAGGAGATTTCAGGATGCCAATTTTAGTTCTCCACTTCTTCTCACCTATAGACATGACAAAATTAAAGTCATTGATTGGACTCTTCTATGGTCTTTGAATATATCATCAATCCAACTAGTAGTATGATAAATATCTTCATGTTCTAAAAGAAACTAATAATAGGGCATGTAACTGCACTAATGTGAAAATATTGTGCTGGGGAATGGATTTCCATGTCGTGAAATTTGTCTTAATGTAAAGAGCCATAACTAAATTCATTGGCCTCTAACAACTCCATTAAACTTATGTACTAATCTTAGTAGTGTTTCTCCCATGTTTCTTGACTACAACTTGATGTTCAAGCATCAGAATTAACTCAAGGATGGCTTATTGAGTTGTGGTCAAATCTCCAACACCCAGTGCTATTTTCCATTGAATTCTTTGTAGCGTGAGGGAAACTAAGCATGGATCATTATTTATCTTTGCAATTTTTGGTCCTCTCAGACTCATTTATTTGGTATCAGAAATCGCCCATTAATGCCAATACTGTCATTCCCAATTATTCTTTCATATTTATCTATCACTCTGAAAAAGAGAACTTGATAATGCAAGACATTGTAATTTGAAGCCTCAAGACATTAGTTCTTTTTTCGTAATGAAGGGGACTATAATAGATATTATGGTTATTTTTCCTTCTTCGCTGCTACACAAAGATTTTGTTAGATTATGGTAATCATATTTTATCTTGCAAACATATCATTTGAAGGCACTCGAATAGTTGCTAAAATTTCAGGAATTGATTGATGCTATAAGATTGCTAGTTATGCCACAAAGCATACAACAAGCTTCTATAATCCAACAAATTGTGATGGGTATGCTCCAGGTGGCAGTAGCTAAAATGGTTAAGAAAAATGATGTTGCATTCAAATTTATCTATGATTATTTGTGTGCTTTATTTCATGAAGAAGGATTTTCTAAAGCAATGGCAGATCCAGAGGGTCTTTTTGGGTAGGTTTTTAATGCAGCTTGAAATGTTGGCATTACTTTGGATAAGCAAATTTTTTTCTTTGTTTAATTAGTCAGGGATACAAAAGTGCTGAATAATGGAAAATTTTTCTTGCTAAAGCTAAATATGGTATGGAAGTTCTAAATTTTTAAAGATGCAGGGGACACATTTCTAGAGATTCCAGTATGTCAACTGCTGGACTGTCAACATAAAAGATAACAAAATCTCATAACATTTAGGAATAGAAAAAGGAGGAGACTCCTTTACATAAGGAATGAAAATATGGAAAACCCAAAAACATTTGGAAATAATCAACACAGGTTATTGATTCAACGACAAAAACAACAAGACAGAACTACCAAGAACAAATAAATCACCTCAGTAAGGATTTTGAGAAATTTCGAAAATTTTGATGGAGCAATGCCTATGAAAGCTAGGTTGTAAGGAAAAAAATAAAATGATATCCACCCTTTGTGGTGCATCTTGTATCCTGTCAATATCCTCAATGCACGATCCATACATCCATCCCACCTACAAAACAAATTTGTTGATGTCAGTTTGTTTTTATAACTATTTTGGCATTTGCTGAAAGTTTCTTCATAAGAAGAAGAAAATAAAAAATTCAGAAATTTCTCCATCTTAACAGTGAGGTTATTTTCTTAGAAACCATGAGTCTTACCTCTTCACCCCATTTAGTATTGACCTCATAGTTGGTACTAATCAACTGCAAAATATCCTTGGCTGAATAGTGTAAATATTCTGAACTTGCACCGCTAATGGCATTGACAACTGATGCAAGAAAAGTTGGGTTCTCGCCAAACATTTCATTCAAGGTTTCGTATGATATTTTAGACTTCTGATGATGAAAACCTGAAAATTTATATTAAAAATAATAACCATTAAACTCGATCTCTTGACCAAGAGAAGGAATCTGGCCTTTAAAAACAGTGACAGTAACAAATAAATCTCCTGGGTAAGGATTTTGAAATATTTGATGCATTCATCTCAACTAATCTCAGTCATCCACAATTATTGGTATGGTCCATATCAGTGCCACTATGCATACGAGATTCATCAACCCTGAAAAACCAACGCAAAAAGGCATTGTACCTTATTCAATCTTGCTAGAAACAAGAAGTTACAGAGAAGGGGTTGCAGAGCTTCATAAATGGGAGATCTACAAAATCCCAAGCAATAATAAATACAAAGAAAGCTAAGGGAAATAGTGAATGGAATCAAATAATAAGGTCGTAAAGAAATTTTCTCCAAACATCTGGAAGACAAGGGAGGCACCAATGGCTGAATCTACAAGCCTGTAATCATTCTCATTTTGATATACTTGAGCTTGCTGGTATACACTAATGCATGCACATATTTTCTGTACATGGATAAATGTTTCACATTCAGTGGCTGCATTTTCACATTCTTCGTCTCTCCCACCACCTTCTTGACTACCTGAATTCTCTTCCTTTCACCTTAGATCCTCTCAATCTTCTCCTCTATTTTCACATCAATGGGTTTAGCTTCCTTGAAGCATCCTCCTCCAAATTTCTTCCCAAGCCTGCCCATGGAAATGCAGAGGGGGTAGCCCCTGAAGAAAATTTGGGCATTGAACCTACACATAAGATGCAAATATGGAAAACCCAAAAACATTTGCAAATAAGCAATAGGTTATTGATTCAATGACAACAACAACAAGCCAAGACTGCCATGAACAAATAAATCACCTGGGAAGGTCACAGAGGTTGCCATCTCCATCTCTCGTAATTGGAATCCATTCTACTCGAAATCAACGCTAGCATAAGGGCATGACCTGGTGGGATATAAAACATAAGATTCATCATACATCCATCTCCCCTTGAACAGATCACACTGGCACTGCATTATTGCTGAAGGAGATGAAGGTTCTGCCATGGAAATGTTGCCACCCCTACCTCGCATGGGCGCATCACTATCACTCTTGTTGCTTGTCCCTGGATTCGACCCGATGACTTCTTGATGCAATACGGTTTCTGTAACGTTCTCGGCAATGTCTTTTGTGGGGCCAGTGCTCTCAGATTTTCCCCAAGAAACTCTTGAATCTTGTTGCTGATCTTGGGTTATGGAAAAATTGCTAAACAACCCAGAACGACCTGCAGATATAATCTCTCCTATGTTGGGTAATGGATTCTAAAGCCATGAATAAGCTCCATTATTCAATGCCCGTATCAAGAAGGAAGACAATGCAACTGTGATGCATTTTTCAATCCCACAAAATTTTGAATAGTGGAGCCATTCTAAAATGATAAAGAGAAGCCATAGAAACCCTTTCGTAACTAAATATTTTCAACTATATTTTGTCTTTTCATCATCCAACGACTGAATATATTTTAATTGTCTAATATATAATCTAATGGTTTCAGGTTATGAAAGGTTGCACACAGGAAAGTTGTTTTCAAATAGTGACGCCTTACGACGTAAAAATAATACAATTAAAAAAGAGTTTTTGTTATATAGATTTTAGATTATTTAAAATTGATATAAAAATAATATAATTAAAAAGAAATTAATGTTATATATTTATAAATAAAATTCTATTTTTAATAATAATGAGTAAATGTATCTATTGGTAATAATACGTAGTGGTTTTTTAATTATTAATATAAATATCATTTTAATTTTATAAAATATTTTGATGATAATAATAATAAGATTAATAGTTGTGACGCAACATAGTCACTGCCTCTATCGATAATTAATTATTTTCCCCACATACAACTTTCCGCATAGCGAAAGTTCTATGCATAATAATTTTTTTTTCTGCACAAGCTTCCTCTAAACAAACATCTCTGCTATCACGACCCTATACTTGTGGTGCTATTTGAACCACGTATAGCGGGTGCAACGATACTACAATTTTTATTTTTACCAATACTTAAGTGCATAGACTACACCTAACTTCAACACTTAGTCAATTTTCCAATCAAGTGTTCTTAACAATGAAGAGGAATAACATTAATATTCAATATTTTATGGTTCACAATTAAAAACTTATCAACATCACACAGGTACACCCATACATACTTGGGAGGGGGGAAAATCCCATGAAGTCTTCCCAATAATATATATCAACAATGTACAGTAATTTACAAAGTACAATTTTTACAAAAAGTGTGTGTTCAACTGCCTTGGCCTGTACACTTGCCGAAATTTACCAAATATGTGTCAAAGTCATGTAGCAACATTGCTTTCACTTTCCCACACAACTTTACTGAGGAAACCCCAAATTTAGTCTCCAAAAAAATGTTGTTGCACTTGCTTCCCACTCTTTTGACTTGACCAACCTTTTCTACACGTCTGATCACTTTTGGCATGCCCTACATGACTCGGGTCACTGCATGACCTTTTCTACATGCGGTTGCTACACCATGACCTTCCTACATGAATTTTCTGACCCAGATGAACGATTCGACACCTTTGCACGTAATGTGATATGGGTGACCCTGCTGCATGTTTTTTTTTGACTTGTTGGGTTGTGCCTGACCTCGCCCATGCTCCTGCATGTCTGGTTCCCAGAATGCTTAACTCTGCCTATGCCTTAACAATGCATTCGATTGTCTACACGTTGCTTCATCCTTCCTCCCTTCGAGCTCATCCAATTGGTTGTTCGTTGTTTCATAAGGAAACTTCTCTGAATGATGATTTGATGATCCTTCCAAGCTCCACACCATGTTTATTTATATGGTGAAGTGTGGACTTGTTCTGCTAAGGATCGCAACCATTCAAGGTTGACCCTTCCACCATGGGTTAGCCTGCATGTTTATTCAACACGTTGGCCAACTATAACCATATCACACTCCACGCCATCACATATAAACCCATCATCACATATTGCATATCGTCCATGGATCACTGGGTCATTCGGGTCAGTCACCTCTCCACCTGACTCACCCATCCGCACATCGCACACTTACAAATCACCAACACAACTCGCCTGCCCACTATGGGAGTGTGACCCCCAGCTCTCATGCTCACTACACTCACCATTCACACGAATCTGTCCAACACTATATGACTCACCTAAGGGACGGGCACTCGCCAACACAATGCGCCCATCGCAATTCTCCGTCGAACATGCCCGAGTTGGATAATATCGGTGCCCATCGCACATGGGTGTGCCCATTACAAATTGGTCACATATGACTCCAACTAGTGGGTGTGACATTTGCATAGCCACCTCCACAAAACTTCCTCCACACATGCTTCCTTTGCATAACTACCTCCTCTTCATAGCCACCTTCGAACAACTTAATCCACACATCCACTTCCACACACACTTCCTTCGCAAAACTACCTCCACAATCAATAATGCCCTTTTGGTTAGTCATTGAAATTTGAAGCTGTTATTAATTAATGCAGACCCTAGATATTGTGTGGGAGTCTGGAGCTATACACAATGAGCTACTCAGCTAATTTAATCAACTCATTTATTTCACCATATTTAACAAATGTGGAATGTGGTCCACCTAGAGAGAGATGTAAAGGCATGCATTTTTAAAAGTGTTTCATCTACCCTATACACTTGTATGAATTTAGGAGTGTTATTTTACATACCACACTTTGGTTTAATGTTAATAAAAGTGTTAATTTTAAATAAGAAGTTATGAATAATTTTTTTTTGTCTATTTTTATTCACTTACAAGGAGTGAGTACTAAGCTAATAAGTTAAGTAGCTCATTGTGCGGAGATCTGCACTTCCACACAATGAACCAACTCATTTTACAGGGAGTGCAAAGCTTGGGACAATGAACTAGATCATTATATAGGGAGTGCAGAGCTCCGCACAATGAGTTACTTGGCTCATCAGTATTTTAATATTCTCTTGTAAAATGAATTTCACATAATTTATATTTTTTTCCTCCCCATTGCTCGAGACCTCCATCTCAAAAAAATGATTGGATAGATCGACGATGGAGGAAACAAGAATCAAGGCCCTTTTGTTTAGTGGAATTGTGGGATCCTTGCATGAGTTCCTTTCAGTGATGGCCTCACAATATTTCATGGCTTGGTTTGTTGGGTACTTGTATTGTTTCTTTTGTGATATTAGTGCACCTTTTGGGCTTTATAGGTGAGGAGGACACCTTTCCCTCTCAGTATTTTGATAAATGTGTTTCATAATGGTCTCTGGCACTATGTTTGGGAAGATTAGTTTGACCCCTATTTCAGGGAGGTTGTCCATGGTGCATTAATGTAATAAAGTTTGGCGAAAAAGTGTGCAGAATGCATAGTGTGCAGAGTAGTGGGAGTGCAAGAGACTGGTAAACCGTTGCCATGATTTATGATGTAAATTTTTTTTGAGGACCAATGCTTTGTATCAAAATATAATATTTCAGGTGATTTCTTTCAATAAGGCCAAGTGCTAGCACAGTGAGATGCATAGCTTAAATTCAAGGAGCTATTCCATTAGATTAAATGTTATGTTGGCTGGTAGGTCATATTCACATGAATGCAAATGGGTAGAAATAATAGATTACCATGGACTCAAGACCAAACATTCTTGCTCCATGACCAAAAAATTTTGACATAGTAGCTGAGAAAACTAAACTAAAATACTTCTTAAGGGCCTTTTGACTACAAACAAAAAAATGACTAACTTCCAATGAAATTCTAGTTTTTCAATTTATTATTAATACCCAAATCTTGCTTCCTACCAAATACTAGTTGTACCATCCTGCCTCAGTAAATATTGGCCATCAAGCAAATAAATCAAGCTCGAAATCAAATCAAGAGGTAACATAGATGGAAAGGACCTTTCATTTATCACTTTTCCCACCACATTCACTTATATATTTCTCAAGGATGTCATACACATATCTTGTTTCCTTTTATATTTTGTTGGAGATGGAACATCTGGATCATTCCTAAAAAAAGGAAATACATTTGGTTCATCTGTAACGGCATAATCTGGCATAATCACTTGGATCAATAAAATCCATGACTTAAGCTTAGTTAATAGAATCGATGATATGTCCCAAAGCTTTTTTTGTGATGGATGAGGTGTGGGAGTGCAGAGGTTTGTGTTATCATAAACTCTTTCTCTCGCACACACATCTTCCTGCACAAGCATTGAGGCACAAAGAATATAGAGAGCATAAGGAGTGCAATATTGATTTAAGAAACATGTTTCATGCCATCTCCCTGCCATTCCATGTTGGAAAAATAATCTCAACCACCATGTTAAATAAACTGACAACAACCATACTTGTGGTATATAAGTAAATAAAGCAAGTGGATTTTTATTGCAGGTTGCAGATTTTGTTTGTAGGCTAAAGGACATGGATTAAATGAAGTTTTTAGAAGGAGTAATCCCCAGTCCGCAATGCATCAGGTAATTAAAATTAAATTAGAATTTAATGCAAATTTTGTGAAAATTATTTCAATACATTTGTTCCAATTTCTAACATAAAAATGAAATCAAACGTGATACATATATCTACGCTATGAAATACAATGAAAGCATAGACTGAGAAATAAAGACGAAGCTTTGAATAAAATCTAATTATAAAAACAAACAGAAATAAAACAAAACCTATTCTATTGTAGGGGCCCTCCACAATAGATGGCTTCAAGTCTAAACATTACTAACTGCACATTGAAACTCTAGAACGCTTCTTCATTCAAATTGGAAATAAAATAGAGTTTTAATGAGATTACAATCACGCAATAATTCGTACTGAAAATACAATTACTAGCCCCATATTTATAAAATATTGTCATTAACTATCTTAAGGCTTTTATGCCTATCAAAACTAACAAATTTTGTCACAAAATCTAAAATAGAAAGTATAATTTCGTTGCTTCACGATTTTCTATGTGTCAGAGAATATCATCAAGCATAATGGCTTGAGACTCCTCACTCGCTTGATTCATCACTTGGTTGATCGTTCCTTTGACCACATATTTGGGTGATTTCTTGATTGATTTGTGCCATATGGATAGGATAGAATCCATAATAAGATCATTTTTCATTTGTCCATATATTTTTCTTCTCCATTAATACCTCATAACCTATCGAACCGTGGCAGTGGCTACAAAAACAACAATCAGCTGCAGAATTGCATTAATTCCATAGCTAATACATATTTTACTCTAATAATAAGGAAAAATTGAAAATATGGAAAATATGTCATTAGAATACTTTACCAAGTCAAAATGTGCAGTCTAACACTTTTTTGAGCTAATGGTGGTGACCAAAAGAAGGAAAAATGAGTGAAAGGAGTGTCAAAATTGAGGGAGTCTTAAGGCTCTACATTTCCCCACGAGGAGACCATTGCACGTCCTCATGCAAAAACACAAAATGTTAATCCTTATCATGCTACTCATCCTCCCTGATACTTCTGCTAAAACATCCAAATTCAATTTCTTTTCCTTCCTTTTAGTAACAACCATCCTTGGCTTTCTCATCAGGATTTTATATTTTAGGTTTATGATTTGCGTATTGATTTTTTTATTATTCTTATTAAAATTTTTATTCTTCTTGAACCATAAACCCAAATGAAAAAGATTATTATCATTTATGGTTTTCTTAATTTGGTTCTGCAACTTCAAGGCTTCATACTCTTGTTTAATATTCTTGTTTAGTGTCTCGAGCTAAAAAATCTCCTACCTTAGAATATTCACTGCTGGAGGTTTTTCTAGACTATGAGGCCGAGCTTCTTCCATCTGTTCTAAAAATAATGTCTTATATGTGTCTCTCTTCTCCAAGGACTCAATATAGTCATAAATTTTCTGCTGAACTAGATCAATCTCTGGGATCTTTCGACCTGGACTCTGGGTAGGAGACATAACAGTGGGTGATGGAACCCTGAGTTCCTCCTATAAATCAACAAATTATGTTTCTTTTGGAGCTGGATTTTTCACTATCTCGCTATTTCTAACACTTCTCCTTATTAAAGGAGGAGGGTTATGAATTTTTTACCTATTCTTCTTTATTTTGGAATTTTCCATTTTGTGGATGTACCTTTTCCTTTTTCACCATCTTCCTTTTTTTTTACTAGTTTTCTTCTTAAGTTTCCCCAAAATTTCTACAATGGGAACATTGTCTTCGGACTATTCTTGAGGTTGTTGTTCACTTTCAATAGGGTCTTCAATTTTTCTTTTCCTTCCCCTTTTTTCTTTGCCACAACTAGGTTCTTCTTGGTTTCCCTCTTTGAAATTATTTTGAATTACGAAATTTTCCCAAGTATCCCCAAAAATTTTAAGGTGGAATTCGGTAAGAATTTTTATGAACCCATGATGATATTTTCTATAAACTATATTTTCTTTTGAACAATACTTGACATTTTTCTCAACCTTTGTAACAAAAAGTAGGGAAGATTTATTTCATTGCCTTCAAGAAAATTAATCAATAACCTAACATGATAAAAGAACATGCATCCAAATGTTCCCTCACAGGTAATAAATTTTTGGATTATCAATAGAAAATTCCTCCGTTTTCCTTTAATTTATGTGCTATGTATTCCCTTTTAAAGATGGTGGTATCCACCTGGGTTTTTCAGAAATATTTTCCATTCTTCGCCTTCGATTCCTCTATTTTTGAACCACCTCTCTCAAGTTCTTAGCAGTACAGTGCCTTCAGATATGAAAGACTGTTATTTCAAACTTAACATCTTTTATTTTGACCTCCATCCTGTCGAATGCTCTAGAAAATGATTTAGTTACCTCCTTTTGAAATCCTTTGAATTTTTCATCAAAAATGAGCCACCATTCCTTATGTAGTATTTATTTTACCTGTGGGTAACCTTCCATGAATTTCCTTCCTTCTGGTTCTGTACTCACTATCACTCCCATGGCTCTAGAAGCTTTACCTTAACACTGCCTCTTTGACAGGGTAAGATGAAGGTGTTCAGTATGAATGAGAGCGTGAGTGAATTATGCTTCAGAATGAACAAGGGTGTGAATGAATGAATGAGGCTTCAGAATTATAAATATTATGAGTAAGGTTAATAATAACTGACCATAATGAGTTTGATGATTTCACCAACTAACTCTGGATTTGATGTTGGAGCGGTCATGTAATGATGATGGTTAAGTGGCGGAGTTTGAGATTTGATTTTGATTTGACATGATCAACCCTTGTTAATAATGTTTTTGAATTGGTGGTGTAAAATTACCATATAATTCATATGCCAATGTTTACAACCTTATTGTTAAATAAATTTTTTCATTTTCATACCTTGAATTTGATGTCGCTAACCTTCAACTGTTTCTCTTTGCCTTGCCTTCAGGTGTTCTTCAGGGTATTATTCAATTGCTTCAGTAAAAAAGGTCATGTTATATATGAGCTAAAAAAATCCATTAGAGCTGTAGAATTTCAACAATTCGTTAGATACATATTTTTATTCTTTTTTAAAGAGAAACATGATGCAAAGTAACTGGGATTTTAGAGCAGGAATAAATAAAATGTAAGGTGCCAAAAAAAAAGGTTTTCACCTTAGATTTTATGCATAAGTATGCCAATCAATGATTGGTTTTCATACTTATATAATTTTTTTTTTTTAAATATATATATAAAATGATAAAATGAAACAAGACTTTTAAGTTGGGGAAGAAGAAGAAGTCTTCTCCACCAACTTTATGTCAACACTATCTTGAAAAATCTTAAGAGATTCCTCCTTTGTCAATGTTTTGTGATATATCCTTAGTCGATGTCCATTAAAATGATAAAATGAAACAAGAATTTTAATTTGGGGAAGAAGAAGAAGTCTTCTCCACCAAATTTATGTCAACACTATCTTGAAAACTCTTAACAGGTTCCTCCTTTGTCAATGTTTTGTGATAGATCCTTAGTCGATGTCCATTTATGAGGAGTGGAACTCTTTCTTCATCAATGGTTATGATCATGAATTCTCCATTATCAAAGGCTCTCTCAATATCATAAGGCCCGAGCGAATGAGTTTGAAATTTTCCTTGAAAATATTTTAACTTTGAATAAAAAATTAGTGCCCAATCTCCTACTTGAAATTTTATTTCTTTGATATATTTATCATGCCATTTGGATCTTTTTTGTTGAACTAAACTGGTATTTTGAATTTCATCTTGCCTCATTTCATCAAGCTCATTGAGTTGTTCCATTCTATGCCTTCATGCTTACACTAGAAAATTTGGCGAAAATTCCGACGGCCAATTCGTCGCTATTCCGACACATAGTCATCACAAGAGCGACAGTTCGAGGGCGGGAAAAATGTGGTTTACCATACCGTCGCAATTCCGATGCAATTAAAAAGTGTCGCACTATCGACACTTTTTTCGTCACTTCCAAACAAGCGTCACTCTTTCGACGTTTCCCAATCTGTCGCACTTCCGACCTTTGTAAATTGTTGCAATTCCGACGAAATGTGGTCTGACGTTTTGAACATCGCTCTTCTGAAATTTGTAAACTGTCACAATTACGATGAAATGTGGTCCGAAGTTTTGAACGTCGCTCTTCTGACGTTTGTAAACTGTCGCAATTCCGACGCAATTTGGTCCGACGTTTTGGACATCGCTCTTCCAACGGTTGTAAACTGTCACAATTCCGATGAAATGTGGTCCGAAATTTTGGACGTCGCTCTTCCACTGTTTGTAAACTATCGCAATTCCGACGAAATGTGGTCTGATGTTTTGAACGTTGCTCGTTCGACGTTTTTATACTATCGCTCTTCCGATGTTTCTAATCTGTCGCAATTCCGACGCTTACAAGGCATTGGTATAGCGACGACAGGTTCAATTTAAAAAAAAAAAAAATGAAACTTTAAAAGAGGAAAAAAGTTGTTTTGAATATATTATATGAAGTAAAACAGTCCATGAAGTCATTACATTTTCACATTTGAAGATTGGAACCCAAATATCCATGCATAAAAGTGGAAGTCCCACCCCAGACAATGATAGAAAAATATCCCATGTCACATACAGGGACATGACATAAAACCCAGTAACGGTCCACATGGAGATTATTGACAATCTGAGAAATCATCCAAATATGCCTGAGGCATCTATAAGAAAGTGAAATAGCAGTATGTAGAATAGTAAAGCAACAGATAGAGTACCGACGTCCATTGTTCCAAATACAAACTAAAGTACCCAAAATCCTTGAACAGAGAAAAACGCTAATCATGTGAGGAGTGTGATATGTCCAAAATATAAAAAGACCATCAGACCATATCAATAAACCAACAACATAGACTAGCATCGCTAGTTTTGAAGGCAGAGTGATAAACATTAATCATTTTTTTTTCACAAGAGAAAAAACGTTGTTTTGAATATATTATATGAAGTAAAACAGTCCATGAAGTCATTTCATTTTCACATCTAAAGATTGGAACCCAAATATCCATCCAGAAAAGTGGAAGTCCCACCCCAGACAATGATAGAAAAATACCCCATGTCACATACAGTGACTTGATATAAAACCCAGTAACGGTCCACATGGAGATTATCGACAATCTGAGAAAGCATCCAAATATGCCCAAGGCATCTATAAGAAAGTGAAATAGCAGTATGTAGAATAGTAAAAAAACAGATAGAGTACCGACGTCCATTGTTCCAAATACAAATTAAAGTACCCAAAATCCTTGAACAGAGAAAAATTCTAATCATGTGAGGAGTGTGATATGTCCAAAATATAAAAATACCATCAGACCATATCAATAAACCAGCAACATAGACCAGCATCGCTAGTTTTGAAGTCAGAGTGATAAACATTAATCATTTTTTTTTCACAAGAGAAAAAACGTTGTTTTGAATATATTATATGAAGTAAAACAGTCCATGAAGTTATTACATTTTCACATCTCAAGATTGGAACCCAAATATCCATCCAGAAAAGTGGAAGTCCCACCCCAGACAGTGATAGAAAAATACCCCATGTCACATACAGGGACTTGATATAAAACCCAGTAACGGTCCACATGGAGATTATCGACAAATCTGAGAAAGCATCCAAATATGCCCGAGGCATATATAAGAAAGTGAAATAGCAGTATGTAGAATAGTAAAACAATAGATAGAGTACCGACGTCCATTGTTCCAAATACAAATTAAAGTACCGAAAATCCTTGAACAGAGAAAAACGCTAATCATGTGAGGAGTGTGATATGTCCAAAATATAAAAAGACCATCAGACCATATCAATAAACCAGCAACATAGACCAACATCGCTAGTTTTGAAGGCAGAGTGATAAACATTAATCATTTTTTTTTCACAAGGAGAAAAAATGTTGTTTTGAATATATTATATGAAGTAAAACAGTCCATGAAGTCATTACATTTTCACATCTGAGTATTGGAACCCAAATATCCATCCAAAAAAGTGGAAGTCCCACCCTAGACTATGATAGAAAAATACCCCATGTCACATACAGGGACATGATATAAAACCCAGTAACGGTCCACATGGAGATTATCGACAAATCTGAGAAAGCATCCAAATATGCCCGAGGCATCTATAAGAAAGTGAAATAGCAGTATGTAGAATAGTAAAGAAATAGATAGAGTACCGACATCCATTGTTCCAAATACAAATTAAAGTACCCGAAATCCTTGAACAGAGAAAAACGCTAATCATGTGAGGAGTGTGATAACCATCTACAGAAACCCAGGCTCGCTTGTAAGATCAGGCTCGCTTGATTCCAAAATTGGTAACCATCTGTTGCATCCAAGATGTAAGGTTCAGGCTCGCTTGTTTCCATTAGTAGCCTGCTACAGCATCCACCCTGTTCATAGCAAAAAGGTTCCTGTAGACATACAGAGAAAGAGTATAATACGTAGACCATATAAACATGGCTCTGTATTTCAAAAAATATGTTTAAAATAGAAATAGGGCAACATTTTGTTTTCTAAGTAAAGTTAATCTATTAATAGTGGGAATAAAATTACACCGAAGTCAAAATCATTTCCCAGACTCATGGCAAATTTGTCATAAAAAAATCAAAAAATTAAGAAGACTGCCCTCATACGGGGAAACTAGTGTTGAAATTTTAATTTACAGAATTAAAAAATATTACAAATTTCCAGCACAGTAAAATAATCTAAAAGCAGCCCAATTAAGTGGGCCTCGAAGCAAGAAAAACAAATTAACCAAACTACTCCTCCGGCTCCGCGACGATTCGACACCATCCTTCGGAAGGTCTTGGATCGCTAGGTGCTACCTCCACATTCATGCCACGGCTCCCCTCCTGAAGGCCCAAATGTTGGCCAGCTTTTTTCAAGATTAGACTCACTAGACGTGTGCATTCTTCCTCTGTTTGGGCCTCCTCGCGGAAAGCCACAGTGACTGAAGTTGTAATTCGTGGGCGGTTGAGAGAGAAATTAAAGGAAAATTGCGCAGTGCGCGTCATGGGAGAAGGTGAAGTAGTGGTGGGGAAACGAGGAGCAGGGGAATCCATACGGTGGCCATATCCTACAACCCGACCCTGCCCACTCCTAGTATTTGGATAGCGACCTGCATAATAATCACTGGACTGGCCGGAAGACAACTCGGTTGAGGGGCTGGAGGGAGCGTGCAGGAGTTGACCTCTAGTGCTCCCCCTGCGGCAACACATCCTTTGACGCACGCAAGGCATGGGTTCTGTCTCACTAACAGTAGGCACAAGAGGAGATGGAGAAGCAGAATTCCAAGAAACAGAGGAAGACAAACAAGGACCAGACCGAGAGAAATGAAGATATGCAGCAAGGTCTACACAGCAGTTCAGCTGGTCACTTCTCCTTCTCGTCACAGTGAGCAGGCAGTGTAACCCAGCAACTGGCTCGTCTGAAAAACCATAGCAAAATGCCATTTTATTGACCCGACTGCAATGCAATCGAAGGATGCCCGTCATAATTAATCTCTGATCATTAATGAGAGCTGAAGGCCGGATCATATTGGAGCATGCGGAATCGCTCACAGGAGTGGAGGTCCGATCTTGAACAATGTTAAAACTTAATGCGATTAGATGTGAAAACCTTGGAACTTAATTGAACAACGTTAAAACTTAATGCAATTGATATGAAATTGCCACATCCATGTCCCATCGCCTTAAACGCCATCGAATGCACCCGCAGCCGGGAGCAGGGCAAGTTTTGATTGAGGACACGTGGCAGAAATTGATTGGAGCGGATCTTTGTTTGGGCCACTCGCGCAGTGGAAATCCAGACCCGAAAAATATTAGGGCGAATTTGATAAGAAATTCGCGTCACAACTCTCCCTCCGTACGCCAGCCCAACTTCGGACCCGAAAAATATTAGGGCCGAATTCATTTGGTTTTCGCGTCACAAAATTGGCCGACGTCAGCAGGCTATTTTGGAACGCAAATTTGGTTTGAATTATGTTTTATCGCCGTTTGAAGTCCGGTGGGCTCGACTTAAGAACCATTTTGTTTGATCCCATCTTATAAAATTTGTGTTGGTTTTCTTTGATAATACACATATTTATAATAAATCATGGGAATACCACACTAGTAAACATGTGGAAAATTTATATAAATTATTGAGAACAATAATTTTTATGTAAAAATATCCAAATGTGCTTTTGGGAAATAAGAATTCGAGTATTTGGTTCATATTGTTTTAAAGGAAGGAGTGAAGTTGGAGCCTCAAAAGATGCAAGCTATTACAAAATGATCTATTCCTAAGAAAATCAAGGTTCTTAGAATATTTTTTAGACTTACATGATATTATTGATCATTTGTTAAGAATTATGCATGCATTTCAAGTCCACTCACATATTTCTTGAAGAAAATATCATTTATATGGAATGATGAGGCTACTTTGGCATTCTCTCTTTTAATGGATGCCATGTCTTCTACACCAACATTGGTTGCACCTACTTTTGGTAAAACATTCATAGTAGGGTGTGAGGCACTAGGACAAGGAATTTACGTAACATTAACAAAATAAGGGATATCATTGGCTTTTAAAAGCAAGGAATTCAAAGAAAATATTTGGTGAAATCTACGTATGAAAAATAAATGGAAGCAATATTACATGCAATAAAAAATGGGGATAGTATATCAATGGGAGGTACTTTAAAGTCAAGATATACCATGATAGCATAAAGTATTTTTTGAAGCTATGGATTTCATTGGAAGATTAACAAAAATGAGGAGAAAAAATGAAAAGTTTTAATTTTGAGATAATATGCAAAAAGGGTAAGGAAAATTTAGTACATGATGCTCTTTCTAAAATAGAAGAGGCCTCAAATTTATATCCAATTACATTTTCTATTCCTAGGTGGCTAGAAGAAGCTTGCCATAATGGAAAAAATGACAATAGTACTAAACAAAAACTAAAATTTATAAAGGATGGGATGAACTCTATGGAGCATTGGGAGTGAAAGAGAGATATACTTTGGTGCAAATGTAGAATATTTTTATGCACGCAAGCATATTTGAATAAACAAATATTTAGGGAGTCCCATGTCTCTCTGATGGTAGGATGCAGGGTTCCTTAAAACATCTCAAAGGATCAAAAAATATATTTTTGGAAGGAATGAAGAAAGATATTCAAAATTTTGTAAGAGAAGGTTAGGTTTGCATAATAAATAAAAGAGAGATAGTAAAATCTCTAGGGTTACTTCAACCATTCCACATACACATTCAAAGACTAGAAGATATATCAATAGACTTTATTATAGGGTTACTGAAATATAAAGGTAAGTATTACATTTTTGTGGTCATTTATATAGGCAAATTTTGTAGAGCTCAAAGTACATAAAAAACAAGCCAAGTGGAAGAAGTGTCCATGAAAGAAATTCATAGTCTTCATGGTTTTCCTAAAGTAATAGTAACAAGAAACTTTTGGAAATAATTATTTAATATGAGTGGAGAAACACTAGCTGCCATGAGTTCTACATATCAAACACAATCAAATGGTCAAACAAAAATACTTAACAAATGTTCTTAAGGTTATTAACATTGTTACTCTTTAGAAAAGCAATTTTAATGGATGAAGTGGGTTCCTAAAGGAAGAATGGTAATATGATACTATCATACTACCTATCACACATCTACTAAAATTTCCCCATTTAAGGCCCTTTATGGATATCCAACTCCTAGTATCTCATACTTTTTGCAAGATAAGTCCAAAGTATAGGAAACAGAGTCACATATGGAAAATACTGAAGAAACTTTGAAAATTATTATGGAAAACCTTCAAATGACATGAAACATGATAAAACAACAAGGAGAACAACATTGAAGTGAAAGATAATTTGAGGAGGGTAATTGGGTATTTTTTAGATTATAGCATTATAAGCAATCTTCATTCAAGAAAAAGAAGAATAAAGAATTAGCTCAAAAATGCAATGTGGAAAAAGTCCAAGTCGGGATTAAATCGGCAAGGGTCCAAAAGTTGAAATACTCGATAAATTCAAGAGTTTTTTGAAAAAGTAGGCAAAAATTCGGCAAAACTAAAAAAATACAAAAATATTCATTTTTGGAAAAAATCCTGATTTTTTCAAAAAAAAAAAAAAAATTATTAAAGAAACTACCTCACTCAAGATTTTTTCGAAAAATTCGGCAAAAATTTGGGACTTCGAGGATAAAATCGCGACTTTTTCAGGGATGAAAAAGTCGGCAAAAAGTCGGCCAATAAAGTCGGCTCTGGGAAAAATTTGGGACTTTTTTCCGACTTTTTCCACACTGCAAAACTGTTATGGCCCTAAATAATTATTCATAGGATTGCACAAGTGGTATAGAAGTTATATTTTCCTTCTTCTTGCATTCATAAGGTTTTTCATGTATCTTTCCTAAAAAAGGTTTTGGGAAAAAATATGCCAATGTAAATAGAACTTCCAAAATTAGATGAAGAATGAAAGTTGATTCTTGAACCACAAAAAGTTATAGATAAACATTTCGTATCTCTTTGACATTTAACCATTATGAAGTACCTAATCAAGTGGAATAATATTCCTCTAGAAGAAGGTACACGGTAAAATGATCAATTCGTGATGAAATACCCATGGCTAAAGGGTTCGTTTGAAGTTTTGACAAAGGTTTTGTTATATGTTTTATATAACGTGCTGCGGAATAGTTTTATTGTTTGTTAAGGTCCCACACAGTGATCAAATTTGAAGGGCAGGTCTGAATTTCAATTAGAAGGGCATATATCTATGTCGCCCTTCCATAATGAAAAGCTTTAAAAAAAAACTTTTCAATTGACCAAAATAAATTATTTTTACATTTCATTTTCAGAAAGACAAAACCATCAATCTTTATATTAATAAAAGATTGTTACATATACAACAATGAAGAAGGCTCCATCTTTCATTGCTTAAATATCTCATTGTAAATGTCAACATAAGTCTTGAAGACACTATTATAAGAGTTTGGATACATACCACCGGGATATAGGAGATTCTTATGTGTCAGATTGTGTAATGCAATTTTGACTTTGTCTCACAAGGAGCAGCAACATGGAGGTCTAGATTTTTCTTATAGAACTTTTTTATTATTATTTGAAACATTTTTTATAGATATCAATACAACAATGAAATTATGAGCATGGTGGACAATTAGTCAAGCTTATGATGCCAAACCATGATGATGTAAGTTTGAATTTTAACATTTTTACATGTTAAAGACAAATAGTCAAAATCACTGACAACTTAGTATGCCATAATTAATAATCATTCCTTGTTCAATTTTGTTAATAGGTTTATGTCACATGATGATGAAGGGGCATTAGGCACTAGCCAACAATGTAGGAGGTTTTGTCCACATGTTGTGGCTAGGAGGGTTCGAAAACATTTGATTTCTAACAGCTAGGTGTCAATACCTCAGCTGATTGTATTACTTAGACTAGTTAGAGTTGTAAGAGTCAAACAGTTTCAGTTAATTGAATTATTATAATTAGACCTTTCGATTTCTACAATGGTCCTCTCAGAGGAACCGAAGAGCCATATGTTATGTATATAAATTGTAATTCATCGAATGAATAAAAGTAGGGAGGGAAGAGGAGAGTAGAGAGGGGATTTCTGCAATAAACCTCTGTGTGTGAACAATTGTTTCCAGTTAAATGATTTCCAAGCTTAGTTTCCATTGAATTATCTCGAAATGATAATTGTGAAGAATTGTTTAACTGTGAGGCAATTGGGTACTGATAATTCCATTCTTCTGTCTTTGAATTCCCGTAAATTGTTGAATAACCCTGTGAACTCACCCCACCCAAAGGCAAGGTCTGTGTAGAGAATCGGGGTCATGAACACTGTTCAAATATAAAAATACCGCTTAATAAAGAGACAAAATTGTTGTGGTTTCGGAACCTAACCCGAGGATTGGACATGAGTTAACAAACAAAAGGATAGCAGAACCAGACTTGCACCCGTGGTCAAGCCCTGTACCAAAACCACGAGTAGAATCACAAAAGGGGGTTTCCCATATCGCATCACTTTTGCGGAGTAGGCGGTATTTCCTATTCGCGAGCGATTCCATAGGGAATGCGACACGTGGTGAAGTGACCCCCGGAAAACCACCGTTTAACTCGTGCGATCGCACGTTAAAGCCCGACGTTGGAAGCCGAGCGAAATTGCCAAGAGTCGTTGATTTGGAGAAGGGCCATCAGATGGTGGTCGCACGTTGAACTTGCCCGGAGGTTAACTAAGGTGTGCGGAGGATAGCCAGGTATGATACGAGTGTTTTGTTGGTTATTGATATATATAGGTGGGGCCAGAGTATAATGAAATTGTTTAATTAAACGATTGGTGGATAATTAGCATAAGTCTGGAGCATGATTGTTGTAAGGCTGGGTGGTGAAATATAGAGCCGAAAGTTCATTACAAGTTATTTATTTAAAAAGAAACGTGGAGTATAAATACAAAGTGTTGAAAGTTAAACATTGGTTATAAGGCTTGGAGATAATATGAAGTCGAGAATATAAATTAAAGTCCAACCATTGTGGATAGTATTTATTTATCAAATTCTACGAATTTGATAAATAAACCCGAAGAAAGAATAAGTCAATTAAGACTCAGGATGGAGGACAAGAATGGGGTAAACCAAGGGAAAATGCTGACAGAGCGATTGTAGACACACCAGCTCTCCTTAGGGGTCCAATTTCAGTTTTGTTGCATCACACAATGATCTCTCTTCTCTGTCATTTACTTGTATTGAAGATCACTATTCTAGGAATAAGGAGTTATTTTCTCCAAAAATAACCCTAGCCAAACATTAACAATGCATCAAGGATATCTTTCTATGCTTCATAAGTACATATGTTCTACTTCTAAATCATGTCTTGGAAGTGGTTGTTTTGCTGGAAATTATTCACCAGTTGGTTTCATACCAAAGTCTTCTTCACATTTTCAGCATCCAATACATGAAAAAGATAATGGTTTAAAACAACATAAATATTTGAAATTTTGCAAGAATTGTCTGGCACACTTTGAATATGAATTTTGAAGTCAAGTGCATGATGCTGTATAGGATCAAGTGTCATTTTGAATACCAAATGTTTCACAAGAAACTTCTCAACATGCTACTCTGCAGTAAGGATTAAATGACAATATTGCATCAACTATTTTCATAATAAAAGTGCACCTCAGCCATAAGACTAAACAACTACAAATGTTGTAGATCTAACAAGACCACACAATCAAATCTATTCCACAAGGCCAATACTGTATGAAAAATGAAAAGGAGTTTGTAACCAAAAATACCTTAGGAAAATAATTCAATTAGATACACCAAACCATTAGCAAAAAGGAAAACCAGCCTACTTGGCCCCAATATTTTCAACTGGGTCCTCTAATTCAACCAATAAAAAGGCCAAAACCATAGCATTGAGATACATTTCATTACACTTTCAATAACAATAAAATTTGACTCAGCCATAACCCTTTCCTTTTATTGTTGTGAAAATATTTATGCATTACTCTAATGTGGCTAGTCCATAGGCCAAGTAGACCACTGGGTAACAAATATGTTTCCTTTCACCTTTGAGTTTTCAATATATGCCTACCAAATCTAAGACATTTAAGAGGGGGAACTAATACAACGTTAAAAAGAAAACCAAAGCACACATCTACAAATTACCTCCTTAGCTATTGTCACACCATAATTAACTATTTTTTGAGAACCATGCTTGCTCTCCAAGACAAAATTTTTCCCTTCGCCCCAAGGGTGACTCCAACAAGATCAACAAGTTTGTTCACACTGCCTGCAAGACAAATTGACAACGCTTTCAGTAAGTGTGCAATTTAATGCCAGACCATATGCCAAAACAACCCTCCATGAAAAATTAAAATAACACATTAAAATCGAATATAAGTGGACAAGGAAAGATCCACCGCAGTGAAGTTTCACGTGCAGGTGACCTTCCTTTAAACATAATTTTTCTCTGACCTGCAATTTTTTTGTCATTGAGCCATCCTTGTTGAAGTACAACTCCTTTTCCATAGCTCTTGTATTAACTACCTTATCTCTGTCACGTAATCTTAGAGTCCCTCTTCTGCTTGAGTGATTAAAGGAAATGGGTTAAAAAACTGAAAGAGAAGACAATTGTCTGCCATAATTATCAAACATTGCACCCAACTTCTTCCCCTTTCCATTGTTACCCAATGAGGTAGATGTGGCAATTGTTTTCATACTACCCAAAGCAGAGGCCATCTTCTCTTATGCTGAATATAGAATTACAAGATCTTCATATTAGTATGAACCTTAAAAAACATGACTCCCATTGCTAAAAACCAGTTTTAAGTTGTAATAGGAAAACTAAACAACTATCGCAACTTTTGGCAACTTCTGGAGCATTAAGAGAGAAAAAACCAAAGAGAAATACAACCACAATCCTCATTTTAATGAGACCGGAATATATATTTGCATTAAGATAATAGAAAGAAATCATGACTATATTAAGGCTAGCACAAAACAATCTTTAACCAGTGTCTTTCGCGGCCTTCAGGTTGCCATGCTAGAGGTTGCATATTTTTAATTTAAATTCTTGACCTCTCATTCCCATCTATGAATGCATCCAATGGGATATCTACATCAAATGCTCCTTTATATCCCCAAAAACAAATTCCCTACTACAAGAGCACCAGTATTGATGGGTCACCCCACACCATCCCACCCACTAGAAACGGTGAAAAAGGAAACCCGAGAAAATTTCTGAAATATCTCAAGATGACTATAAGGGTGGTTCTTATGAATCAACCAACCATTCAGAATATGCTCATCAATCCAAACCATGAGTATTATGTGACAATATTCAAGCAAGCACTGAATTGGATTTCTGAAGCTATGTTAGAGAAACCCTAAACTCTCACTGAAAATAGGTGAAATGTGGCACCACTCAGAGATTGACATGTGCCAATTGGTACAAGTGGTAGACAATTGGCATGCTCAAACAACGAGGTGATGCGGGAATGACATGAGGGAGAAAATATCAGAAAAGCCCCAAATCTAGAGAACTAAAGCTCATCACCAACCTGAGATTGACAACTTTACATGATGTAACCTATGAAATCGTAAATGGAGAAATCATAGTAACAATAAAGTAACCTATGTAACAATAAAGTCGGATTCATCCTGTTAGTGGTAATGGGAGAAATCATAGTGAACAACAGGAAACATGCAGAGTTGCTTACAATCAAATAGATGAGAAAACACATACAAAAAACCTAGATAATAATCATGAACAAGCTTAATATTGAATTATGAACTGTAAAGGAACTTACAAAATGTGACATTACGAACCTGGTCAAGCGCACAAGCAAAAATATCTTGGACATGACCCTGGTTGACAAGTTGTATTGCTCATGATGCAAGAGGATTTGTACTTGCACTGCCAAGTCAATCAAAATCCATCATTATCTATACAATAAATACAAGTAATTGATGTAGTATTTTTTACTCTAAGATGCATTCTTATGATAATGTTAGAACATATGTTGAAAATTTCAAAACATACTTGAATAAGCTCCTCTTCATTTCAAGAAAAAATTATTGGAGTCGCATGAACTTGGAACAAGCCTCCCACGATCTGAAAGAGTAGCAACTAAGTCAACAGTGACTTTTTTGTTGCTATGCTGGATCAAGGGAGGTTTGCTCCAAGATTAAATCACTCCAATAAATTATTCTCTACTAAACAGGGCCAACCACGTGAAGGTGGAAGCTCTTATGGCCCCTCCCCCCCCTCACATCACTCTCAATTCCCCAATACCCAATCTATATTTCATTTTTTACTTTCATGAGCATAAAAAAAAAATATTCAATAACTAATAAAAAAACAATTCAAAAAAAAGTACGCAAGGAAACATTGCAATTAATGCTTGACATAAAAATAGTATGATAAATGAATTTTTTATATAATGCAAAAAACGTTCCAAGTATGGTAACGTTTGTCTTATAATAATACAATATTTTACATTATCAAATTTTCTTTTTCTTTTTCTTCTTCCTATTTCTAAAGCTCCTAATTACATCATCAATATCATCGTGCTCTGCTCCTGTTTCGTGCCTTTCGACCCGCACTGCTGACCTAGTTGCGTAGTCACGATGTCTGGTCTCATCCAGTGACGGGGCATCGTCTACAAAAATAGATAATATTAAATTTTAATTGTCAGTTTTTAAATATCATTGAACTAGTTCGGTAATATTAATAAAAAAAATTGCAATGAGATTATTTACCTGGTGCACCAGTTGTCGGCGCTGACCTAGTTGTGTAGTCACGATGTCTAGTCTCATCTAGTGACGAGGCATCGCCTACAAAAACAGATAATATTAAATTTTAATTGTCATTTTTTAAATATCATTGAACTAGTTCGATAATATTAATAAAAAAAATTGCAATGAGATTATTTACCTGGTGCACCAGTTGTCGCCGCTGACCTAGTTGCGTAGTCACGATGTCTGGTCTCATCCAGTGACGGGGCATCGCCTACAAAAACAGATAATATTAAATTTTAATTGTCAGTTTTTAAATATAATTGAACTAGTTCGGTAATATTAATAAAAAAAATTGCAATGAGATTATTTACCTGGTGCACTAGTTGTCGTCGTTGGGACTATTGCCCTGTCTTCCTCTCTTGTGGGAAGATCCTCAAGGGAAACATTCTTTGTCATTTAAATAAAAAAAATTATAAGGACAACCATCAAGGTATAATTAGAAAAAATTATAAGTGGAAATTAATTACCGTCATGACCCTCACTGATAGTAGCATTGTCGGCCTGGTCCCCACTACAATGATCAGGTTGCACGTGAGGATCATCTACATCTGGCTTCTAAAAATAGAGTTCTTCTCGTCGATGAAATCTTGCTCCCCCCGATTAAAACAAAGTTGTTAGACATTAAATTTATGGACGAAAAAGAAAACAAACATATTGAAAAGTTTAATGTTTTACCTTATCAGGCATTGTTCCCCTAGATCTTGGGCCACATGACACAAACACGTTCAACTACGAACGATAAGCAAGAAATGGAAACGATATTTTTATCTTCTGTAGTTCTGTTAAGAAGTCGTCACCCTACATTACATATGATTGTGTATTTGTAATCATATTTGATAGGATTTAAAAAACGTTGAAGCGATACAATTAATTACAGATGTTTAGCTACTTAATTACAATTCTTTTAAATGCATTTCAGTAAGCCCTTTTTAGCCTAACATGGAAGTAAGCCCTTCAATCAACTTTGGTTGCCTTTGAGGTGTCGAAACCTAGCATCAAAAGATTGAAGTCGAATGCCAGCGTAGCACACTTTTATTTTAGACATAGGAAAATTATTATTTAATTAAAGTTGTAATTTACCTTGCGGGTCCGGTTGAGGGAATTTTTCCTTCTTTCTTTGCTCTTTTCTCTTTTACGTCATGGATAGAGTGCTCTCCACTCACTCTGCATTAGGGAAGACGCTCATATCTGGAGTTAAGTACAGTGCGTCTATAGAGTGTCACAGTATATTTCAAATATTTTAAAATGCAGGAGCCACCATTTGTTACTTGTCAAATGTCTTGAGCCCCAAAAAGGGCTTCTAGATAATCTAAAAGTTCTTTTTTTCGGGTTGAAGTCGAAATTCACACGTAAATGTGGTTGGGCCAAAAAATTACCAACGCATGGCTCTCCCGAGAAACACCATGAGAACTCATTGTTTCCTACAGGGAAAAAAAGAAGAAGATATTATCATTAATTTAAAAATAAAAATCATGATAAATATGTTTTTGGAATAAAGTACATGAAATAGTTAAATATTAAAAATTTACAGAGTTGTACATGCTTTATGAGACACCTTCCTTAGTTCTGTAGCCGTGCCATTAATGGTCCTGACAGAGCTAACACGTGTAGCTTGAGAAACACAATAATTTGGTTGGCCATATCGACCTCATCATTGCCAACACGTTCGGTTGGTGGGTGTCTGGCAAGTGTGTTTCTTGGGCGCACCTAAAGAGAGTGAAAGGTGTACGAGTTGTTAGGCAATCTCTTACATACTTGTGTCCAACACCACCAACACCGGGGTTCAACAAGTGCTAGAAAACGCTACACTTCAAAAGAACTTTTTTATTGGTTGAGTCGATAGCAAAATTAAAAATCAAACTATCATAAAATTCATCTCATACGGAGCAAATCCTTTTGACTTTTTGTGTGCACGATATATTTCTAGGCGGCTCACATAAGATTTTTTTATCCTCTCTTGTTTCGAGTGTTTGGGGCGTTATTACGTCAAAGTATTAAATTCCGACCTTGCATCACCGATGCCTTTTTTCTGGCAAGAACAAAGATAGGGATGAAAGAAAACAACGCCCCATAAAGGAATCATCGAGCATACCATGTGGATGTCTGCATGTTGAACAAAGTTAATATTGTTTCAATTATGTAAGTAACTAAAAATACGAAGATACAATCGACAATGTTGGCACTTTACATCGTTTAACCTGTTTTGGCCTTTTATGATCATCTCGTCTCGGGGTTGTTCTGCCTTTGCTCGATCGATGCACTTACATTTCGATAAGGTAAATGAAAACTTGAAAAGCAATATCTGGCAAAGAAAAACACAAAATGAAAAACTGAAATAATTTCCCAATAAGAACCATGGAAAACCAGGTTAGAGTTTCAAATATGCACTTACAAGTGAATTCGGTCCTGAAACATCAGCTTGCACATTAAGGCACCCAAACAAGAACGAGTTGTGGTAAGACATTATTGAATATGTTATTTGGAAAACTACAAAGTAAACTTGTTGTAGAACCTTGAGGATACTTTTAGACAACATTGTTGAAGGCGGTGATGCTTGTTGTTGGAGACGATCTTGAAGAGGACCTTGAAGTGAAGCTTTTGAATAGCCAATGAAGAAATCCTTGGAGGCATTTAAGTAAGTCACTTTCTGTCTTCATCACCTTTTTTTTCCTTTCAATATCCTTTAAACTATTTTGTTTATATTTAATGTTTGAAATCACGGTATAATTCTTCGATTATGTGTGTTTGGGGACTTTTTCCTTTAGGAAATTACCCAAAAATACCACAGCAATTTTATCTTCGGGATGCATGTCGACCACACATTGTTCAATATTTTGATTGATAGTAGTAAACATGGAAAGTTAGGGGCTTGACTTGGTTTGGTTGGGCCATTAGATCCCTAACATCTCTTGAGAGAACCCCCTTGAGTTGGAGAAATAGCAGAAGTGAAAAGGTTGGTGAGGAGTGACAATGGGGCTATTGAATTACACATGGTATCACACTTTAACTAGGACTTTATCTTGAGAAGTGCGAATTTTTGCTATCATCGATTCCTCAAATTATTTACAACACTATTAGTAGAGCAGCAAAGTGATGTTGGGGGGTTTTTGGTATAAAACAATACGATTTAAAAACTAGGGTTCAATCCTTGGCATTCCTTCACACAGGCCTAGGGGCACACTAGAATATTTCACACTAAACCATGCAAACTTAAGTAACTTAACGGATGTAAAGTAATAACTAATCATAATTCCTAATTTCTATTGTACGATATGATTGCAAATTATTCAAACTATGGAAAGCAAATGAAGACATGCAATGTACGAATTTCAAGATGATGAACCAATACAAGGAAATAGAAACTACAACTTTGATTCAATACCTAACATTATTTTAACTCGGAAGGAATCTAGTTTGTAGTAAAAGAAACATGCATGCGTGTATTATCAATTCTTGAGTGACAACAACTAAAAGGTCATCTACCTCGCCAATTCCTTCCCATTTTGTATTTTTTATGTTATATTCTTTATAAAATTGTCAAATTTCTCTCAGTAAATAAACCATTGAATACGTTATTGCCATATATCAAGAACACCATTATTACAAGGATCTTCACTTCTTTTGTTTTTTTCATTCCAAGAAACAAGAAATGACCTAAGAAACTATCGTGATGTGAATATAAGAAATTAACATGCACGTTATTTTTGGTCATTTATTCATTGCGATATGGCCTTTATTTGGTTCCCGCCTATAGAGGCTTAAGAATGAACTTACAGCCTACTTCAAAAGAGTAGCAAACTTTTTTCAATGGGAAATAATTTTAGATTTTTCTTTTCGAAGATAATCCTAAATCGCTAAAAATATGAACTATACTACACATTTCGATACGTGAAGTGGAAAAGAATACCTACACAAGTGATGAACACATGTAATATTTTGAACACTAATAGATTTTTGTAGTTGAAATGCAATTGTTTTTACTTAAATGTAGGGTCAAAAGTAGAGAAGACAGCCGCTAAATTAATAAGTATTTCTTTAGAAAAATTAAATTCGTATTTGGTAAATAAGATAATAGATAGGTATTGAATTGATTTTGATATCTAAAGAGAACCCTACAACTTAACACATCCAAATGGAATTAATTAAAAAATCAACAAGAAATAACCTACTATAGGAGGAAGTGGCCTCGTATTGGTAACTACTATTTGCAAGAGTCAAGGCGTACGTCGCTCAAGAGCTAGTGATTGCTGTTCAAGAGCTAGGGGGAATAAAGTTTAGGTGAATGTTGTTCAAGAGCTTCTAGGCTAATGTCGCTTCAAGAGCTGGTGGTGAATGTTGAGGGCGGCTGTTGTTCGCAAGAGTAGGCAATGCTGCTGGTGATACTGCACGTTAATGTAGTACATATGTACATTTAAATACCAATAGATTTTTGTAGCGAAATCCAATGCTTGTTACTTAAATGACGGAAGTGAGAAATACTGCTTCCAAATTACTGCTGCTTTGGGAAAATTTAAATTGAAGGTGATGAAGATATTAGAGGAAGAATCTGATTCTGATATTTACAGAGAACCTTAAACTTAACACAATCTAATGGAATTGACCAAAAATCAAATAGAGTCAAATCTTTCAGGAGGAAGGGTCACATGAAGAACTTACCATTTTGCAAGAGTCAAGGAAATGTCAAGCCTGCGCTTAGGTGAACAGGTGAATGCTTAGGAAATGTCACAAGATCTGGAAAGGAATGAGAGAATGTTGTTCTCATATTGTTTTTAGGTTAACGCGCGCAGATATCGACAGCATTGAAGTACAGCATTTGACATTTAAAAATAAATTATTTTTGTAGCTATATATGCTTGATACGTAGCGTATATAAGTCAAGTATATCGATATGATAAAGCGTCAAGACAGACGTTCTCTCCAAATGTCACAATTGGGACACTTAGATATTGTGTCGCATCTATGACGTTTGGAGGCAACACGAATAGGGATGCTTGTTAATAGTGCTTCAATTGGCGACAAGCGCCCAAAACGCCGCAATTGTGACACTTTTCTTCTAAGTTTTGTATTAAGTACACTTTTTCTATAAACGCCGAAATAGTTACCAAGCTAGTGATGGAAAATTTAAAATTCCCATATTTGGTCAAAGTACCTGAACAAGTGCTTTAATTTCCGCCTTCAAATATAGTAGGTAAAATTAATTGGTGCCGTAGCATCTATAATATTTGCTTTAAGTTTGTGTTGTATTTTGACACCAATTTATAAAGAAATTCATACATATGTTAAACATTAGGTAATATTAATCAATAAGTAAATAGTTGTTTTCACTAAAATAGTGATTTGAGGGTTGCATGAAGAAGAAAATGTAATAGCGTGATGAATTAAATATTCAAATTGAATTTTTAATAATCATATGTGAAATGTCATAAAATGTTTAACAACTTGTAACAAACATGTTTAAATTTATGAATATGGTAATAATTAATTGATGTAGAGAATTAGAAAACAGAAATTTTCAATAAGTCATTTAATATATACAACTGGGAGGATTTAAGATAGACTAAAACACCTAAATTTTCTTACCTAATTATTCTATAAATGTTAAACATATGCGCAAAGTAAAACAATATGTACGAAATCGAAAACTTACAAGAGAAGTTGTAAACCGACAACAAATCCATAATCCTTTATTAATATCAATGATCAAATTCATACACTTATGCTTACAAATTTCATCTGTAGAAACCTAATAAATTCTAATGGAAATTTATTATGATTAAATTTATGACTTGTAAAATATCTAAAATGAAATATTCAAAAAACCTTGGCAAGGTCAATAGTATCAACAATAGAAACAAAAATGATGAGTGATGTCACTCAAGTTTTTTAGAAACGTTAATGATGGGCTCAAAATCAAGTGATGTGCTGGTATATTGTTCGAAGCTGAACATTTCGGTTGTTTCAGAGTGCTTGTCCTATCTTTTCGCCGTACTTTAGACGGCTAATTTTTCTAAAACTTCATCCACCGTATTTTAAAAATTGCTTTAGGAACAAGTGTTCCATTTTGATGTTTTTATAATTAAATTCAACCCAAATATTCAATAAAAAAATTTTTCTTGTTACATTTTAACCTCGCAACTTCTTTTTTCAATTCGAAATGTATACACTTGAAATATTCTCCATTTATGCACTTTTTCATTTGGAGGCCACCAATAGAAGTCCTTTTGTTTCAACATATTAAAATTTGAATGAAACTTTGGAAACAATGTCCAAGGTCTACATTTTGTCTCAAATTTGTCATAAAATCTTCTTTGTATAACTTCATTTTTATCTACGTGATGATGGTTGTTCTATTCAGATATTAATCGCTTCTAACTCGCTTGATTTTTGAATCTCAACACTTTTATCATATCTAATGCTTCTCGATGGTTTGGTCTTGTCGATACCTTTTTCTGGCGACTAACTGCAGGATCCGTAATCAACTTTGTGCACTAAAATGATTCATATGATGGTCATACATCTTCATTTCTTTATCGATGCATCTACAAATTTCTTCTTCGCTACACAAGTCTACCATTAACAAATCATCTTCTAACTTACAATTTGAAGTCCTGAATTAGTGATAATAAACATTTCCATATATAAAGTGTCATCTTTAATCTTCTAAGTTTTAAATTTTTAAATTTCTTCTGTAGTTTTCTCATTTTATTGTTTTTGTACAATTGTAGATATCTCAATTGAATCACATGATGTTTATGTAGATTCAATGGCTTTGGCGAGAACTGTTTCGCATCAGTAATTTTTTTGGGAAAGGTTGTAATCGAATTGGTATCGTGTTTAATAATTCTTTTCTTCCCTTGAGAATCGTTTCAATCATTGCCCATCTTCTTAATATTAATATTTTTTTCTCACGATTAATTTTAATCATATCTTCATGTTTAATTTCTAATCTCTTTGTCTATGGGTCTTCTTTGTAGTAGGTATCTTTAAGTTGTTTTGTGCTTCGTATTGCAAGTATTTTTTCAGATTTCTTCTACACCTACAAATCTTTTCTTTGATCATATCCACTAACCACATTTTAAAGATTTGTTTTTTCCAGCTTTATAAATATAGTTTCTCAATTTTTTAAGTTGATATTGTAAGCATTACATAAAGTAGTTCTAAGCTTTAGAAAACATTTCTGATGTATTATTTGATGGTGGAACATCTCACTAGAATGTCCATGCATATCCATTTGATCTATTGACTAATTTGATTAGTATCAAAATGATAGTCTTCTGTAACTGATGGAGATTTTTGGAAAAGTTGAATCGAAGCCAAGAAATCTATTTGTATTTCTTCTTTTCACCGCCAAAACCGTAGAGAAGTTTGTGTTGTAAGCGTGACAAGTGAGTTCTAGAATTGACCGAACATTTGGATCATGGTTATTCTCGCTTATCTCCAAGAACTTTGAAAATATATTAATCATCGTATGTTGTTCTCACTTCGCCTAAACGACTTTAGGCTCTTTTATAAGATGAAGTGGTTAGAGTAGTAGGAACACTTGCTCTACCGATGTAGAGACCTCTCCTAACTTCAAGATCAATGATTTGTTTCTTTTATTCTTCTTTAGACAGAAAGTTAGTCTTCATTTTTTTGCTGAATTATAAATTCTTCACTAACTCCATAGTATGAAGTTTTCCCTTGTCCTTTCTTATGTTTACTTTGAGCAACCTGGAGTCTCAAGTAGCGGAATACAAGATTTATTCTTCTATTTACTATAGCGTATTCTCATTCATTGGCCCATATTCATGAATACTTTGGCTTATGGCCTTGAGTATTTATCAGGTTATGAGTTTTTTTAATTCAACCCTTAAATTTGAAATGATGCCAAATGGTCATAAGACCAGGTGAAGATAATAAAATATATTCTTTAAAATTTATCTCCCTCAACATCAACTAATTCAGTTGTTGCATATGAATGAACCAATTTTAGATTTAATCTTTAATTGTGATATTCTTTTTACCTAATAAAATGTGAAGGTAATCCATGTTGATCATATATGCCCAATATATCTAAAGAGAAAATTTACTGAACATACTTTAATATTATATGGCAATATTTCACAACCATATAGCCTTATTTTCAAGATAATTATGGTATAAATAAGCCACTAACCTTAAATTGATCACTTAAATAATAAACTTTTTTGATGTCTTCACCGCCTTTGGGCATGATAACAACAGAAGAAGTACTCATACAAATGGTCAATGAAGTTCCTGCATAGTGAATTTAGCTAAACAAATCGACCATCTCTATTCAACGTGATGATGGATTGATTGATCCCTTATTCATATTATTTTGTTGAGCGTGATTGAACAAGTCTTTGCTGAAACAAAACACAAAAGTATGGTATCATTGAACATCCTTTGTCAAATTATGTTAATAATGCATATTATCAACCAAAAGAAATTTAATGTACTATAAAGAAGGTAGTTATCGATCTTTTGAAAAATAGAAAAGAATCCAAGGATGAATTCATCAACCTGCTTTATCTCGATAACCCATTAGACATGAAAGTTAGAGATGATATGTCTAGTGGTTTTGGCGAAAATTAAAGATGGAGGCGATTTCTTTGGGTAATTCAACATCATCTCGTAAGAATGTCTCGCGACAGTTTTCTAGAAAATTTAGCTTTGGTGAGGCTCTATAAGATTCGCTGGGAAAATAGGCTCAAGAAACTTCATTGGGGAATAAAAACATTTTTGTTGATGGTATCACAGTGATGGATATCAGACCAACTATTTTGAGCCACTACTTTTTGATATCCTAGAAAGTCATAGGTTTTTGAGAAAGAGAAGAGGGTAGAAGGGATTCCGTCATTAATATGATCTCGCTAATATTAATTCTTCAACCATAGGTGTAGTGCATGAAACTAAACCACATCAGATTGCAATCTTGTAGTACAAATGGCAAGTGAATGTGGTTTATAGGACCAAGTATGTGTATGATTCTCATCTAACCAAGCCTTCTTCTCAGTTATGTTGATATAGAAAAAGAATTAACATAGAAATACTAAAAGAGGAAAGGAATGAATATCCTCACGGAAATTATAATTCCACATTAAGAACAATTTTTAATGATCTTCGATACCCGAATCAAATCAAAGAAAATGATTGTTAAGCAAAAGCAGAATTGGAGAGCTATTTTATTTATAGTATCAAAAATGGAGGTAATTCATTTTAGTGTGAATATACAAGGATTATATGATTATGACATGTTGGAAACCAAGTAATCACCGGTTGGGGAATGGGACCTATAATGGCTAATAAAATTGACAACGTTTTAGTGCGTCCGTATAGGTGAAGCTTAAAAAATTATTTGATGTTGACAACGATCGTTAATGTGATCATTCCCACTGCTATGTGATAAAACTACAAATTGAGGAGAAGTGATTGTGGTGGTGCACTGATGTGAGGATAGTAGAGGGCCCACTGTCTGTGAACCACTTTTAGACATCCACCCCTACCTCCGCCCCCCATGTTAATGAGAAATAGACAAGGGGGTGAAAAATCTTTCTCATCACATCCGGCAGAAGAGATCTATCATGAAAGCGGCTGCAGATAACACAAAATGGAAAATCACTTTTCATTAAGCATTCGACAATAAAAACATGCGCTAATTATTACAGCTGTTATTAATGGTTAAAGAATCATTACTAATCAAATATTAATAATAATTAACAATTTATGCTACACATTTAGACCAGCGTACCGTGTAAAAACTATTTTTTAAAAAGCTGAAGAATTAATTTTCACCATTTTCTCCTAAAGAGCTATTTTCCTCAATTTTTTAGGGCTATTCACTTATCATTTTCTTCATATGAAAAATCAAATTACCAAAGTCCCAATTACTTGATTTTTTGATTTTTATATTCATATCCCAACTTAACATTTTTATTTTTATTTTTCTAATGTTCTAACCATCAAAACCAACAATGTTGCTGAACACATATCAATTCTTTTTAAGTCTTTAAACCTATTACATTTTCTACAAGATCATCATTTGTTGTATTAAAAAGTCCAAAAACACTTGTTTATTCCCATATTGATTATATTTATACTTATGAGTTGAAAATTGATATAAGTCCACCAAAATACCATAAAATTAGTATACATTGTAGTGTCATTTAAAATAAGAACAACCAGCTTTCATATCTAACCATTTTCAGGGTTGGTTCTTCCTACTACCTTTGTTAAAATCGATTTCCATCATCGCCTTATCTCCTCTTCCGTTATTACTAATCAAAGTTAAACTTAGGAATAATCTACGACTCCTAATTTTTCCATCATTTTTCAAACCAGTTACGTTCATTAATTTAGCTTTAATCAAACAATTGAATTTTAAATATTTCATTGCTTGTTTCAAACTTGTCAACTTTGTTTGGCAACAAGCCAATTTATTGTTTATTAATGGAAATGAACCTCATCCCACCTGCCCCTCATTCTCCTTACCTAGTTAATAATTTTGTGGATGTATTCCATTTTCTAATAAGGTAATCCATTCACAAGAAATTTCTTCCTTCTTTGAGCTAGGAACCATTCCATAATGGAATATCATATAGAGCACATGGGTTATGAAATTTTTGATGAAACAATCACAAATGATATCAACATGATGTTAGTTCGTCTTTATGCAATCCCCCCCCCCCCCCCCCCCCCCCCCCCCCCCCCTAGTGTTGTCTCAAATCGACATTCTATGTGAATTGAATTTAGTAACTTTCCTATCACCATTACAATTTTGTACTCAGACGGCTTATTTCTTCTCAAAATTATAAGAGAAATCCATTTGAATACTTTCACAATTATTAAAGTAAATATGAAAATATATTTACAATACTTAAATCCAAATTTTCTTCAAAAGTTTTATCAAATTATACACTTATATCATAATTTTAGATAGAGATAATGAATATGATGATATAATTCATTAGGTATTTTTATATTAAATAGCTAATAATTAATATATATATATATATATATATATATATATATATATATATATATATATATATATATATATATACATATACATATATATATACATACACACACACATACATACATACGCATATATATAATGATGATGTAATAATTGATATCTAGGTAATGAAATGAACATAAATACTATATTTTATTAATATTTAATATTAAACGTATTTAATAAATTTTTTTCCAAAATCTTATATAATCGATTATTTTTTTTATATTTAAAATTATAAGTAGAGAAATATAATAATAATTATATTAAGAATTATTAAAATATTTTTTTTTTATGCTTCTTCTATTTTAAGCTACATTTTGTGGAGATAGTTTCTTACAATTTATTCATTAAAACTATCTCACACCTTATTACTACTTATTTTTTCCATAATATGTAGCTTAAAGAAAATGGCGTTCATATCAGATAATATTATTCATAGTTTTTAATACTAATAATTATATGAGATGTCAGTAGCGAAAACAATGTATGACAATAGTATATAGCACAAACTAATGTTTCACAACTATTAAAGGAAAAAATATCTACAAAAATCATGATCGCATAATAATGAAATCTTAATAACATCGCCTTTCGAGTACTTTCTACAAATGATGAGGTACAGTTCAAGATAAATAAATTGTATTACGTTAACATGAAATGCTTCATTATCGTTGGTGGTGTCCTCTGTTTATATTCTTTCATGACTAATCGGCTGGTCAAGAGGAGTGATGAAAACTCTGTGCATTTGTTGCACCGTATGTTGCAGGAGGTGATGTATGCAGCCCCCCTTCCTTACTCCAAGAGCAGCGAAATTCTCTCAACACTGTGTCTCCTAGAAAGTTTTTTTACCCTATAACACATGGGAGGACCCACCATGGTTTGTGTGTGGGTTTTGCACATGGTTTTGGGAATGACAGCCACTCCATTGGTATTTTAGATCCACCTAAGGGGAACTCCAATTATGTGTTTGAATATATGTTTAATGGACTGGTTACTTAACGTTTTGACATGTTTTATGTATTGTAACATTGAAAGGAATATAATGAAAAATCAATCCGGGTAGTCCTAAAGCTTTTGGGACGTAGGAAAAACTTTGTATATATATGTTTTATGTTTTGTGTTTCACAATTGTTTATTTTGTATTTTTTAGCATTAATTCACATGTAATTTCTCTATAGTGTTAAAACCTCATATGTAAATAGATAAATAGATCGTTATTTTCTACCTTTGAAATTAGAGTTCATTTTGGAACAATTATCATCAACTTTCCGTCCCGGAAAGGAAGCACACTTTTCTGATTTATATCTTTCTATCTCTATTTAATAATAGGTGATGAGATTTCATATTGAATTACATATTGTGTCATTCATGCAAGAAATATTTTATCTCTTGAGAATATAAGCGGCCATGTTATATTTTTTTATTTAGTGTACTCTTCTCCAACATGAGGAATTACATTCTACTTTAATGAACCTTAGCTTTGTGTCAACTTATCGCATATATCATTATACTTATATGGATATCATACTCACGAGTATAAGTTTTCAGGCCTGACCCATAAATACTTTAACATACTATGTTTAACAATTTTGAGTGTCTTAACAGTCGATTTATATATTAAGAGTTCATATGAACTTGTCACTTTTATCTTTTTCTAAACATAGTAAAACATAGTGATGCCTTTCATCACCTCAAGAGCAGTAAAAACATGGATATTTAGAAAATAACCCAACACCTAGAGATTTACGAAAACAGGAATTACTAATGTCTTGCTCCTTCCGTAGTGTTGATACTCAGCATAGTTTCTTCTTTTGATCTTATATAGTAGAAAGTAAATTTCTATTTAGCGCACAGGTTAACCATGTGAAAGCTTCTAAAGACCATAGTAATACCTTCCATCACACTTGTAGAGAGAATAATAATAGCTTTTATCATATTCTTTTTTGACTTGTTCTAAATGTTCATATGCAATAATCATGGTTTCATCACTTCAGAGAAGAAACAAATTCTATTGAGAAAACAACTCCAACATTGGGAGAGATTTGGTAGCAACTATGGAATTGATGAACATGTTTTGATCTATAGGCGATATTGAAATAAATTTTTAATATTGGGGTAGAAGAGTTCAAATTTTCATTTATCTTATACTACATTAACCATGAAATTTCCAACATTCAAGGCATACCTATCATATTTGTAGAGAAAATATACCGGTAGTGTCACACTTTTCAACGAAATCAAGGTATGAAGAATGTTGTTTGGGACTTGAGATTCATGTCCAAACACCATTATTTATGCATCAAAGGCGATTTGATAATAAGTTTTTACTCTCTAAAGTACGAGCAACAAAAAGTGAAGTGATCTATAAGCTCCTTATTGAGATAATAGTATTAATCGAGAGCACATACTAAAAGTACCATGTTGACGTATTTTCTTAATAGCTAAAGTTATATTTATTATTAGACCTGTAATTCATATATTTCATTCATCGACCTATGGTTGTGCTACACTAGTTTATTATCGTAGGTTAAGCCTGCGTTATTAGCGAAGAACAAACCTATTTTTAGAATTTCTTAGTATATGTTTGTTAAAGAGAGTATAGACGAGTTTACTCTATAATATTCAGTAACCACATACATTATCATATTCTTTGGGTATGAAATATTTGTATGTGATGGAAAAAAATAAATTCCTTAAATTACTTATTATATTATCTTCAAATTACTTAAAATTATGTTGCTTAAGAGAATATATTTTTCTATTTTTTTAATTCTTGTTTATGTTTCATAATAAAATAATAAGATTTATAAATTTAAGATATAAAAGAACACTAATTTATAATTTATACATTTGAATATTTACAACTTTCACATATCCCTAGAAGCAGCAACACATCATTTGCGTTAATCCTTCATAGCTAAGAATGTTGTCAAATATTTTCTCCAAACAAAGAATAATTTAAAGAAATAAAAAAACCCACTCTCTTCTCCTTATCCCTCCATTTCTCATTAAATACATATACATACAATCAAAATAATACACCTCATCCCATATACCGTAATCCTTCATATCTAACAAAATTGTGAAACATTTTCTCCCAACAAAGACCAGTTTCAAATAAATACCTACCCTCCTTACCTTATTCCTTTTTTTTTCTTATTAAATAGGAGACTTGTACTTTAAAAATTATTTACATAAATAGAAATCATCATTCATTTTAGAAATAAAGTACATATATCATTCAAACATTTTTTTAGTAAACACATTAGCCGCCAACTCAGGGAATCAAATGATACCAGCAACCTTGCGACCCATTTTTACCAAAAACATTTTGTTATACCAAAGAGACTTGTATATCAGTAGTGCACCTGACGACACATAATCAAGTAAAGGTGGCTTACAATATCATGGATGAATTATTGTGTTATCCTCGAAAGTCATGTCAGCAATCATATTTCTCCAATATTATCTTCTAGTAAAAGTGCTACCATAAATCTTGAGCATTCACAAGACATCTTTACCATAAAGATTTAGGTAAATTCGACATTCATACCATATGATATTTACCATGATAAATTTTCATGCGACCACTGTAGCCCAACACTATATGAACCATATTGCTTTAAGACCGGCCATTACAAATGTCTCTACCATCAATTCCTTGAAAGACCTGTGGTTGTATGATTTTTAACATAGATAAATTGATCAAAGGACATATTCTTTATTTTTTTCCAAACTCGCTACAACTAATAATTTATCTTCGTCATTATTAATGAAAATATGCATGATCAAATACAAGTTAAACGAGAAAAATATTAATTCATCATTCTCATCCATTTCTCTTGGGAGAAAGGTACAGACACAAAGGGATCTTCTTGATGCGGCATTGATTGCAGCTTGTGGCACTGCATATGGCGATTATGTGCAGTGAGGCTACGAGTCATGTAGAGATTCGTCTCCAAAACTTTGCTGAAGTTATAGGACTCAAATAACGCTCAAATATGGAAATCAAAGGCGAACATCATCGTTAAAGCAGACAAGGATGGATGCTCAGTTCAAAATGAGATTCTGAATATCTTCTTCTGTCTTCATGTCGTTGTAAATCATCGACATCAGTCGACTCCTCCACAGAAACGTGTCTCAGGTAGATTTTGCGAGGAAGGGGTACCTTCATTCATTTCCTTCGGGGATGTCTCTAATTATTTGATGAATATGCTAAAGATAATAAGAAGAGAACTAAATCCAGAGCATATTAATTGGAATAATGAACTGATAAATTTTTTTAGTAGCTTTGTCATGGCTGTAGTATTTATAATTCTCGCTCATGCGATTATTTTTGTAGCCGCCGTCCTCATATCTAATAACCCCCTTTTTCGTGACATAAATAACTCTCTCTTTGGGAAAACTGCTTCTTCTTGGGTTGTCTTTCGATTTGTGAAGAACCTTTTCGTATGCTATTGAAATCATGTTGGAGATTCTATCTTCTCTTAAGGATTTCTCTATAGAGGTAAAAAGTTAGAGATTGTTTTCTCGCTATCATTTTATAATATTGAAAAAAGATGATATTAGGTTTTAACCCTTCGTTTCACGTAGGAAGGGCAGAGGTCGGTCCATATTATGCCCATGCTTTTCATAAGTGATAAAGAACTGCATGTTCTCCCAAGAATATTTCAACCTCCGAGGTCTTCAAGTTTTTTGGTTGATAAATTGAGATGTACTGTAAATTTCCACCTGGGACACTTGAAGACCGCCTAAATTTACAGAAACCGCTCATTATTCGCAAATTTAATGGATTATGGCTCGTGACGACAAATATCTACTCACATGATTCAATTTCATTAAGGACCAATAACAACAAGGTTATTTTCTGCTTCCAATGGTTTCTATAGTAGAAGTTGTTTCAATGAATATTATCAAAAAGCTTCAACCTGTGGTTCATGGTTTTGGGGAAAATCGTGTTATTCCTCACCCCTGGTTCCTAGAATTCAACCCTTCTACATATCTATCACCAAGCTTCCTATTTGGGTCAAGATTCCAATTTACCTATTCACTTACGGCAATGTTTTGTTCAAGGAATTCAAAACTGGTCGCTTCGGCAATGGATCCTTCTAGGGGGGACAGAATTACATTTATGGCAGAATTTGTAGTCATAAATTACTATGAATGTCTACTGATCAAATCAATAAAAATTAGTATCGTATTAGACACGTTCTAGACTATGATAATATCGTTTTACGTCACACATGATCAAATATGGAATTCTTCAAAACCCTTTAGGTATGGTTCTTGCCCAAAGAAGATAAGATATCAGCAACCAAATTTAAAAGTTGGAAACTTACGTTCTACCTCCCATGGATGACATTGAGTCTTAGTTTCATTTTGATGAGACGATGTAGATGTACAAGCGGTGAAGTGATAAGCCTTCAACAGATCTCAGGGGCCAATGTTGTTTCTTTAGGTGCTCAAAGCTAGCACATGATTCCTCTTCCAAATTTATAAGTGAGACTTACCTGAATAACAATATCTTCAAGTGGTTTAGTCACGACCATGATGTGGTTGCTAAAGTTATAAAATAAATGAAAGAAAGGTCATATCGAGGATTTATCCCATTTTCAAATTTTGTGTCTCTGCTTCGGTGGTTCTATGTTTCTCTTTCATTTTCCTCGCGTTTCTCCCTTGTATTATTTTCTAGACCTAGTTTGATAGTTTATCATTTCAGACTGCCATTCAGTCTCTTCGATTGTAACTTATTTTTCAATATATTTTTTTAATAGAATCAATCTTATTTAAAAAAAATGAGTAAAATATTATCTTTGCATCACATACATGAATAAACACTCACCAAGATTAACCATAAATAATATGAGATCAAAAGTCAATTTTTACCAACCTAAATAACAACAATTGAACATTAAAACCCTTTAAATATTATAATTCCATGGATTTAAAGTCCTTAATGATCACATATATAATGCCATTGATTTAAGGTACTTAATGTTGTTGTAACAATTAATAAATACCTAATTCTTTATACTTAATTAAATAAAATTTTCTAACCGAACAAGAGTGAAAATAGCAAGAATAAAAAAATATCCTTTATAAACAGGAACATGAACTATCTAGGTACAGTAAAAAACTGTGATTTTAAATGACAAAATTTTCCACATACTAATGATAACATAATCCATATTAAAAAATAACCTCCAAAGCAATTATATTTATATTCATATTGTTCATAAAATAATCAAGTTTTTATTGAACTCCTAACCAAATTTATTAACATGCCGTTTACTTATATGTATTCATGGTCTAACTTGTGTATCACTATCCATTTCGCAGAATACCATTAATTCAAATGACAAAGGTGTGAAATTGTTACCATATTAAACATAGAACACGTAGATCTTACTAGTATACACAATCATTGAGGAACACAATGTTTCCGCAAGTGCCACAATTTACGTTAATGCACCCACCAGTCGTGTAACATGGCATGTTCTACCAGCATGACAAAGCAACGTAAACATTCCCTCAGAAATAGAGGATTACCTCGACCCAAAATTCATGGATTCAATATAAAGTCGGGAAAATACGTAAAAATTATCACTCCTAATGAGAAAACAAACATGTATGGAGCTAGTAGCCCACATGGTATGGGAACGAAAGTGCTACCATCTATAAAGATGAGAAATATCCGCCTAATTACTCCATCTATCTCAACGTAACATTTAGTAAAACACATAAAAGATTATTAGAAAACTAATGTGAAATACAATAATGAGCATGATTTTACACATGTAAGCTCATGATAAAAGTAGAATCGCATATTTAAGAGCGCTAGATGGAAGCAAAGTTGCCAACCACAGACCGATCATTAGTGAAAGGTCACAAACAGAAGCAACAGATTTTAAAGGTTTTTATTTTTATTCTTTCATCTAAATTAAAATTAAGACATATGCTTATGAAAGTAAAAGTAAAGAGGGGCTGCAAAGAAGTCTCACAGAGTTTCTTTGGTTTGCTTCCACCAAACATCTCAATGATATAAAAACCTATTTTGCTGATCTTAAGTCCGAAGTTCCCATGTATTCGTTGCATTCTTTGGAATTAATCATCATAACTTCCAACCACCCAATCCAAAGATGAGAAGACACACACATCTCAAAGGTAACAAGGTCTGACAGCAGATGGGTGTTGTTGCCACCATAAGAAGACCCGTTGCCCACCATTTTCCACAGCAAGAAGTGAGACCCACACTAGTCACACCAATGAGCCAAGAAGAGATTCAGCCTTTTCTTCATAGGTCATGTAACTTACCAAGTCTACCTTGGTTTATTTCAACACCTATAGACCCTTCTTTATTATGGCCAACTAATCAACAGAAGGTAACATATTATGTGAAAGGTATGGAGGGGACAAGATTTTCATGTCTTGTCTTTCCATCAAAACCCAATCAATAGAAATTTCATTTCATATATTTTATTTTAAATTGTTGCTAATTTATCTCAATTTTCATGTCATTTTTAGTACTAATGGTTTCGTATCGCATTTATCATAAATCGCATAAATATAGTGTAAATGTATTAAAGAAGACTGAAGCTATTAACAAACGTAAAAAAGAAAATAAATTTTCAACAAATTTCTGCTAATGAGGTAAAGAAACTCATGTTAAGTATGAATTCAGCTAGATAAAAAGGTGTAATGGCTGTACCAACTAAAGTGGAGATATTCAATTCACCACAGCAAATTGAAGAGACCACCTCCACTCCATAAATCTACATGATCCCCCATAATTGCAAGATGGTTTTTTACATTTACGTACCAACGGTCAGACCCTCTTCCTATACAAACATTAATAGAAGGTTTGTTCTTACTAAGGTTTCAGGTAGATGAAACTTTATTGAAAATTTCGGGATAATTGGTCGACTTTGTACAATTAATAGGTAGTCAAGACAATGCACAAAATTATTGCTGATTTAGAAGCACTTAAAGAGGTGAATTGTCGTATTTCATGAATTTAGAATATAGTACAAAATTTAGAATTACCAGAACTGGGAACAAATTGCTGGAAGAAGTAAAGTGAATTTACTTGAACTGGGAAAGAAATTTAGTTGCATACGCGATGTTGGAATAAAAAGAAATGAAGTTAAACTATGGGGAGTGACACGTTACGTGGAGTGAAGCGTTGTAGCTAATTTTGCCTCAATTGTTAGGTTTCTATTTTTACAATTATTAGTTTTTTTCATCGGTTTAGTTGCTGGTATTATTAACTTATGATGTCATCTTTGAATTGTTCAACACTCAATTCATCATTGTAATTGCAGTAGCAAATCTAGAAGTTCTTCATAAACAGAAATGTTTTACAACGTAATTAGTCTTTGATTTAAATATAAAATCCCGAGTTTACCTATCATAACAATCATTATAAAATATTGGTAACAATAACATTTATATTAAAATAAAATAAATAATATTAATAATAGTAGTTAATAAATAAAATAATAATAATAATAATTATTAATTATTAATATTATTATTATTATTATTATTATTAATTGTTAATTATTTATGGTTAATTAATTATATAAATAATTAATGAATTAATTATTTATTAATATTTATTTAATAATATTTAAATATTTATTTATTATATAATTAATAATATTATTAAATAATTAATAATAATATTTAATAATAGTCTATTAATAATAAATATTAATAATAATATTAATTAATATGTTATTAAATTTAATTATAATAATAAAAAGTATTATTAATTAATGATAGTAGTAATATTTATTAATAATAATCATCATAATAATCATAATATTTAATAATAGATCGTATCTATTTTATTTTATTAAAGTTATCTAATGTCTTATTACCACATGTTAAATATTTTTGAAAATATCAAAATTAAATGAATTAAAATACTTATATTCTTAAAAATGCATTTTAAATTATTTAAATATTTAGAAAACAAAATCGATTAACAATAATAATATATAAAATATTGATATTATTGTAATTTTACTTATATTTGATGCCATATATTTTATATGTACCATGCATAATAATACTATCCTACGCGGATTTAAAAAATTATATATTTCATATGAATAAAAATATCATATTGATGATATAAATCGGGTGTATTTGTTGATTCACTGAAAATTTAGAAACAGCTACTTGTAAATTATATAGGCAGGTAACGAATCTAATATTTTATGTTTACAGCATTTAGGACAACCCAATAATTAAATGACGACTATACAGCATCTGTACGGTCTTCATGGTAAAAAGACATTAACGTATCTCTTAATTCGTTTAGTCTAGAGGATCAAGTAGAGGATAGTTGAATTTGGTGTAACATTCTTTCATAGGCTTTATTATTGAATGTGACCAATAAACATTAAAAACTTGGTGTACAAGGCTAAATCTATGGAAATGTGTAGTAAATGGGAGGACACTATTTTGTGTCCTCTTGCATTATGTATGCACCTTATATGTTGAAATTTCATTTGTGGACATAGTGAAATAGTAGGATTATTTTCTCTACCACCATATGTGAATTAATTTGTAGAAGAACAAATTATGTTTGATAAATATAGTTTGAATGTTTCCAACAGTGAAATATTTTGATCTTTTCTATTGTTTAAGCTTCTTCGTCCTCTCAACTGTCTTCCTAAGTTATTAGACAAATTGCAGCTCCATGAAAGTTTTCAAATCGAAACTCAACGTTTCAAGTTGTATTTGTTGACCATGTAGCTAGACATAGCTGCTTGGTTTCATACCTAATTAATTGATTTAGCTACACCACCGTCCTAGAAATTTTAACAGTAGTTATTAATTTGTGTATTGTTTTTGAAGGCTAATCAACTTTGTCAATTAGACCGTATGGTCAATATCTGTGAACTATCTAAGAAACTGTTGGTCTACCACATAGTTTGACCCACCTATTGCATAAAGTTATAACCACTATAACACGAGGATTCTTAATTGGTGGTTATTTATTTTTAGCAGGTTAAAGGCTTAATTAAATTTGTTTATTAGACTCATAGTCACATAACAACTGCTCATCTAAAACATAATTTATTTGAGCACACAATCAGAATTCACCAACAAAGGTAAGCATTGTTACAATACTTGTAACTTAATTTCACACACACACACACACACACACATATATATATATCATTGATATAAATACGAGGCGTGAGATAATGGAGGTATATTATAAGTGTCATGGAAATTAATAAGGTAACTTAATTATTAGCCCCGCAGACCTAAAGGTCACTAATCCCTAGCCACAGGAAAAAAGGACTTAGACAAAATGAAGGTCATGCTCTTAGAACTCAAAATCCTACCCTTTAAAGGTAAAGGTAGCCCTAAAGAGGACTATTATGCCTAGCCATGATTGGGGCACTCCACCTTCTCCCATTTGTTATTTTCTGCCTAACCTCATTGTAGGTATTAAACTAATTTTTCCATGTCATTCATTTTTTCATCATTATATTGGAATTATAATATTTGATATATTAGGGTTTGGAAAATTTTGTGTTTTGCTAGCTAATATTTCTATTTGGAAACTCTATATTTACCGATGTAGTTTGTCTTGTGCTGCTGGTGCCTCCATTTCTTCATCATATAGACCTCTTAGGCTCAAGTACATTTCTTAGCTCTTTCGTTCGATCAGTAAGGTCAACAGGTTTGTCATAGTTTCAGGCCACATGCATTTTTGAAGGTTTCTTCACTACTCACACTCTCATTCTGAAAATTCTAGATCGGCAGTATTTATACTTGTTTTCTTTGTGTTTTCATTAATATTTTTTGGTTGTAGGTGCTGGAAATGCTTCACATTTTGAATCCAAATCACTACTTTTGGTGTCCTAGTTTTCATTCCAATTAATGACTCATGTAAGATCTTAGGGCTGAATTTTGTTTATCTCCTTCATTCCTCTAATGTCATAATTCTTTAGACCAAAATGTTCTATTGAGAAGCTTCTTATATAAAAACAAACTCACCATAACCATTCGTAAACACTAAATAATTAACATAACAATTGCATATTAATCATAGTGATTTTCTTATAAGCTATGCTAATCTTGATAAAATTATCTTGCTTGTGTGTCTATTTGTGTCAATTTATATAATAACATATGTTTCTCCATGATTGATATCATATCGTAACTTCAAAAGTCCAACATTACAACATTGGTTCCTCGCACTAGTTTTGGAACTCAATTTTAAGCAAGTATGCATACATAGATGTTGATTATGGCGACATTCTTGAGTCGCTAGTGGGAAAAAATAAAGAATTTTTCCAAGAAATAAATAAGAAACTTCAATTGATGTTAGTAGAAGAAAGAGTGCATTTCTTCATGGGAGACCACTAGTGAGACCTTTAGAGGTTATGCCTAAAGAAATTATTATTAAACACCATTAGAAATTATACTAATGAAGGACTTAAGTATGAACATATTTTAATGCTAACATCAATGCTAAAGAGGCGAATATTTTTACAGTGAATGGTACCAACAATTACTATGAAGAGGGCACCTGTATTGAAAGAGGAGTTGATAAAATTAAAAGAATTTCATATGATATATTGGCTCGTATCGTTGGGCGACATATTTGTACTATTGGTTATATATTCGTAGACCAAGCTTAGATCAAGCAGTATGAAAATATATTGAGGTTGATGAAATGAAACTAAAGAGTTCTACTAAAAATAAAAACCACATTAGTCGTGATGGTGACAAACTATGTGCCAAGCGTAGTCACAAGAAAGGTGTAATATTTGTAGTTCATATTCTAGTGAAAATGCAGAAGTTTCAGGATGTAGAGTGTTGAACAGCTATCCAATCTTGCCAATAGTTTTAGGATGTGATTCCAATGGAGATATTAGATTTTCAAATGCAGAAATTATATTTTTCATTGATTTATACAAGTAACTCCAACATCAAAGGCATCTTACAAGATGAGCACATGACTTGAGAATTAAACAGAAGAACAGACAATACAAAGGCCAATAGAGCAAGTGTATCGTCATAAAAATTGTTTTTTCAGTGAAGAAGAAAGATGCCACTCATATTATGCATTAACAGTAGCTACCAAAAGTGACCATCAAGATTAGGTACCTATTACCGAGGATTGATGATTTTTCTTTGTCAACTCATGAGAAGTGTTGTTTCTAAGATCGCACTTGATATCACACGTCAGTACGGCATGAAAGAGGAGGATGAACACCTCAATTTGTGCTGAACTTTAAAGTTAGACATTTGAACTTTAATTTGAAGTGGGGACCCCAAAGGATGAGTATAGTAATGTACTGTACATGCATTTGAGGAAATAACAAATGATTATGTATTTTGACCAAGATGAGAATTAGAGATCATTTTCACAAACCATGAGGAATGGATAAGGCAACAAATCCCCCAAAAATCTTTCAAAAATCCTTGAAAGAAATTAATTTAGATTTGAGGAGGAATCTAAATTTCCCCAATGAAGAGGAGTAGTTGGGAAGAGGTGAGAAAAAGCTGGAAAATCTGAGGAAAAGCATAAAACAACTTTAAAGAGTCCCAAAATGGGAAGCCTAGGCTAAACAGGAAAGAAAGCATCCTGCTATTCTGGACGCAGAATTAGAAACATGCTTTGGGGAAATATGATCTCAAATAAGCTGCTCCTAAGTAGATCAGAGGTTGATCTGGAATGGAGGTGATGTCAGCTCGGGGGTGAGTTCTGGGAGACAAAGAGGACTCTAAGGTTGGGAGGTTGGTCATTTGCCATAGTGGTATGTTTATGAAATTCTTGTTGTTTTTATTTCTTATGGTATGAATTGGCTACATATAAAAACAAATGTGAATTGTCTGATTTAGAGTAGTACTACATTTCACAAAATCTTATTGAGGCATTTACCTTCAAGATTCTGCATAGTTGTAGACTAGAATTTATGGAGGAGAAAACCCCAGAGACTTTACACCAAGGTTCGTTTCGTTTTGAAAACACTTAGTTCTCCATAGATGAGAAATTTCTATCTTGTTTTTGACATATATATACATAGATATATATAAGTGAGATTATGTGCTTCTAAGTATGCTAGAAAATTTTAGTAGTAAAACTGTAATCTGCAAAGCATAATGTCAACTACAAAAGAGGAGAAAAGCCCTTAGCATATATTTTGAGTATTTTCCATCTAAAAAGAATTCTGCTCTATACCAACTTTATAGCATTTATAGTTCATATTTTTAACTTAAATCTGCTTCTGAGAACTTTAAAATAAATATTATAGAAATAGATTCAATTGTAAACATATACCATAAAAGGTATCTAGAGTATGAATATGTAAGCATGAAATGTACCGAGAAGTACTTATACATAAGCATGTATGTGTAACACGAAATGTATAAGAAAATACGTAGACATTCCATTATAACATTGATGAAAAAAGATGGATCGGAGTAAGTATACCCGCGCCAGGTAATTATTCGTGTAGTTAAAGCGTATCTACACTTAATTAATAGTATTATCACATCGGTTAGGAATACATTTGACTGCAAGAAAAGTGCTCGGTCAATACAACCCTAATAATCTCTGCATTTATGTCTCTGTGTAACATTAGATGAAAGGAAAAATACCATGATTACAACGGGAAAACAACCATTTTCGTAACCCTTAATTCTCGGTTAACCGGATTTATATAATCTAAAATAACATGAAAAATTCCAGGCGTATAAGAAGATTATAGGTTTCATTTCTGAGTAAAAGAGCGTAACTAGCGTAACATTAAAATCTCTCATACCGGATGAACACCGTGGGATCGGCTAGGGTTGGCAGAACAAAAAAAAAATATACATCCATTTCTCAGTTAGTGCAACAAACAAAAATTCGGGTGTGTGCCTTTAGAACGAGAAGGTAGTCATGAAATATTCAATTCCAGAGTATATAATCAATTCAGTTACGAGCATGGTCACCTGGAGTTGCTTCGCAACGTGACAGGATAAAACTACACTATGTTAGGTTTCATAGTTGCCAACCGATCCGAACATGTAAAAAGAGAAATAAAAACAAATAGAGAGTACCTGTAATAAAAGTCGGAACCGTTAGCCATGCAGGGTGGAGATTAGGCGGCTTTTAATCGCAGAGTCGGAATCTAAACAGGGTTATCCACAGACTAATCTACTTCGCACTCCTTTCATAAACTGGGAAATAAGATTATTTCAGAAAAAAAAAATATGCTGATACTATGCGAATGCAATCCTAGGGTTGCCGACTAATTGCAAACCTGAAATACCTTTTAAATCCAAAGGAAACGAATACAATGAGGTTGTAATAATGATTGAGAACGAAAGAAAAGTTAAACAAATTTCACAAGATTTTTATCAACCAAAACTGAGCGGAATAAAGAAAGGCGTGGAATTTAAATTGCCCCAAGACCTTTACGTTTCATGCAGCCAAGGTCGCATTCGCCGAACGAGCCTGATGGGGTCCGAGAGTAAACCATAAGGTCCGGAAAATCGTCACTACGTTTCCGGCATTCGGTAGGATAAATCCAGAGGGTAGGAACCTCTGGCATCAACTCCTTTGAAAGCAGGAGCTAGCTAGAGGAAAGCCATGGACCTGGAAAGCTGTGGCGAAATACCTGTAAACACAGACCCAACGCGACATAACTATGTTATACACCCAACTGTAAATAGGTTCCGTTGCCAGTGCAAGCAGGACCGAAAAGTCGGAACGAGAATGGGTTGCTCATCGGATGTGAAGACGCAGTGCGAGACAACCAGACCTCGCTCCACGGGAATGAAAACGCCTTCCCTCTTGGAACATCAATACCCTGGACAAAAATAGAAACCAGATAAGTTTAAGCGTAATGAATAAATTCAGGATGAAAAACAAAATATACAACACGCATAACCTAAATAGACTCTCAGTCCTGAACCCATGACAGTATATAAACAACACGACCCTATGGAAAATAAAGGAATACTCGGCTACCAAACTGCTGAAGACAACACGTTCGCCTCTGGCATCCCTGCCAAGCGATTCCGATCTGGAAGCTGCGGGGAAAGAAAAAACCAGTGAACGAGAGATGCACATGAAAACGAAGACCGGAAAAGTAGAATACCAATGGACAGACGGGGTTTTAATAAGGCGAACTGCCATCCAAATAAATCTACCCCACAGCTGTATAGGCGGCAGCAATTGTTGTTTAAGTGTATAGAAAAAAAACCCGTAACCCTAAACTGCAATGGCCGGGTATTGCACAAAATCCCGAGGGGGATTTGACAAATCATGGCGTGCAGAATAAGCGATACCAGTGCAGCGTGGTTGTTGTTCTTCAACCCTAAATTCTAAGTACTGCATCAGGTGAAGATTCGGCCCAAGCGCTACGATCTTTCCCTGCCGAGGTGAACCATATCAATGGGTCTCCCAACTTGGGTTGACACCTGCCGAGTTCATAGAGCCAAAGTACCATGGTTGGTAAACTTCGTATTCTCGAAATAAGGGAAGTCCACCCCAACCTGTACCTGGAAAAATCTCAGCGTATGAGAATGAGACACGTATACGTCCTGTCTCCTGAGACGGGTTGATGGCCTATGGTGAGTACTCGCACCGCGGAATTCGAACCACTGCAGAAGTGGGTTTACCCATCCGAACACTCCAGTAAAACGCAGACGCGTTAATACCTGACACCCAAACAAATGATACGTGTAAATAATGACAGTTAAGAAATCAGCGAGAAGACTATTGCCGATTGAGCTCATCATTATAGTAGCGGTTCACAAAATATAGAGTGTGAAATGTTAAACCGAGGGGGCGTTTATTTAACGATTGATTTTATATGGCAAGAGCATATCCAAATACCTGTTATGTGCGCGGTAGGTTTTATCGTGTCTCCATTGTATATAACGTCCTCTTAAACTTCTGTGTAGTCATATGAGTATGATATAAATGGCCATATAACTATTCTTACATTTTGTATAGTTAAATAGTAGTGGGATGATTTTGTATTATGGGAAGTGAAAAGAGTAATATATCCCCCTTATGCTAGATGGGTGTAAATGAAATTAAAATAACCTTAGAATATGTGGATTTTGATTAAAGTGGAAAAAAAAATAATTCTACATCAATGGTTAGAGTGAGTAAGACAACACCTATAAGTATATAGATATATATATAGGTGTATAGTTGGTTTCCAAGTAGAGATTGTAAGGGGTATTATGACTAATAGAGATCAAAGAAGATACTCACAAAGAGAGATCAAGAGGATACAATACTTGGGATGCTGAAATGAAAAATAAAAAAATAAAAAAAAATTTGGAGGTGTGACAAATGGTCTCGGAGCCCAAGTGCAAAAATTGGGCTGTTGTTATTGTGCTCACTGAATTCTGAATATTATTGAACATTGTAGAGATTGTTTTTTTTGTCTTACTAATCAAATGTATGAGTGTGTACAGTGGTGCTAAAATGGCTGAAGAGGGAGGAATTTATGTGGATCTGCGTGATGAGTTTGCTACTCCAGATCCCAATGCCCCGGTAATGGAGATGTTGCACAGACTGCAACGAGAATTGGCTGAAAAAAGAAGTCAGAATGACATGTTGTCATCAGCCAGTAAGGAGCAGGAAAAGCTCATCAGAGAACTAACTTCCCGGAACAACCAGGAAGGCGAAGGTTCCGGAAAGAGGAAGATGGATGAGTCTGATGATGATGATGCAGCTAGACATCAACACTAGCAGAAAAGAGAATTGCAGGGAGAATTTCGAAAGATAAAACCTCCCTCCTATGATGGGGAGAAGGAAGAAGATGCTGAAGCTTGGTTGCTGAACATGATTAAGTATTTCCAAGTTTATGAATATGAGAGCAATTTGAAGGCCAGATTAGCTGTGTATCAGCTACAAGGAAAAGCTACACTGTGGTGGGAAGAGACAAAAATGGTGCATGCCATTGATGAAAAGACAGTTACTTGGGAAGATTTTCAGGCTAAGTTCAAAAATCGTTATTTGAACGAACGTTATTATGATGATAAAGAAAAAGAATTCCATGAAATTAGACTAGGACAGCTCACTATCGATGAGTTTGTCACTAAGGTGCTAAAATGGGTTGTCAAACTCAATTTGCCTACTGTGTACAAGGAGAAAATTGAGTTTGACAACCCAAAGACAATGGACGAAGCTGTTAGAAAAGCAAGATTATGCTATCAGTAGTTTAAAGGTAAGTCTGAACAAGGGAAGAGCTGGTTGAACAAGGGTGAGTTCAAAGGGAAAAGACAAAAACCAGCATATCTAAGGAATTTTGGCAGAGATCATTAGCGGAAAAAATTCAATAAACCAAAAGAAAGCCAAACTGCTCAGTCCCAAGTGGCTTCAAAACAAGTAGAAGGGAACAATAAAAAGGAAGGGACAGTCAGAATGAAGGAACCTTTGAAATGTTGGGGCTATGGAGAACCCCATATGATGAGGGACTGCCCCCATCGAAATATTCATATGATCAGCAGAGAGCGAGAAGCAACAACAGTAAATGACATCGCCAGAAATATACCAACTATCAGTGCAGCATTGGAAAATCGGCAAGCAGAACATCAAGCAACCATGGTGGAAATGGAGGGTAAGATTTCTGACCTACCTGTTACTATTTTGATTGATCCAGGTGCTTCTTTGAGTTACATTAGTCTTGGAATTGTAGAAAAATGTAAAATTAAACCTGAAAAATTTCAGCAGTCATGGTTGGTACAGCTGGCCACTGGAACAAAGAGAAAAGTCACACATAAATTGCCCAAAATAGCAATACAATTAAATGGCCTTCCAACAGAAGTAAATTTGAATATATTGCCATTAGGATCTTTTGACTTGCTGGTAGGAATGGATTGGCTGGAAAAGAAGAAATATCTCATTAAATGCTGGGATAAAACCCTGCATTGTGTGGATGAAAAAGGGAAACCTTTTACACTCAAAGGGAAACCAAGATCCATTTCAGTAAGACAAATATCAGCCTTACAATTGAAGAGAACAGCTAGAAAAGGATACCCAGTTTATGCAGTACATGTGGAAGAAGTAGAACCAAGAAATGAAGAAAATCTGCTGAATGAATTACCGGTGGTAAGGGAATTTAAAGAAGTTTTCCCAGATGAGATTCCTCATCTCCCTCCCAAAAGAGAAATTGACTTTTCCATAGATCTGGTGCCAGGAGCTACACCAGTTTCCCGAGCCCCCTATCGGATGAGTCTGCCTAAACTTATGGAACTGAAAATGCAATTACATGAACTACTAGATAAAGGTTATATAAGACCAAGTGTGTCTCCTTGGGGAGCACGAGTCTTATTTGTGAAGAAGAAAGATGGAACTTTTAGGATGTGTATTGACTATCGCCAACTGAACAAGTTGACTATTAAGAATAGATACCCTTTGCCTAGAATTGATGATCTTTTCGATCAGGTGAGAGGAGCTTCAGTCTTTTCAAAGATTGACTTAAGAACTGGTTATCATCAGCTCCGAATCAAGGAAGAAGACATCAGCAAAACAGCCTTTCGAACCAGGTATGGACACTACGAATTTGTAGTTCTACCTTTTGGTCTGACAAATGCCCCTGCCACCTTTATGTGCCTGATGAACAGTGTGTTAAATAAGTATTTGGATAAATTTGTTCTGGTGTTCATAGATGATATTTTGGTTTACTCAAAAAACAAAGAGGAACACGAAGAACATTTGCGGATAGTGTTACAAACTCTGAAAGAAAATCAGCTATATGCCAAGTTCAGTAAATGCGAATTTTACAAGGATAAGATTCAATATCTGGGTCATATTATTTCTGAAGAAGGGCTTGCAATTGATCCTGAAAAGATAAAAGCAATTAAGGAATGGCTAGTTCCAACTGATGTTTCAGCAGTAAGGTCATTCATGGGGATGGCAGGCTATTATGGTAGATTTGTGGAGAGATTTTCTGCCATAGCACACCCCATTACTTCATTGCAAAGAAAGGGTGTCAAGTTCATGTGGACTGAGAAATGTCAAATCAGTTTTGAACAATTAAAACAAAAACTTATTTCAGCCCCTATACTAAAAATTGTTGATCCTGATAAAGAGTTTGTTGTATGTATAGATGCTTGCAGAGAGGGGCTAGGAGGAGTACTATTGTAGGAAAATTCAGTTATTGCCTATGAATCTAGAAAACTGAAAATCCATGAACAGAATTATAGTGCTTATGATTTAGAATTTGCAGCTGTTATACATGCTTTGAAAATGTGGGAGCACTATCTTCTTGGGAAAAAGTTCACATTGATGACTGATCACATTAGTCTTAAATATTTCTTTTCGCAAACTGATCTGAATGCAAGACAAGCCAGATGGCTGTATTTTTTAAGTGAATTTGATATGGACATAAAACGTATCAAGGGAAAATAAAATAAAGTGGCTGATGCGTTAAGTAGAAATGCTTGTCAAAATTTAAATAGCATTGGGAGTAGTGGCCAGATTGAGGTGGAAGAGTTGGTGAGAAAAGAAGCAAGCCAAGATCCCCACTATGAAACACTCTTGGCGAAACTACAGAAAAGGGATAAAATTGATTTCACACAAAACCAAAAAGGGTTACTCTATTACAGAAACAGATTGTATATTCCAAATGTAGAGTCACTAAAAAGAGAAATTTTAGATGAATATCATAAACAGCCTTATGCAGGGCATCCAGGATACCAAAAGATGTTAACAACCTTGAAAAATAAGTTGTTCTGGCCAGGAATGAAGAGAGATGTGGCAGAATATTTAAGTAGATGCATGGAATGTCAACTAGTCAAAGTTGAACATCAGCATCCAGCGGGTCTTCTAAATCCCTTGCCAATTGCAGAATGGAAATGGGACACAGTTTCCATGGATTTTATAACAGGACTACCCAAAACCAAATACCAACATGATTCTGTAATGGTGGTAGTAGACACTTTAACCAAAGTTGCCCACTTTATACCAGTGAAATCTACATTCGGAATAGCTCAAGTAGCAAATGTTTTCCTGAAGGAAATAGTAAGGCTTCATGGAGTTCCCAAAGTAATTGTTTCAGATCGAGATGCTAAATTTACAGCAGCATTTTGGAAAGGGTTGTTTGGAGGGATGGGTACTAAGCTGAATTTCAATATTGCCTATCATCCTCAAACTGACGGGAAAACAGAAAGGACGAATCAAATTTTGGAGGATATGTTGAGAATGTATGTGATGGATAGACCATCAAAGTGGGAGGAGTATCTTCATTTAGCTAAATTTGCCTATAATAACAGTTACCAATCTTCTATCAAAATGAGTCCGTTTGAGGCATTATATGGAAGGAAGTGTCGTACTCCTTTGAGCTGGAGCCAACCAGAAGATAAATTAATGCTGGGGCCTAAGGCCTTACAAGAGATGGAAAGAATTGTTAAACAGATACAAAGAAATATCAAGACAGCACAAGATCGTCAGAAAAGCTATGCTGATAAGAAAAGAGTTCACCGAGAATTCAAAGTGGGGGATCATGTGTATTTGCGCATCAAACCCAAAAAGAGCACACTTTATGCTGGAAGTTGTGCAAAACTTGTCTTAGATATTGTGGGCCTTTTGAAATTTTAGAAAGGGTGGGACCAGTGGCTTACAAGCTGGCCTTACCACCCCATGTTAAAGTGCATGATGTGTTTCATATTTCATTACTAAAAAGATATGTGCATGATGCTTCTCACATAGTTTATTGGAATGTTGTACAGGTGGAACCAGAAGGGGAGTTTCTGCCGGAACCGCTTCAAATATTGGAGCGGGAAGAAATTGAATTGAGAAACAAAACAGTGGCCAGAGTAAAAGTGCAATGGAAGCACTTTACTGCTGAAGAAGCTACCTGGGAAAGGGAAGCTGAAATGATGGAAAAGTATCCATATTTGTTTAAATGAACTCTAGTAGTTGAATAACAACACCGAGGACGGTGTTTATTTTCAGAGGGGGAATATGTAACACCCCCAATTTCTGTGTTGAATTTGAAAAAATTAGACATTTGAACTTTAATCGTAAGGGTAGTGGACCCCAAAGGATAAGTATGGTGTGAATGTAATTTAATAATTAAATTGATGAAATAAATAAAATGATTGTGCATTTTGACCAAGATGAGAATTAGAGATCACTTGCCAAATCCATGAGGATGGATAAGGCAACAAATCCCCAAAATCTTTCAAAAATCCTTGAAAGAAATTAATTTATATTTGAGGAGGAATCTAAATTTCCCCAATGAAGAGGAGTAGTTGGGAAGAGGTGAGAAAAAGCTGGAAAAGCTGAGGAAAAGCTTAAAGCAGCTTTAAAGAGTCCCAAAAAGGGGAAGCCTAGGCTAAACAGGAAAGAAAGCATCCTGCTATTCTGGACGCAGAATTAGAAACATGCTTTGGGGAAATATGAGCTTAAATAAGCTACTCCTAAGTAGATCAGAGGTTGATCTGGAATGGAGGTGATCTCAGCTCGGGGGTGAGTTCTGGGAGACAAAGAGGACTCTAAGGTTGGGAGGTTGGTCATTTTCCATAGTGGTATGTTTCTGAAATTCTTGTTGTTTTTATTTCTTATGGTACGAATTGGCTACATATAAAAAAAAATGTGAATTGTCTGATTTAGAGTAGTACTACATTTCACAAAATGTTATTGAGGCATTTACCTTCAAGATTCTGCATAGTTGTGGACTAGAATTTATGGAGGAGAAAACCCCAGAGACTTTACACCAAGGTTGGTTTCGTTTTGAAAACACTTAGTTCTCCATAGATGAGAAATTTCTATCTTTTTTTTGACATATATATACATAGATATATATAAGTGAGATTATGTGCTTCTGAGTATGCTAGAAAATTTTAGTAGTAAAACTGTAATCTGCAAAGCATAATGTCAACTACAAAAGAGGAGAAAAGCCCTTAGCATATATTTTGAGTATTTTCCATCTAAAAAGAATTCTGCTCTATACCAACTTTATAGCATTTATAGTTCAGATTTTTAACTTAAATCTGCTTCTGAGAACTTTAAAATAAATATTATAGAAATAGATTCAATTGTAAACATATACCATAAAAAGTATCTAGAGTATGAATATGTAAGCATGAAATGTACCGAGAAGTATTTATATATAAGCATGTATGTGTAACACGAAATGTACAAGAATATACATAGATAGTCCATTGTAACATTGATGGAAAAAGATTGATCGGAATAAGTATACCCGCGCCATGTAATTATTTCGTTTAGTTAAAGCGTATCTACACTTAATTAATGGTGTTATCAAATCGGTCAGGAATAAATTCGACTCCAAGAAAAGCGCTTGGTCAACACAACCCTAATAACCTCTGCATTTACGTCTCTGTGTAACATTAGACAAAAGGGAAAATACCATGATTACAATGGGAAAACAAACATTTCGTAACAATTAAGTCTCGGTTAACCAGATTTATATAATTTGAACTAACATGAAAAATTCCAGGCGCATAAGATGCATATAGGTTCCATTTATAAGTAAACGAGCGTAACCATGTCTGCGTAACATTAAAATCTCTCGTACCGGATAAACGCCGTGGGATCGGCTAGATTTGGCAGAGAAAAATACATCCATTTCTCATTTAGTGCAACAAACAAAATTCGGGTGCATGCCTTTAGGAACGAGAAGGTAGTCACGAAATATTCAATTCCAGAGTATATAATCAATTCAGTTACAAACATGGCTGCCTGGAGTTGCTTCGCAACGCGGCAGGATAAAACTACACTATGTTAGGTTTCATAGTTGCCAACCGATCAGAATATGTAAAAAGAAAAATAAAAACAAATAGAGAGTACCTGTAATTTTAATAAAAGTCGGAACCGTTAGCTACGTAGGATTGAGACTAGACGGCTCTAAATCGCGCAGTCGAAATCTAAACAGGGTTATCCACAGACTAACCTACTTCGCATTCCTTTCATAAACTGGGAAACAAGATCATTTCAGAAAAAAAATAAACGCATGGCCTAACGATGCTGATACTATGCGAATGTAATCATAGGGTTTGCCGACTAATTGAAAACCTGAAATACCATTTAAATCCAAAGGAAACGAATTCAATGAGGGTGTAATAATGAATGAGAATGAAAGAAAATTAAACAAATTTCACAAGACTTTAATCAGCAAGAACTGAGCGGAATAGAGAAAGGCGAGGCATTTAAATTTCCCCACGACCTTTACGTTTTCATGCAGATGAGGTTGCATTCACCGAACGAGCCTGATGGGAACCGAGAGTAAACCATAAGGTCCTGACAATCGTCACTACGTCTCCGGCACTCAGTAGGATAAGTCCGAAGGGTAGGAACCTCTGGCATCAATTCCTTCGAAAACAGGAGCTAGCTGGAGGAAAACCATGGACTGGGAAGCCGTGGCGTAATACCTGTAAACAAAAACCCAAACGCGATATAAATATGTTATATACACAAACTGTAAATAGGTTCTGTTGCCAGTGCAATCAGGACCGAAAAGTTGGAATGAGCATGGTTTTCTCACCGGAAGTGAAGGCGTAGTGCGAGACAACCAGACCTCGCTCCGAGGGAACGAAAACGCCTTCCCCCTTGGTTACAAAACCCTTATTCGCAAATTTGCGGGAACATCAATACCCTGGACAAAAAAAAAAAAACAAACCGGATAAGGTTAAGCGTAGCGAAGAAATTCAGGATGAAAAACAAAATATACAACACGAATAACCTAAATAGACTTTCAGTCCTGAACCCATGACAGGATATAAACAACACGACCCTGTGGAAAAAGAAAGGAATACTCGGCTACCAAACTGCTGAAGACAACACGCTCGCCTCTGGCATCCCTGCCAAGCGATTCCGATTTGGAAGCTGCGGGGGAAAAAAACCAGTGAACGAGAAATGCAAATGAAAACAAAGACCGGAAAAATAGAATACCAATGGGCAGACAGGGTTTTAATAAGGTGAACCGCCATCCAAATATCTCTACCCCACAACTGTACAGGCGGCAGCAATTGCTGGTTGAGTGTATAGAAAAAAAAAACCCGTAACCCTAAACTGCAATGGCCAGGTGTTGCACAAAATCCCCAGGGGGATTTGACAAATCATAGCGTGCAGAACAAGTGGTACCAGTGCAGCGTGGTTATTGTTCTTCAACCCTAAATTCTAAGTACCACACAGGTGAAAATTCGGCCCAAGCGCTGCGATCTGTCCCTGCCGAGGTGAACCATATCAATGGGCCTCCTAACTTGGGTTGACACCTGCCGAGTGCATCGAGCCAAAGTACCATGGTTGGCAAACCCCGTATTCTCGAAATAAGAGAAGTCCACCCCAACCTGTACCTGGAAAAATCTCAGCGCATTAGAATGAGACACGTATAGCTTCCTACCTCCCGAGACGGGTTGATGGGCTGTGGTGAGTACTCGCACCGCGGAATTCGAACCACTGCCATCCGGGTTATTACCTGACGCACGAACAAATGAGACGTGTAAATAATGGCGGTTAAGAAATCCGCGATGAGACTATTGCCGATTGAGTTCATATGGTAGTAGTCGTTCATAAAAAATAGAGTGTGAAATGTTAAACCGAGGGGGGTGTTTATTTAACGATTGATTTTATATGGTGAGAGCATATCCAAATACCCTGTTATATGCGCGGTAGGTTTTATATGTCCATTTTATATAACGTCCCTCTTAAACTATATTATAGTCATACTCGATGTGAATATAAATGGCCATATAACCTTTCTTACATTTTGTATAGTTAAATAGTAGTGGGATGATTTTGTATTATGGGAAGTGAAAAGAGTAATATATCCCCCTTATGCTAGATGCGTGTAAATGAAAATAAAATAACCTTAGAATATGTGGATTTTAATTAAAGTGGAAAAAAAATAATTCTACATCAATGGTTAGAGTGAGTAGGACAACACCTATAAGTACATAGATATATATATATATAGGTGTATAGTTGGTTTCCAAGTAGAGATTGTAAGGGGTATCATGACTAATAGAGATCAAAGAAGATACTCACAAAGAGAGATCAAAGAGGATACAATACTTGGGATGCTGAAATGAAAAAAAAATAAATTTTTTTTGGAGGTGTGACAGTATGATAGCCATTTTGATGGCCGCATCTGTCGTTGATCCAAATTGGAAGCCAGTTTGACTACATGTGACTTTTGTTTTCTAGATTTAATATTTTCAACCACTTTTGGGCCAGGAGAACTGCTATGTTGTGTCTGGAGCATTTGTTACAGTGAGGAAGCCCTTTTTCTCATGTGAAAAGGTTTCTAGTTGCCCGAGTTATGTCATTTTAGATTTGGAGGTATAATGAATATTTTTTGCAGTTATATTTATTAATCCTTTTGTCTATTTCGACTCCCCCTATTTATTATGGTTTATTATTTTTTTTATTGTTGGATCTATACCCTCTTCTCTGTGTATGCTCTTTGCTCTGCGCTTTGTGAAATCTCGACAAATTAGAAAGAGGAAGACGATATTTTTTTTTGCTGCGTATGCTCTTTCCCCGCGTCTTTATGCGATCTCAGGAAATCATAAATAGTGGAAAATGGATAGTTGTCAGTAAGACTAATAAGAAATTTAACGTTCTATCGTAAGGCTTGAATTTCATTTTTTTGTGCACGGATTTTTTTTGTTCTTTTGTAGGAAAAAGCACACACATTGAATAACCAAAAAAAAAAAAAAAAAAATCCTCTTCCTCCTTTCAGACAATTACAGAATCTTTTTACTGGCTCACTTGCTCACTTGGTGTAAAGTTAGTTTATGAGAATAGAGGTCTTGGGTTCAAGTCTCTCTCTCAAGCATAAAAAGTTTTTTGTTAAGTTAATTTCTCATATAAATCCCTTTGGCACATTGTTGGTTTTAAAAAGAGGGTTTTATTTCAAAATCACATGTAAAAGTAACATTGTAAAAGTGACTGTGACTTATTTATAAAAGTGGGTCACATAAAGTAGTTTTTTTTTAAAGTGATCTTATTGTATTAAGTTTGGAAAAAGGGGGGGGGGGGGGGGGGCTATTTTTTTAAGTATAACTTTGTCATCAACTTTCAACCTTTGGTGTAACTATTCAGCATCTATAACACATTTGTTTCAAAAAGGCATAGCATATTCATCCAGAAATTGTTTTCAGAGCCTTTTTTTTTTGAGCCAACCTAATTTTTTGAGATCTTTCCATTAGAGAAATTAGTTTTAGAATTTTTAGCTTAATTTTCTTTTTTTTAAATGGAAAGTGCATGCCTGTTTATTCTTAACAACACCAATTATTTCCAATTGCTATACTACATGATAGACTTACTTAGAAGTAAAGGGCCTTATATAATAGCCACAGGACAAGAAACTAAACCTACCAATGGATATAAAGCCGATAATTGGGAAAATAAGCAAGATCAAGCAGGAGGGTTGGTAGGGATGTCCATTGCTCAAGATATTCGATTTCATATCCAAGATGCAGCTATGAGAAAGATAAATATTTTTTTTGGCATTCAAAATGAAATCAGGGCCCAACAGCTTGAAAATGAGTTGCTTTCTTTAGATCCCAATAATTTCTCCTCTATTGAAGATTTTTTGTTCAAAATCAAGACACTTATACTTATTTTAGAAGGTTGTAAGGTAAAAAAGTAAGACGGTAGCCTTATCTATTTCATTCTTGCTAAGCTTGGACCTGCATACTCTATATTTGTTTCCACCTTCCATTCCACTAGAGAAGCCCTCATTTCTTAATGAACAACCTACAAGTCCCCCTCTTTTGATGCCTTTTACAATTCTTTGATAAGAGAACAAGAAAAAATCTTACACCTTGGTCGTATTAATACTATAAACTCTTCTAAGAAAGCCTTAGCAGCCCAAAAACTACAATATAAAAGGAATCCCAAGAAGCAGTATCCTAAAGAAAATGTTCCTAAACCAAACAAGGGTCTTAAGCAATTTCAGGCACAAATTGAAAAAGCATCTCATGAAATTGATAAGGAAAATAAAAACGAAGGGAATAAATCAAATAGACATTGCAACTTTTGCAACTGTGATGGCCATGTAGAGTCCAAATGTCTTAAGAAGATGGAAGCCTTGGAAGCAGTAATTAAGAAGCACCACATCAATTTGGAGAACTCTTCAACTTCATCTTCAGGAACGACATTTTCTGCTTATGGTTTTCAAGCATCAAGATTTGATTATGCATTAAATGTATCTTCTTCTTATCATTCTCATGAGTGGCTCATTGATTATGGAGCCTCTTACCACATGGAAAAAAAAAAAAATCCATGTTTTCTCCTTTAAATGATTGTAACACCAAAAATATTTATGTTGGTGATGATAGATCCCTTAGTGTTGTACAATTTGGAACCATTCATCTAGATAATGGTCATTTTAATGATGTATTATGTGTTTTGACCTTTTCCTGCAACCTTCTATCAGTTTATCAGACAACTCATTCAGGTGAAGGGACAACAATAGAATTCTCACCTCATGATGTTGTAATTAAGGACCTCAAAGATCCTAGACATATTTCAGTTACTGGTATTGCTGATGATTCCACAAGTTTGTATAAGTTTGAAAAAATTAGGTCATCATGTCTTCCCTCCATTTTTGTTGCTCATAATGATGAAGTGAGAAAACTTTGGCATGAGATATTTAGTCACTTAAACTATCGCTCTCTTCAAAATCTATGTAAAGAAAATATGGTGATAGGTATTCCTATGGTATCTTTCAAAGATGGTGTTTCTTCTAGATGTGTACTCGAAAAACATCACTAGGATAGTTTTGACAAACATGCCTCTTCGCATGCTTCAACCCCTTTGCAACTTGTGCACAGTGATTTATGTGGTCCAACACTTGTTGTTTCTTTCTCTCACTACAAATACTTATTAGATTTCAATGATGATTTTTCGAGGCGCACTTGGGTATTCTTATTAAAACTCAAGAATAAATTTTTTAGCATGTTCTTGGCCTTTAAGTCCTTTGTTGAGAAAAAATCTAGACATCAAATTCTTAAGTTAAGATCAGAAAATGGAGGAGAATATGTTAAAAAATAATTTGTCAAATTTTGCACTGAGCATGGCATTCAATTGCAACATATTGTTCCATATAATCCACAACAAAATGGTGTAGCTAAAAGGAACAATCACACCTTAAAAGAAATGGCTAATTGTATGCTTCAATCTAAAGGACTTAGACTTAATTTTTGGGTAGAAGAAATTAACTGTGCAAATTAAATCATGAATCAAACTCCTACTAAGTTTTTAAGGAATATCACTCTAAAAGAAGCTTGCAGCTCAATCAAACCAGCTATAAGTCACTTTCATGTTTTTGGAAGTGACGATTGGGCCCATATTCCATATGCGAAACATAAAGTCTTAGAACCTAAAAGTGAAAGTGATTTTTTGTTGGATATTTTGAAGATGTCAAAGGATATAGACTTATTCAATGAAAATAAAAAAATATAATCATTAGAAGAGATGAAAAATTTGATGAAAATATATTGGCCTGCAAGCCTAGTTCGACCAGTGTGCCACCTTTGGCGTGTGAGCTTCATTCGGAATATGTGCCACCTCTCTCTATCTCTTCTACTTTTGACAACATTCCTTCTAGTTCAGATGATTAAAGTGAGGACGAAAATCCTCCTCCACCTCCTTAATATAATCCTTCAACTCCACAGCTTCCAAGATGGGTCTGCTCTATTCGGGATGTAGCAGGTTCTCTTGCAGGTGACCCTGCGGGTCAACATCATACACATTATATGTTCAAAGGAGCCTCTTCCTTATTAGCTCAAGTTCTAGAAAATCACGATCCAGACACCTTTGAAGAAGCTTTAGTTCATCCAGATTGGGATGAAAATATGAATGAAGAATATCGTTCCTTATTGGGAAATGATTCTTGGGATCTTGTTCCTCTTCCAAAGGGAAGAAAACTTTTTAGATGAAAATGTGTTTACAAAACAAAGTTTGGACCAAATGGAAAAGTGGATCGACATAAATCTCGTCTTGTTGCTAAAGGATTTTCACAAGTTGAAGGCATTGACTATACTGAAACCTTCTCCCCTGTTTCCAAAATGAATTCTATCTGCCTTGTTATTTCCCTTGTCGACTCCTTTAAATGGGAAGTCCATCAAATGAATGTTAAATTTTCCTTCTTACATGGAGATTTTCATGAAGAAATATACATGGAACAACCCCCTGGAATGGAAAATTTTAGGGGCTAATATTTGCAGGTAGGCTAATTTTCCATGATTTTTCCGAAAAAATATTCGCCAATTTCCATTTTTTATAAAAATGATTCACCCAAATTTTACAATATAAAATTATTTTACCTTAAAAATTGCCAACATTGTATAGAGAGTATATATAAAATCATTATAAATTTGAATAATTTTATAAATGCAAAAATAAATTCTTTTATAGCTTGCATGTTAGGGAATAGTCAGATTCACCAATGTTTTAAAACTTTAAGAGAATTTTCCATCCTTCAAATTTTCTCTACCCCATGGATTTATCGAAAATGGTTATAGCCTTATTTTTTACCTTAGGAAGTCTCTCTATGGTCTCAAACAAGATCCTCGGGCCTGGTTTTCCAAAATGGATATATTTCTCTTAGATAATGGTTTTTCTAGGTGTCATCCTGACAACACTGTCTACACCATGAAAGTGGGTAAGTCCTTCATAATCCTTGTTCTTTATGTTGATGATATTATCCTTACTAGTAGTGATCCCAACCATATAAACCATCTAAAGTCTAGCCTCAAAAGGAAGTTTGAAATGAAAGACTTAGAACACTTGCATTATTTCCTTCGTCTTCAGGGCTTGCAATCAAAAGAAGGTATTACCCTTTCTCAGTCCAAGTATGCCTATGATATTCTACACAAATTTCACATGGAAGACTATAATCCATCCCCTTCTCATCCCTTTCAGTCTGGATTCAAGATTTGAGTCACTTTTACTACCCCTAAAGTTGATGCTACCTTATACCATCAACTTGTTGGTAAACTTATGTATCTAACCCATACCCTTCCTACCTTTCCTTTATCGTTGGTCTAGTTTCTCGGTTTATGCACGAACTTCATGAAAGTCACTGGAAAGTAGCTAAAACAATACATAGATATATTTGAGGTAAAATTCAATTCAGGATTCATTATAGTGCAGGGGCATCTCCATTGTTGATTAGTTTCACTGATTCTGATTGGGTTGGTGACCCTGATGATCGAAAGTCTACTATAGGATATGCATTCACCCTTGGTTTAGGACCTATTACATGATATTGTAAGAAACAAAGTGCCATCTCTCTTTCTTTGTCAGAAGTAGAGTATCGTGGTGCAATTGAAGCCAGAAAGGAAGTCACATGTCTTCGTCAGATCCTGTCTAAATTTAGTCTTCATCAGCAGCATCCAGCTAAACTTTGGTTTCATAATCAGAGTTCCATTCAGCTAAGCAAAGATCTAGTTCATCATCAGTGTATGAAACACATTGAGTTTCATATACACTTCATTAGAAAGCTCATTCATGATCATGTTCTTGAAGTGAAATATTGTTCAACAAATGATCAAGTTGCTGATATCTTTACAAAGGCTCTCATAGAAGTGAAGTTTACAAAAATTCAATCTATGTTTGGAGTTCAGGAAAGTTATCATTATGGGTGGATAGGCTCTAATGCTTCCTTCCTTCTCCTATTGTGTCGCCTTTGTAAATCCTTCAATCCTATCCCAAGTTTTTCTTAAGGTGGGATGTTAGGATATTCCGACACATAGGAAATAGTTGAGTATAACTTGGTCTAGTGTAGAGTTAGGTAAAGTGTGTTTCTTACTATGTACATTTGTAACTTATAATCTAATGTTCACAATATGTAGTGATCTAACGATTTACTCTCTCCTTAGCATTACTGACACTTGAATCGTGGCTTAACACCTGATTGGTCCATGATATCTATGTAAAGAGCGTGGAGGATCATTTCTCTGGTAACCGTTTATGAGAGAAGCTTATGTAAATTTCCTTTTTTTACATATATTAATAAATTTCCTCAAGTGGCTGTGTTGGCTCAGGCTGCGGACTATTTCCATCTTCAAGGGTTTTAACCACGTCAAATACTGGTGTACTGACCTGTGATCTATTCGTGAACGGTGACCTTTGGTGTTTGATTTAAGGAACTTACCCTATAAATTCCTACAGGCGTAAAGTCGAGAAGAAAAAAGGGAGAGAAACGTGATCTGTGGGGCTCTCCCTCCACTCTGGTGGCATGGATTCCTCTTCTTTCTGTGCATTTTATTCTATATTTCTCTTTCTCAGCTATTTTTTTGTGACACATCTTTGTCTCTTGTGCCCGACCTTGATTTGCGCCTATTTTTGGTCAGTGTGATCTGTCCCCCTTTTGGGCATTGCTTCATATCAAATGTTGCAGCATCTACAATGTAACTTTTTACTATTTATAAAAAGTTCAATTTTTTCTTGGGAAAAAATAATAAATTTATTTAATAGTTCTATATAGTCATTAAGAAAACAATTAAATACAATTAAATATGTCTTTGATAAAAATTATGATAAAGAAAAATTAAATTTACCGGAATACTAAAATTCTACACTAATTAATTTAAATTTTCATTTTCATTAAATAGATTTTCATTTTGACAGTAAACAAATTTTCATTCAAATCTGAATTAATTATTCATTGCCTCCTTTCTTTTACTAATCACAACCTTATTTTGCACCACCACTACCTTCCTCTACATTGCCTTCTAATTTTCTTGTAAATGCATAAAGTATAGATATATTATCATTGTCTATACATGTTTCTTTCATTATCATCTATCATTTATAAAAATGAACGAAGCACAAATTTTAATGCTACTTGATTTGTGAAACAATTTTCAAGAAACCCAAGGTTACGTATAGCTTTGGGAAATGTCCAAAAAAATCAATGGATCTTCCACAGTGCAAAGAGATAAATAATGAACTCTTTAACATTATGCCTCTTCCCTAAATTATTGAGCACTGACTAGACAAAAAGAGATCTCAAGTTGAAAAGAATGCTCGCAGAGCACTTTTAACAAGTGTAGTCACGAAACGAACTTCATCAAGTCAGTTGATGTCAGCGACTTCAAAATTGTTTAAAACATGAAGAAAAAGTTTATGGAGACATAAAAAATTTAGAATTCCATTAGATGAGAATGATGAACTTGCATGTTGGGCTAATATCTACAGGTGTCCATATCATGATAGACTTCCTGATGGTGTGAGGGATAGGGTAAAAGAGTTTTGGGATTTGAATTCTCGTGTGTCGCCAAATGAAAAGGATTATGTGCAACGCCGTATATCTAAGGGAGTTTATGAATCTCATTCCAAACATATAACACAAGTCAGTCAAGTTGAATTATTACAGAACTTTATGGAGAGTAATACTGATGTGAAGATTTCCCTTAGAACATTTGTGAAGATTAAACCATGGTATGTCAGACTTATCGCTGTTCGAGACACATGTTGTTGTCGATACCATGTAGAACTCCAATTATTTTATGAGACATTTGTAAATTTTGGGCTAAAATATTGGTAAACTGACCCCCTTCCTTCAAGTGTTCGTGAAATTTTATCAAAGATATTATGTGCACGAGAGAATAATGAATTATTTTATAAAAAAGAATGTGTTGGTGGAAGAAAATGCGCAAAATGTTCTCATTTGGCACTCTACGATGCAAAGTATCCCATTGATCTTAATGATCCCAATCTATCAAATCTCAGTCTGAATTGAAAGTGATATGAAAATGTTACTTACACTCCTATTGCAGATTCAAGAACAACATCAAAAAATATCACTTTACTTGATGAGATTCCAGTGACATCTTTTATGGAGAATTTCGGGGTGAAAATATACAAATATATTAATCATTTTCATATAGCACGATGGTAGTATTTACAGTTCAAGCAATCATGTGATGTGTTCCCAAAAGGAACAATATTATCAGTGGTTGATTTTGTTGAGAATTACACGTTTAGTCCAAAAAAGGAGATACAAAGTGAGTATTATCATTCAAACCAAGTATCTGTATTTGTGCATATTTTGTATAGACATGCAGAGCTTGCTATAGATGGTTTTGATAGTGATGAAAATAATCGTGAGGTGATTAAGGAGTACCATTTCTACATCGTTGATGATCAACCACATGATACATGTTTTGTTCAACATTGTTTTAATGTTATTTATAATGAATTTTTGAAATGAAGGGTCACTTTTAAAGAAATTGGCTATGTTCAGATGGTTGTGTTGGTCAATTTAAATTAGCAAGATCGTTCTTTTGGTTGTCTCGTCTTCATAAGAGAACCAAAATTGCGCATACATGGAATTTATTTGAGATAGGGCATGGAAAAGGAGAGCATGATGGTACTGGGGCATGTGTAAAACGTGCACTTAGGAGGCATTAATTGAATCAGTCAGCTTCCCGACTTGCAAATTATTTATATGTTGTTAATTGGTGCAAAGACAATTTAAGTCATGTATCGAACCCAATGATGGCTGATGTGCACAGGTAGGCGTACACATTTAAATAAAAATATATTATACATGTCTAGATATATATATGTGTGTGTGTGTGTGTGTGTGTGTGTGTGTGTGTGTGTATACATATATGTGTGTATTTTGTTATCAAAAAAATATTAAATATTGTTCAAAATTTGACTCATACATGTGCACGTGTGTTTTTCTCAAGCATGTACTTTTGGAATATTGTAATGGGTGATGTTGATAGATCATTGCCATTTAATTGCCTTGGAATCCCTCAAACAAGAACTTTACACTCAATTAGGAGTAATAACATGAGAAATATACATTATATTGAGAAACGAAAGTGCTCTTGCTTTTTTTTTGCATTTATTGATCAGATAGAGTCCATCGATGACTGTGAAATCAAATTAAGAAATTTGTTAAACCATGGAAACACGAATAATTGACATCATTGCCCCGATTTGGAAACGTGAATGACAAGGAAATGGAAAATGAAGTGGTTGTGATTGACAATGATTATGATCGTGTTTCTGATATGGTTAGAGAAGGTGATGTCTTCGCTGTCATTAAACCAGAAAATAATCAAGAAAAAGTTCATTATTATTTATTACGATGCACTATGTCTAAATCGACGTTGCTGCAAGAGTATAATGATCCATCAAATTATACATACCCAATCGGTTCAATGGTGTTAATGGGACATTTCTTTGAAGAAGTAAAGAAATGTAAAGATCATATTATTTTTCAAGATTACCAGCTAGAGGTTATTTATGCCCAATATAGTCACTTGGTCATAGCAACTCGGTTGCAGTTGAAGCAAGTGAAGAGTAGAAAAAAACAATGACAATGGAGGCTATCGATAGATGATCGTGATGTCATTCTGGAAAATTTGCCACTAGCACATTTCATATGAGTTGAACACATTGTTGAAGATGAAAAATGAACTTTGATTCTAGGGTTAGAACATATAATTGCTACAATGCATTGGACTTTATATCTAGTTTAAGACTATATTGTGGATTGCTTTCAAATAAATTGACATGTGGATGGTTAGATGTGTGTTGGTACAAACAATATATTATGATCTAATGGATTAGGGTGCTTTGCTAGATAATTTTAAGCTATGGTGATTTAATGTGTCCATGGTGATTTAATTTGTCCATCATGTTTACTCCTAGATGATCTTAACTCGCCCCTTCTTTTGCATGGATATGATGGTGATGAATGAATATTTAGTTAAATGTATATATATAATAATGGATTTAATGGTGATTTAATGTGTCCATCATGTTTATGCCTAGATGATCTTAACTCGCCCCCTTTTTTGCATGGATATAATGGCGATGAATGAATTTTTAGTTAAATGTATATATATATATATATAATAATGCCTAAGGAACCTATGAGGCCACAACTTAGCAAACCTGATATGGGTGCCCTCTAACAAAACAAACCAACCCGAACTCATTTCATCGGGTGTCCTCCCAAGGCACGATGCCCTCCACCCCACCGAGTGAACGCACAAGATAGAAAATGGAAAACGGCCTCCACGAACGTGCACAAGGCACCCGTGCGGTCCCAACTTAGCAAACCTGATACAGGCGCCCTTCCAAGGCATGACGCCCTCTGCCTAACCAAACAAACGCACAAGGGATAAAATGGCAAATGGCCTATAGGAACATGCACAAGGCACCCGTGCGGTCACAACTTAGCAAACCTAATACGAGCGCCCTCAAGCGAAACAACCCGACCCGAACACATTTCATCGGGCGCCCTCGCAAGGCGTGACACCCTCTGCCCAACCAAATGAATGCACAAGGGAGAAAATGGCAAATGGCTCGCACGAACGTGCACAAGGCACTCGTGCGGTCACAACTTAGAAAACTTGATACGAGTGCCCTCAAACGAAACGACCCAACCTGAACGCGTTTCATCAGGCGCCCTCCCAAGGCATGACGCCCTCCACCTGACCAAACGAACACACAAGGGAGAAAATGAAAAACGACCAACACAAATGTGCACAAGGTACCCATGCGGTCACAACTTAACAAACCTTATACCAACACCCAGAAACGAAACAACCCGACACGAACTCATTTCATCGAGTGCCCTCCGAAGGTGTGATGCCCTCCACCCCACCAAATGAACGCACAAGGGGGCAGATGGAAAATGGCCTGCACGAATGTGAACAAGGCACCCGTGCGGTCATAACTTAGCAAACCTGATACGGGCGCCTGCAAACGAAACGACCTGACCCGAACTCGTTCCATCGAGCACCCTCCCAAGGCGCGATGCCCTCCGCCTAACCGAACGAATGCATAAGGGAGAAAACAGAAAATGGCCCACACGAACTTTCACAAGGCACCCGTGTGATCACAACTTAGCAAAGGCTATACTGGTGCCCTCAAATGAAACAACCTAACCCAAACTCATTTCATCAGGTGCCCTCCCAAGCCGTGACGCCCTCCACTTGACCGAATGAACGCACAAGGGAGAAAATAGAAAATGGCCCACACGAACATGCATAATGCACACGTGCAATCACAACTTAGCAAACCTTATACGGGCGCCCTCAAACGAAACGACCCAACCCGAACTCGTTTCATCGGGCGCCCTCCCAAGGCGCGATGCCCTCCACCCGATCGAACGAATGCATAAGGGATAAAACAGAAAGTGGCCCACACGAACGTGCACAAGGCACCTGTGTGGTTACAACTTAGCAAACCTGGTACGGGTGCCCTCAAATGAAACAACCTAACCCGAACGCGTTTCATCGAGCAGCCTCCCAAGGCGCGACGTCCTCTACCCCTCTGAACAAACACATAAGGGAGAAAACGGAAAATGGCCCACATGAATGTACACAAGGTACATGTGCGGTCACAACTTAGAAAACCTAATACAAGTGCCCTCAAACGAAATGACCTGACTCGAACTCGTTTCATTGGGCACCCTCCCAAGGCACGATGCCCTCTGCCCAACCGAATGAACGCATAAGGCAGAAAACGGCAAACATCCCACACGAATGTGCACAAGGCACCCATGCAGTCACAAATTAGAAAACCTGATACAGGCACCCTCAAACGAAATGAGCCAACCAGAACTCGTTTCATTGGGTGCCCTCCCAAGGCATGACGACCTCCGCCCGACCGAATGAACGCACAAGGGATAAAATGGAAAATAGCCCACATGAACGTGCACAAGGCACCGGTGTGGTCACAACTTAGCAAACCTGATATGGGCGTCCTGTAACAAAACGACTCGACCTGAACTCATTTCATCAGGCGCCCTCCCAAGGCATGATGCCCTCCGCTCGACCGGACGAATGCAGAAGAGAGAAAATGGCAAACGGCCCGCACAAACGTGCACAAGGCACTCGTCTGGTCACAACATAGGAAACCTAATATGGGCGCCCTCTAACAAAATTGCGTGACCAGAACTCATTTCATTGGGCGCCCTCCCAAGGTGCGACGTCCTCCGCCCACCCCTTGTAGCAATAAATCCAAATTTTTTTAGATGAAATTATTATTTCCAAAGGAAAACAACTCAACTCTCATCAATGTTTCAATATAGATGAAGAGAAATGGTTTGGTAAATTTCAAATTTAAGGAGAAAATTTATTCAAACTAGCTTATAGCTCACATATTGATAGCTTCAAAAAAGTATCCTAAAAATGTAAAATGTCATATGTTTCTATGTTCATTTGACATGTTTCTATTTTACATGTGCTTGGAAAATATTGTTCACAACATGGAATATATCCTGCAAAAGAATATTCAACATCTTGTAATCGAGATTTAGTTTAATTTGTCCAGAATTTTGTCTTTAATCGTTTACATATTGTACACATCCCCTTGTAATCTATATTTTGTTTTCTCAATATTTTGAAAGTTTCAACATGTTGTATGGAAAACATTCTTATACCTTATTTTGTACAAGCCATTTCCCTTTACTTGGAAGTTTCTATTTTAATTTCTTTTGGAATCCCTTTTGTGACTCTTTTCAAGTATCATGAATTTTCTTATTCATAATCGTATTTCTAAATAGTATAATATATAAATCTAACACATGAATAATGTATGTTATTACTTGTAATAATGGTTTCCTCATCAATCATCATAGAAGTATCAAATATAGTTTAAATATTTTTTCTCTATTATTATTATAATTCAACCTCATGGGCATGGGTGCATTAAACTAGAAAGTGTTCTCTTCCATGTGTTGTACAACTTGTCATTGTCATCCTTAAAACTCTTTTTTATTGAGATATAACCACACCATATAACCAAATTTTATTATTGGGTTGTTTTATGTTGATCGTGGTCCTCCATATAACAATTTTAAGTTGTGTAGGTTCTTGCACTTCCAATGGATTTCTCAAATCTTGATTGTGACCTTAACAATTTTTTCCTTTATAATTACCATTTTTAAATGGGTTTTTAGCAAATATAAACAACAACCAATTAAAAATAATTTTGTTTATGATACTTTTCAAGTGTCATGAGTTTTTCTATGCAATATTATATTTTAAAATAGCGTAACCTATGGATCTAACACCAAGCATGCTACTACTCATAATAATGGATTTTCAGGATAATCATCAATCATCATGTAAATCTCAAAAAGTTTTACCCTTCTTTATTTCTTTTAATAATGTAAAAACTATTCATAAAGGTGTGTTTAGCTATGAATTATTTCGTATGTCAGAAATTTTCGCTAGTAATGGATTTCACACTTTTATATTAAGAGATAGATATCCCACCCCTTGTAGCAATAAATCCAAAATTTTTTAGATGAAATTATTATTTCCAAAGGAAAACAACTCAACTCTCATAAATGTTTCAATATAGATGAACAGAAATGGTTTGGTATATTTCAAATTTAAGGAGAAAATTTACTCAAACTAGTTTATACAGCATATATTGATAGCTTCAAAAAAATATTCCTAGTTTTTAAAATTGGAAGAAGGATTAGCTTTATTATTTTATATTTTATTGATGGAGCATAAAATTTGAATCATAAGAAATAGAGGCATATGCACTTTGAAAAGGGTTTAAAATCACTAAAGGAATAAGAATGAATTCAATCATTATGATTAATGACTCTAGATCATTATCATTCATATGATTAAAAAACCATTATGAAAATTGATGTTCAGGGTTCATTTGTAGGCATCAATCATAAGATAACCCTTCAATGATTTTTCAAGGGTCTCTTCAATAACCCTTTCTCAATTTAGATATTTCTCCACAGTATTCTTAATAGGTGCTTCCAAAACTTTCGTTGATTGTTGATTGTCCAATGCCTCACTTGTCAAATATAAGTCTCCAACAATGGTCTTGATGTTGGACAACTCCAACACTTCAAAAATATTTGTTGTGTTCCAAGAGTGATGATACATATTCAAGGTAATTATAGCAGCCAAGGTCTTCACCATTCTGAGAGGTAGTATTATTGTGCTGTGACTGTCTAGCAAGGAAAACTGACCCAAGAATGATGATGCACAGTCAAGGAAATTACAACAACCAAGGTCTTCAACATTTTGAGAGGTAGTATTATTGTGTTTTGACTGTTTGGCAAGGAAGTCTGAGAAAAGAATGATGATACACATTTAGGTCAATTACAACAATCAAGGTCTCCACTATTCTGAGAGTTAGTATCACTATGTTGATACTGTCCAACAAGGAAATGAGTAGAAAATCTATACACCATCCAATACGGTTCTAGTTACTACACAGGAATCATTGTAATCTTCCACAATTTGAGCTTAGGAGTCCACCACAGCCTCAGCAAGGAGTTCACCACAATCTTAAGGATTCCACCATAGTCTAAGGTAATATTTTTGATGACACTGTCTGAAATTAAGAAGTCTGAATTTATGTTGTCATTCTCGTAAGCTATAGCAAGGGACACATAAATACATGTTGATAGCAGAAAGGGCCAATACTCTGCAACATGTTGTAATTGTTACTAAATACTTGGAAAAATTTAATAACTGTTTCAAAAAATAAATTAATGCTCAAGAAGAATTAAAAGTTAAAACTAAATTTAAAGCAAATTATCAACAACCAAGGATATTGATAAGCAACAAAAATTTCAACCAACATTCTCCATAACAGATCACTTGCCTCTTATGAAATATTCAGTCATTGATTGAATCTATATAGCTTGGTGGAGAAATATTACAAAATTAAATTTAATTAGTGATAGAATATCACTTGAAATTATTCTCTTGATGATAAACATAACACTCATATTTTGAAATTTCTTTCAACTCGGGGAAACTAGACTCCATCTGAGCTTCCAAAAAAATAGTAAATAATTGTAAGTTTGCTTGCAAGGTAAAATAAAGTAGTCATGTTGAACTTAAAAGTTTGACTGTTTGGTCATCTTCATCATCTTCTAGCCAATAAGTTTCAAGAACCTTTACTGCCTTCTCATAAATTTCATTATTTTCATGACTTTGTAGGTTCTCAATCTTCTCAAGTCCTTCAACATCATCAATATATTGTGTATAGAGATTTACACCTACAGTGATACCCAGAACCTTCTCTACTTTCCCAAATTTCAAAATATTCTCTATCCCTTCAAGACAAACAGTTACAATTCTTGGGTCTGGAAAGACTAGAAGATCATATAGATGCTTAATGCATCCTTGATTCACAATATATCTACAACCAAAAGCACAAATTAGTTGTTTGTCTAGGATGATATTACCCAATGTTATCCCTGTAACTGTTATGATAAATGACTCTTTATATTGACCATTTATTGACATAATACTCTATTGAATAGACGATGAACTATAACAAAATTGACAAACCTCTCGCATCTATTCAATTTTTTCTTTGCAACTTCCAACATCATTGTAAGTAGCATCTGTATTTTCTTCGATAGTTATCATTGGCACACTGGGTTCAATATTTGGAGGAAAAGGGATCTGAATCTGATACTTATTGCGATCAACCCTACATAAAGAAAGAAGACCATCAATCATTACATTTCAGACAAAACCCACAAGGTGTGATCTGAAGCAATCTCTAAATTTTTTATGACATTAATGAAAACAACATAAAACATTAGAGTTGAAAACATAGTAATGCTTCACTAAGAAGTAATGTGATATCTCACTTGTCAGCAACACTTAGAATTGATGGATAATATCACACTCAACTCTAAAGCAAACAAACTCCCTAGAAGACAAAGTGAACATCAAAGGATGGTTTTGCAAGGGGGATTTTTTATTAACTAACCTGACATGCATGCCTTCTTCAATATCAGTAGGGGAGACTTTATCACCTAGTCCAACCACAAACTGCATTCTAAAGAGACAACTTTGTAAATACTACATGCAAGTCAATGTGGCTTTCGGGAAACATTGGGTTTTGAATGCATAAGTTTTTTTACGAGAAAAATACTAATCACTGTAGCTATAGTTTTAGTGTAAGAGTAAAGTAGCAATTTTGATTCTTGCTGCACCTATAAGAGAATAATGAATTTTCTATATGATCACAACACAACCTAGAGAAATAGGCATACCTTGCCAATTTGTTTAACATTTATGACATACTTGGAATCATCAGTTTTTGGATTAATGATATGCATGCACCTCAGTAACTGGATGAAGAAACAAAACATATTCAGATCAATTAGATGTGATAGAGACTGATAAATGCTTGATCATTTTTACGCTTCTTTACAAGAGGAGGACCTTCTTTATTTTCATGATGATGACAAGGATTTTTTTGAACAGAGGAATACGATAGCCCTGTAGCAAGAAGAGAAAAACCTTGTGGTAGCAAAAAAGGAGCTTCTTTTTTACAGATATTTTGTGGCTTCCCCTAAAAATAAGGGTGATGATATTCTAGCTCGAGAAAAAGAAGTAGAACATGTAGAAAATTTTATGAAGAAATTTCAGGATAGTGGTCTGAAGGCATTGCAACCATCCTATGTGGATTTTATGCAAATGTATATGTGGCTATCTATGTATTGTGAAGTAAAATACACATTTTTTAGATCTATGGCAAGGTGTCGACCTAATTGGGACGCTTATGAAATATATATTAATTCCTTGATTAAATGTGGCATGTTGGATAGGGCTGAGGGGGTTTTTGTAGAGTTGCAAAAGGATGGTGACATTGGTATTAAATCCAAGATGTGCAACATAATATTGGAGGGATATCTCAATGTTGGTCAAGAATAAAGGATCAAACAATTATATGATGAAATGTACCATAAATGTGAAGGTTGATGGAAATCAACTCAAGGGAAAAGATAGTAGGTCAATGTGCAACTTAATGTTAGATGTTACTGGTGCATATAAAAACCTTGACTTTCAAACACGGTATTTGAAAATTGTGAATTATAAAGACTATGAACTTTGGGCCTTTGATTTTCGCCATTTCGCAGAGGAATTTCGTCAACAGTCTGAAATGAACTTTGAGATTCATGACACTGCAATTGATGCACTAATTTTGGCACTATAATGTCTCATGAATCCATATTTCATGATGAACACCAGCGACAATGACTATCATATCAACAAAAGTGCCACTAAAAACAAATCTTCACACGTGTAGGAAGATGGTTGATGAGCTATTTTCAAGTAATAGAAAGCCAAAAGTCGAAATGATTGGTAATATCAAAGAAAAGAGAGACAAAATTGTAATTGACATTATTATGCAAGTAGAAGAATGGTACTACAAAATGCAGTCTATTATTTTGAAAGATAGTTCATATGATGAGAAAGAAGTAAATTGTAATTTTGAAGAAATGCCAAATGGTTTTAGAAAATTTCCTGATGATAGAGAGTCTCTAAATGTTGTTACCCTTATATGCTAGTATCAAGGTCTACTCTATGTTTTCTGATTCGATAGATTTAGAGGGAACAACATAACATGTTGCAGAGCATCTCAATACATTTCTTTTCTCTCTTCATTATCATCAAAATGATTTTAGTCATCCAATAAAACCTTGAAAAATTACTTGGAGATAGGCGACAGTGGACACCTCATCAAATTATAGTTTATGCTGCCAGTGGTAGTGGCATCATGACGGACGATGATGAGTATGGCAGGAAATAGGGCTTCCTGTTTAGAAAAATGATTCCTGCCTCCTCATGGATAGACATAATATCAATTTGTTCAACCTCCTCATTTCCTTTGGTTAGATACATAGGTTGGATGGCATTGGCTCGTTGTGCAAAGGAAAACTAGAGGAGATGGCTCCCTCTTGCGCATTGGATTGCTATGCAAAGGAACACCAGAAGAGAGGGCTCCTCCTTGCACAAGATATGCATCAAATGAAAAGCTTACTATTTATTTTCTCTAATGAACTCACATTCGTCAAAAGATGTAAGGGGAGTGAGAATGAAGAATTACAAGAGGCCTCCCTTTTGTAATCGACCAAACATAAACATGAGAAACCTGTTAAGAAAATTGATCATTTAGATCAAGAAGATAGTGATGGCTTTTCCCATGCTCTTTACCTCGAGCTAGACATGATCTTTCCAAACTTAAGAAATCAGTTTTTCACATACACAAAAGTAATGCTAGAGGTTGTCTTCTCCCATTGAAAAGCAGTTCCATCTAGTTCTATTCTGGATATATTTTTGTTTTCATAGTTTTTTTCCAACCCATTCATGGATCTAGATAGGGATAAAAATGTAATGAATGATGCGAGTTGTTGCATGCTGAAAGGTGTTGTAGCTTCTAATGTGAAGTGCATCAAATTGTAAATACTAGGAGTAATCGTTGTGGAACATAAGGAAGTTGTTAGATAGGTGATATTATTATTTCAAATATATGTTTCAATAAATTGATATTGGTCCCATGTTTAATACATTACACTTATATCAATATATACTAGGACCAAAGGGTCAATGGTTAACTCCGTGGAATTCGAGACATTGCTCTTTTATCTTTGCTTCTTTTTATAATTGTGTGTGATGACTCAAGTGATGTTTTACTAAGCTATTATGGTATTTCTCTTTATTTTGGCTACTTCATATTGTTGTTGTGTGATAGAGTACTTTGTTAAAGATTTTTAGTGCCATACCAAGTGCCCTTTATGCGTCATTGTTTGGGTACATTATCACAGGTATTAAAATTTATATCTATGACTAGAGAGCCGTCTATAATGTAATCAAACATGGTGGGGACACTCACTCGACCCTCAAAGTAGACATGGTTGAAATCGATGTATGAAAACTAATGTTTATTAATGAGCCGAATGTTGTTGAGATGTTATCTGGCCTTGAGCCCCGAAGAATCCAATTGACCTTATGTACCAGGATGAGGGGAAATGCCATGTGAATTTCCCCAAAAGATGCATTACGGTGAATAAAAGTGCCATATTTAGATCTATACTCCACAAATCTAAAATAATTCCAAGAAAAATGAGGAGATGCCACCTATTATTGTACTTATATACCAGAAAAATGTACAAATGCTTCCCAAAGTCCAAGGGGTTAGCTCAAACTTTTGTCATTGATGTTGTTGGGCATTTGTCTAGTTCAGTGCCAGAAGGTGCCTGCTTTGAATCCTCTAGGGTGAGGCACACTAGTCTACAATGAAAGGTTTATTAGGGATGTCATCCATGATTGTGAATAAGCTTCCCTTCAGTTTCCCACAAGTTTTTCCTTGGAAAAAAGAAGTAAAATTCCTAAAATGGCTGCTAAATATATCTATTTCTGTGGGATTGTCAGGTTGGCTAGATTCTAAAGACAATGTATTCAGCAAAAGGTGGAGAAATGGGTGTATATTTATTATTTGAGAATCATTGCATAATAATAACAACTGAGAGCCAAAAAACTACAGGTAGAAGTACAGATAATCCTTCTATAAAACAACATAAAACATGAAGTTATATATATTTTAATAAAAAATTAAATAAAATGCAGTTAGAGACTAGCATTACACTTGGAATCTACCATTGATTTTCATACAATAAATATAATTCAGATATTGACAGGAGTAGAAAAATGCATCTTGAGATCATGTTCCTCGGCAAAATACTCTCTATTAACATCACTCCTTGGAATATCCTCATTGGATTTAATGGCCAAGGTTGTATCTCGAACTTGGACTGGCAATCCATATTCAAGATCAAGGAGACACACCTAACAAACGTTTTTGAGTTTAAAACATGTTTGGAAAACCTCTGTTTTCTTGTACCTTGCTTCATGGCCTGGTCTCCACCTGAAAACTATAAATGGTCTGGTGCAAATTTTACACTCTTTGTCAAAAATTTCTTTTGTCTGCACCCAGAAAAAAAAATCATTTAAACTAAATTCGACCACATATATGCCAGTGCTTTTATAATCCATATATAAATATACATTACATATAGTACACAAGCGCTAAAATTTGAAATAAGAAGATTCATGCATAAGAAATAAGTAATGATACAATAAAATAACTAGAGAAATAAGACTGGATACTACCTCTCAATTCTATCTCTCTACTATTTCAAACTTGCCTACTGTGTTGTTCCTCTAGATAGTACATCATAGAGTTGTAAACATCAACACCTTCCAAAATTTTAAAAAATTTAGATCATCCTTCTTGACCACGTTCTCATGTTTTTATTTGAACATTAAAGTGAGCTAGAAGCCTAGAAGAGTAACTAGCATGGTCAATGATATCAACTCAACTAAGCCATTGTGCACCACATGCTGGAATACAATCATACCCTGACATTAATGCATACCACATAAAACATTAGTTATGAAAACATAGTAATGCTTCACTAAGAAGTAAAGTGATATCTCACGTGTCAGCGACACTTAGAATTGATGGATAATATCACACTCAAATCTAAAGGAAACAAAATCCCTAGAAGAAAAATTGAACATAAAAGGATGGTTTTGCAAGGGGGCCTTTTTAATAACTAACCCGACATGCATGCCTTCTTCAATATCAGTAGGGGAGACTTTATCACCTAGTCCAACCACAAACTGCATTCCCAAGAGAAAGATCTTTAATAACACCAATTATAGTTAGTTGAAAATACCTCTTGGTATAATAACCAAATATAATTGACATAGGGATGGTCAACATAAAAGGTAAATAACAACTATAGATCACCAAATGATGTTTAAATATTCCTTCAATAATGTTTCACATCACGCAAACATGAGTTGGAAACATTGACTAATGAGCACCGCGTGATATCAATCAACAATGATAAAGACATTGATGTACACTACATAGTGACTATAAGAGTATCGATATGGAGGACTAGAATGACTTATATGTATCGTACAACTCCTATGAAAACTAAAACCCAATTGTAAGGTATTGATGCAAATAGGCAAAAAATTAAGGGTGATGTGATCGATATTGCCATATTTATTGGTAGATTGATCAAAGCAATTACCCTCCCCTCCCTTTTTAGTTTTGGGTATATCCTTCATGGTTTATAAAACAAAAAAGAGAATAAAAGTAAGATTTAAAATTTATTTTTTGTTTACATTAATGAACCCCCACAAAAAAAGGATACTCAATTTGAGTGTCTTCTTCTTTGTTTAATGATGTGAACGGGGAGATAATGGTATGCTTGGTACAAGGTGTTTTCTTCATGAGTTTTTAATGAGCCTAAAAAATATAAAAGTATGGTTAGAACCCTTCACATATTAATGAGTATGAGAATAATAGAAAGTGAGATTCCTGGAAGAAATAACTAATATAAAGGGCAACAACTTATTTCAAACTAACAAAACCATTGTAAGTATATACAAGTAGATATGTTATTAGGATTTGTATAGTTGTTACAGGCTTTTGCTTACACAGTCAGGTACTTGGCTCCACCTTGCACTTTGGGAAGCCTCTATGAGCCATAGTATTATTCCTAGACCTCCTTCGGTGGTGCCCACAACCCTACACCTTCTCCTCTCCAACATTAAATTCATTTACGCTCAGCCTTACCTGGTGTTTCCACCATTTAAGCTCCTTCCTTTTGGACATGGATATATCCATTTGAAGTCTTCACCTTTGTGCATACCCATACTCGATTACTCCCCTGATTGAGAACTCCAATGCCACGACAAAGAGCCAAATCCTATTGAGGGTCCTCTTCTCAAGTAGAACAGAGTGCTCAAGGCACACTTCAAGCTCATAAGGAAGCATGGAGATATCATTCCCAAACCCCTACTCCTATACAACAAGAAATCTACTATATTGATATTGAATTTCGTGTTCAACATGATGAGAAAGTTGTCTAGGAGGTCTTCGTCTCTATGGTTGAGTGGGTGATGGATTCAGGCCATACTTTAGGGTGCCAAAACTAATATCTATATATAACTGAGCTATACTAGAACATGAAATCACTCCCCAACAAGTATTTTCTTAGCGCATAATGAAGCTCACAGGGAGATATTATTACAGATTGATGAACTACAAATGGAGCACAAGGATCCCAGTTTGCAACAGTGTGACATCTCTACCAAGTTGGCCCTTCAAATTTAGTAGATGGGATGGAGAAAAAATCCGAGAACTAAATATCAATCTTCCTGAGGGTTGCATGGTAATAGAATGGGCTGCCACTGTTCATGCCATGGAAAATGAAACTAGGAACTTGCTGTGAAAACTTGTTCCCAGATTGAGCATACAATGTTTAAATATTGGTATGAATGATTCAGTCCTTAATGAGATCACAACTTTGTCATTATTAATAAACCTTCAAACCACAGCAAAAGACATTAATGCCCATGAATCTAAGAATTGAAGACTGCTACTCAAAAGAGCTTATTCTACTGTAAACTACTACTTAGTAGAGCTTATTCATTTCCTATCCTGCTGTAGCATGTGCCAAAATAAGGTTTCTGGCTGAAATTAGTGAATTAATTCAGCTACCTTGTGGATACGATGGTCCTTTCATCTATGCTTAGTCATCATGAAAAACTACGAAACCTCGAAACCAAAATGTTTTCAGGATGGAATATTGTCATTGCTGGGCTACAATAGAACGTAGGTACTTGCAAATGAAAAATGTCATCAATTTTGATGCAAAAGTGGACATGATCTGCCACGAGATATGTGTAGTTGTCCAAAAGAGGATTGTTGTGAACTCTGTCAAACCACATACTGCCCCCTTTTCTTGAAACTCCCATTTTTCCATCACATGACAACACATAATATTTTCCAAATGATTATTGTTAAAGGTCTGTATTGGATAGATGAAAACTTGTTACATGGGAAGCATGATCTTCAATTATGTATTTTAAGGAATATTTATTCCATAGTCTTCCATAACCATTATTAGGCTACAACAATTGCTAGTAATGCAAACCATCAGGCAGTTTTGCACCTAAGGCTCTAAGTGATAGGCCTTTAAATATTTGGGGAATGCAGTCCACTGTCATAGCTACAGAGTTTCCCCTGAGAGATCACTTCCACATTATTACAGGAAGACAATTCTGAAGCAGTAATATGTAGTGTAGAGCACTCCTTCCTGGTTATTATGGAGTAGCAAGGCCACCAGACCAAATTCTTCCAACCCTAGGTCACTAACTCAACTAGTTCTTATGTTTTAGCAGGGGTAGTGTCTTCCTCATGTTCTAGTATTTCTTCTGCCCTTACTTGTTTTTTTGGAGTAGTAGGGGTTTCGGTGGTGGTAGGAATGTAGCATGTCCTCTTCTTTCCTGTAACACAGGGGGGCCTTTTTTGATGCCCTTTCATTCTCTCGGTGATTATTTGCTACTAATTATCTCAACGTCAATATCACTATACTTATATGGTGTAATAGAATTTTTCTCTTCTTAATATGAATCAGTAGGTACTTTGTAGCCAAGGGATTCATAACAATATATTATTCCTCCTTCGCAATTGCAATGGGTGGAGTCACACAACATTGGGCTCATTTAGTGAAGTTGCAACCATTGGAGTTGCAATGACTTCTTCCCAGGATTTTCTTGCTTTGTTTAGAGCTTGTACCATGAGTAACCTGATAAGGCCATGGTGAGAGATGAAATATCTTGGTATGTTTGCTTTTTGTGCATGGGCTTCCTTATTTTGCAGGGACTTGAGTAGGAAGTACAACATATTAACATTGTGACAATGTTTGAGATGGTCAAGGAAAAAAAAATTCATATTCCTCTAAGCCAAATGAAGCACCTATACTGTCAGTAACCTAGTGAATTTACTATGGCTCAAATTTTTTACTGAAAATTAAATATTAGTTTTAGAATTCACTAGATACATAAAGGAACATCTCAACTATCTATAAATTCACTAGATAGCATGTTTATAATGTGGCAATGATACCAACGAAGAAATGTTAAGAGGTTACCATGGTTTAATGTAGACTCTCTTACCCAGAGCCTACACGATCTCTTTGAGGCTCAGCGTACATCATGTCAATATGGGGTTTAGCCTGAAAAGTAGAAACCAAAGTTAATAGAAAAGTTTGCGAAAAGAAATATAATAAACATTATAAATATGTTTAACGAAAAGTATTGAAACCTGTGTCATGACTGAAACCTAAGAAGGAATAATCTCTTCAGGTAGCCCTTCATGTGTAGCTCTAACCTGAAAAATTCCATAATGTTAATATTCATAACATATAAAATTATGTGACATAAATTCAATTTCAATTTGATGTTCAAAAATATAGATAGATAGAAATGAATGTGGCACCTGTACATGATCATGTCCATGATCTACAGAATGAGGACGAGGGGCAAGGCAATGTTCTTCTAAGAATTTTGTAAACTGCATAAGTTAAATAAATATATTGGCATAAGTTTTTTGATCTACTAAATTTATATACACCAAAAATATCTCATCTTATAAATGTGTATTTTAAAATAGATCAAAACATGCTTGTACATACCTCACCCATGGTGTGCAATGGATTTCTCATAGAGGTATATACATGAGGATGCATAGTCCATAAGCTCATATCGCTCCATCTCCCTCAACACGTCATCTAGAATACTCAAAAATGAACGAACTCCTGCACTAGATGAAGGTTGGATTGTCCCTAAGCTGACTTCCACCCCTCCTATAGCAGCTGCAATATGTTCTTGTATCTTCTCCCTCATTTGTGATGCAGCACTGGGGATAAGGGCTAACTCCTCTGGAAGTGTAACTACCCTAGGTGGTTTAGGTTCTAAACGAGGTGCTGGAGGCCTAAACCCAACATCTCACATAGCATCAGGTCATTCATATGTATGACCTTTTCTACCTCCATAGAATTTGGACCCAGTATCTATATAGTTAGGGTCCATGTGCTCTCGGAATTGAGAAAACAACATCCTAACAAAATATTGTGGCACCTCATCATTATTTGGGAACTTCTCGTATGCATACAGGAACTTCTCATAAATATAAGGTGCAATATTGGGATCATTGAATCTTGCAATCTTCAGATGTTTTTTGTCTTCAAGCTGCAAGTCAAATAGTGACAAGGCCATTTCTTTAGTGACCCTACTTTTAACTTCATTGTAGGAGTGGTACCAATCACTGATGCTCTCCTCCTACACTTCATGTCAAAAGACACTTGGGTTGATGTTCCAACCCCACGATAAGTCTCTATCAAAGTCTCCAAATTGTGAAAAACAATTTGGAGACTATTTCAACTAGGGGAAGAGAGATTGCAAATTTTCAATTCATTGCACAATCTCATGGAATGCTCCCTCATCCCATCAATAGTAAGTAAGGAGATGGTATCTTCCCAAGGAATCTTCTCAGGAATATCACCGGGATGGGTGTCAAGGGGATCATAGCTCGGATTTCAAGCAAAATCATGAACAATATGACCTCTAACCCTAGGAGGGTGAACACCACCACCTGTAACATGTTAAATTATTGAAAATATTAAAAATTAAATAATTTATAATAAAAAAAAATTGTATTTAAAAAACTTGTCAGGTCATTTGAAAATACCTGGTGGAAAAACTATCTCTTCCTCTTCACTCATACTAGGATGGTTCCCTTTTGAGGAATGAACGTCTCTAACACCCACTCTACAAAACATTAAATTTTTTTATAACATAAGTACATGAGACACACAATAAGTTTCACATTAAACATACATCAAAAAATAAATTTTCCTTTAGATTTTACCTGGAGGAGAAGTATCCAAGCGTGGGATGGATGCCACAGGCTGAGACATTGTTCTCGTTTGTCCCTCACCAGCAATACAGCCAACCCCAACTCCTACATTTTCACCTATGGATCATAATTTTTTCACATTAGACACATGTCATTTGAAAAAAAAAAAATCACCTGTTCAAAATTGAATTTAACGTAGAATTGAACGTTTTAACTAGCAATTGATCTAATGTGTACATATACCGTGTATAAAATGATTCTCAGAATGGGATCTATGAAATTGGAGGTGAATGGGAACGGTTCTATGGGGCTCCTCTTGTTCAATTTGTTGTCTGGGCACACGAGTCATATGAGTGCGTCCACCTGTGCAGGACAAAAAAATTTCACATTAATCAAATTTTCACAACGAATAATAAATATAATCTACTTGAAAACATGACATAAATAAAAAACCAATGTACTTGATAATCCTCCTCTCATGGAGGGGTCTCTGTAGGGCTCACCCGATGTCATTGTTGGTATAGTATCAAATCAAATTTCTACCCCTCATAAACAAATTAGAAAACAAATTATCAATCGATAGTCATGTCATCAGCTAAAAGGTCAACCAAGATAGAATTTACGGATTTATCTGAGATGGTAAAGTAGCTAAAAGGTATTCAGATTTACTTGAAATAGAAGTAACTGAAGGCGTAGACTAAAGATATAGACTGCGAATTAATGAAGCTAGTTTGAGAAGAATACAATGCGAATACTTACAAGGTTACAATACAGATATCACAAGGGTTGTGATGAATTCTGAAGTCTAATGAAAGGAAGGTAAATGTATGATTTACCTTCCTAAAATAAAAGTATTACTTTTGCTTAAATCATTTGTGTCCTGTACACTTTGGTAATTGAGTTGATGAAGGATTAATTAAGAATAATACATAAGAAAACAAGCTCACAAGTAATTATCAAGAAGACAATTTATAACCCCTCCAGGTTCTCAACATGGTTTCAGAGCTATGGCAAAATATGATCACGTTATCGTTTCAGAGGAGTGGGATTCACTAGGCATTGTCTAATCATTATAAGTTTTGTACTTTTTTTTTGGAATTGGGTGAAATTTTTTGGGTCAAATCTTGTTCTTTGTTTTTTGAAATAGGTTTTTGACTATATATATAGATTTCACTACTCAATAATGTGATTCAAACAAATCCCTACCTGATTCTAAAAAAATATGCTTGAAAACCTTCTAAAAATTCCTTGGGATGCCTTAGGTACCTTGGCTTGGGAGTCAACTTCATCCAATGATCCAATTTTTCACCAATGCTATATTATGGTAAGATGTTTTTAGTTTGACTTGATAACTATTGAATGAAATTTATGTATAACATATATTTGACAAAAGGTAAATCTTAAATGTTTTCAAGTTTTCATTTTTTTATTAGAATGGGTGGCAAATTTTTTCTTTTTTTGGATAAAATTGAGGAGGTCTTCCACTTGATTTACGACTCCTCTTGAAATGGGAATGTACGGGGATGTGCCATTGGATTTCTTTTCAAAATGTGTATCATTTATCCTTATCATTCAGAGTGTATTCATCCAATAAAACTGAAGTAAAGGTGGGTTCGAAATATAAAAACTTACTAATTTTTATGCATGCCTTGCTCACTAAGATGAATTTACAAAACAAGAAGTGCCTAAAACAAATTTATCTCCTCTCATAAAAAAAATTAGTGATCAATGAATGAATGAATGAAAATCACATTCCTTCTACAAGCATTTCCATTTGGGATTATTTCCCTTAGTGATCCGATGACCTATCACATCACTTGTTGGATGATGTGAATCCTGGCATCCAAACTAGTAGTGGAGGATCCTTTCATTTTTCAAATCAAGCTTCTACCTCCCCAAATTCTCTTCCTTCATCTTGACATGAAATTTTTCTTATAGGTACCAACTCCCTAAATGATCCTCTATCATCCCAACATGATGTCAGTTTTGAAGCCACCAAAATCTCCTTGGATTACATCCTTTATGAATCCCTCCCATCTCACAAACACTCTATCTTCCCAAAAAATGTTATTACCCCTCCATTTTTGGTGACATAATCTGAAAACCTTCAAAAACTATGCCTGAAAACCTTCTAAAAATTCCTTGGGATGCCTTAGGTACCTTGGCTTGGGAGTCAGCTTCATTCAATGATCCAATTTTGCACCAGTGCTATGTTATGGTAAGATGTTTTTAATTTGGCTTGATAACTATTGAATGAAATTTATGTATAACATATATTTGAAAAAAGGTAAATCTTTAATGTTTTCAAGTTTTCGTTTGTTTATTAGAATGGGTGGCAATTTATTTTTTTGGGTAAAATTGAGGTGGTCTTCCACTTGATTTACCACTCCTCTTGCAATTGGAATGTACAAGGATGTGCCATTGGATTTCTTTGAAAAACTGTATAATTTATCCTTCTCATTCCGAGTGTATTCATACAATAAAAATAAATTAAAGGTGGGTGTGAATATAAAAACTTACTAATTTTTATGCATGCCTTGCTCACCAAGATGAATTTCCAGAACAAGAAGTGCCCAAAACAAATTTATCTCTTCTCATAAAAAAATTTAGTGACCAATCAATGAATGAATGAAAATCACATTCCTTCTACAGGAATTTCCATTTGGTATTATTTCCCTTAGTGCTACGATGACCTATCACATCACTTGTTGGATGATGTGAATCCTGGCATCCAAACTACTGGTGGAGGATCCTTTCATTTTTCAAATCAAGCTTATACCTCCCGAAATTCTCTTCCTTCATCTTGACATGACATTTTTCCTATAGGTACCAACTCCCTAAATGATCCTCTATCATCCCAACATGATGTCAGTTTCGAAGCCACCACAATCTCCTTCAATTGCATCCTTTATGACTCCATCCCGTCTCACAAACACTCTATCCTCCCAAAAAATGTTATTCCCCCTCCATTTTTGGTGACATAATCTGAAAGCCTTCTAAAAATATGCTTGAAAACCTTCTAAAAATTCCTTGGGATGCCTTAGGTACCTTGGCTTGGGAGTCAGCTTCATTCAATGATCCAATTTTGCACCAGTGCTATATTATGGTAAGATGTTTTTAATTTGGCTTGATAACTATTGAATGAAATTTATGTATAACATATATTTGACGAGAGGTAAATCTTAAATGTTTTCAAGTTTTCGTTCATTTATTAGAATGGGTGGAATTTTTTTTTTTTGGGTAAAATTGATGTGGTCTTCCACTTGATTTACCACTCCTATTGCAATGGGAATGTACAAGGATGTGCCATTCGATTTATTTTCAAAATGTGTATCATTTATCCTTCTCATTCCGAGTGTATTCATACAATAAAACTAAATTAAAGGTGGGTGCGAAATATAAAACCTTACTAATTTTTATGCATGCTTTGCCCACCAAGATGAATTTTCAGAACAAGAAGTGCCCAAAACAAATTTATCTCCTCTCATCAAAAAATTTAGTGACCAATCAATGAATGAATGAAAATCAAATTCCTTCTACAGGCATTTCCATTTGGGATTATTTCCCTTAGTGCTCGGATGACCTATCACATCACTTTTTGGATGATGTGAATCCTGGCATCCAAACTAGTAGTGGAGGATCCTTTCATTTGTCAAACCATGCTTCTACCTCCCCAAATGCTCTTCCTTCATCTTGACATGACATTTTTCCAATAGGTACCAACTCCCTAAATGATCCTTTATCATCCCAACATGATGTCAGTTTTGAAGCCGCCACAATCTCCATGGATTGCATCCTTTATGACTCCCTCCCATCTCACAAACACTCTATCCTCCCCAAAAATGTTATTTCCCCTCCATTTTTGGCGACATAATCTGAAAACCTTCGAAAAATATGTTTGAAAACCTTCTAAAAATTCCTTTGGATGCCTTCGGTACATTGGCTTGGGAGTCAGCTTCATTCAATGATCCAATTTAGCACCAGTGCTATATTATGGTAAGATGTTTTTAATTTGGCTTGATAACTATTGAATGAAATTTATGTATAAAATATATTTGACAAAAGGTAAATCTTAAATTTTTTTAATTTTTCATTTTTTTATTAGAATGGGTGGAATTTTTTCTTTTTTGGGTAAAATTGACATGTTCTTCCACTTGATTTACCACTCCTCTTGCAATGGGAATGTATGAGGATGTGCCATTGGATTTCTTTGCAAAACGTGTATCATTTATCCTTCTCATTCCAAGTGTATTCATACAATAAAACTAAAGTAAAGGTTGGTGCGAGATATAAAAACTTACTAGTTTGTATGCATGCCTTCCTCACCAAGATGAATTTCCAGAACAAGAAGTGCCCAAAACAAATTTATCTCTTCTCATCAAAATATTTAGTGACCAATCAATGAATGAATGCAAATCTCATTCCTTCTACAAACATTTCTATTTGGGATTATTTCCCTTAGTGCTCGGATGACCTATCACATCACTTATTGGATGATGTGAATCCTGGCATCCAAACTAGTATTGGAGGATCCTTTCAATTGTCAAATCAAGATTCTACCTCCCCAAATGCTCTTCCTTAATCTTGACATAATATTTTTCGTATAGGTACCAACTCCCTAAATGATCCTCTATCATCCCAACATGATGTCAGTTTTGAAGACACCACAATCTCCTTGGATTACATCCTTCATGACTCCCTCTCATCTCAAAAACACTCTCTCCTCCCAAAAAATGTTATTCCCCCTCCGTTTTTGGTGACATAATATGAAAACCTTCTAAGAATATGCCTGAAAACCTTTTAAAAATTCCTTGGGATGCCTTAGGTACCCTGGCTTGGGAGTCAGCTTCATTCAATGATCCAATATTGCACCAGTGCTATATTATCGTAAGATTTTTTTAATTTGGCTTGATAACTATTGAATGAAATTTATGTATAACATATATTTGACAAAAGGTAAATCTAAAATGTTTTCAACTGTTCGTTTTTTTATTAAAATGGGTGGAAATTTGTTATTTGGGTAAAATTGAGGTGGTCTTCCACTTGATTTACCACTCCTCTTGCAATGGGAATGTACGAGGATGTGCCATTGGATTTCTTTGCAAAACGTGTATCATTTATCCTTCTCATTCCGAGTGTATTCATACAATAAAAATAATGTAAAGGTGGGTGCGAAATATAAAAACATACTAATTTTTATGCATGCCTTGCTCACCAAGATGAATTTCCAGAACAAGAAGTGCCCAAAATTTTTTTATCTCCTCTCATCAGGACATTTAGTGACCAATCAATGAATGAATGAAAATCACATTCCTTCTACAAACATTTCCATTTGGGATTATTTCCCTTAGTTCTCAGATGACCTATCACATCACTTTTTGGATGATGTGAATCCTCGCATCCAAACTAGTAGTGGATGATTCTTTCAATTGTCAAATCAAGCTTCTACCTCCCCAAATGCTCTTCCTTCATCTTGACATGACATTTTTCCTATAGGTACCAAATCCCTAAATGATCCTCTATCATCCCAACATGATGTCAGTTTTGAAGCCACCACAATCTCCTTGGATTGCATCCTTTAAGACTCCCTCCCATCTCACAAACACTCTATCCTCCCAAAAAATGTTATTCCCCCTCCATTGTTGGCGACATAACCTGAAAAAATTCTAGAAATATGCTTGAAAACCTTCTAAAAATTTGTTGGGATGCCTTAGGTACCTTGGCTTGCGATTCAGCTTCATTCAATGATCCAATTTTGCACCAGTGTTATATTATGGGAAGATGTTTTTAATTTTTCTTGATAACTATTGAATGAAATTTATGTATAACATATATTTGACAAAAGGTAAATCTTAAATATTTTGAAGTTTTCGTTTGTTTATTAGAATGGGTGGAATTTCTTTTTTGGGGTAAAATTGAGGTGGTCTTCCACTTGATTTACCACTCCTCTTGCAATGGCAATGTACGAGGATGTGCCATTGGATTTCTTTGCAAAAAGTTTATAATTTATCCTTCTCATTCTGAGTGTATTCATATAATAAAACTAAAGTAAAATTGGGTGCGAAATATAAAAAATTATTAATTTTTATGCATGCCTTGCTAACCAAGATGAATTTCCAGAACAAGAAGTGCCCAAAACAAATTTATCTCCTCTCATAAAATAATTTAGTGACCAATAAATGAATGAATGAAACTAACATTCCTTGTACAGGCATTTCCATTTGGGATTATTTCCCTTAGTGCTCGGATGACCTATCACATCACTTGTTGGATGATGTGAATCCTGGCATCAAAACTAGTAGTGGAGGATCCTTTCATTTGTAAAATCAAGCTTCTACCTCCCTAAATGATTTTCCTTCATCTTGACATGACATTTGTCCTATAGGTACCAACTCCCTAAATGATCTTCTATCATCCCAAAATGATGTCAGTTTTGAAGCCACCACAATCTCCATGGATTGCATCCTTTATGACTCCCTCCTATCTCACAAACACTCTATCATCCCAAAAAATTTTATTCCCCCTCCATTGTTGGCGACATAATCTGAAAACCTTCTAAAAATATGCCTGAAAACCTTCTAAAAATTCATTGGGATGCCTTAGGTACCTTGGCTTGGGATTCAACTTCATTCAATGATACAATTTTGCACCAGTGCTATATTATGGTAAGATGTTTTTAATTTGGCTTAATAACTATTGAATGAAATTTATGTATAACATATATTTGAAAAAGGGTAAATCTTAAGTGTTTTCAAGTTTTCGTTTTTTTATTAGAATGGGTGGCAATTTTTTTTTTTTTTGGTAAAATTGAGGTGGTCTTCCACTTGATTTACCACTCCTATTGCAATGGGAATGTACGATGATGTGCCATTGGATTTCTTTGAAAAACATGTATCATTTATCCTTATCATTATGAGTGTATTCATACAATAAAACTAAAGTAAATGTGGATGTGAAATATAAAAACTTACTAATTTTTATGCATGCTTTGCTCACCAAGATGAATTTCTAGAACAAGAAGTGCCCAAAACAAATTTATCTCCTCTCATCAAAAAATTTAGTGACCAATCAATGAATGAATGAAAATCACATTCCTTTTACAGGAATTTCCATTTCAGATTGTTTCCCTTAGTTCTTAGATGACCTATCACATCACTTGTTGAATGATGTGAATCCTGGAATCCAAACTAGTAGTGGAGGATCCTTTAATTTGAAAAATCAAGCTTCTACCTCCGCAATTGCTCTTCCCTCATCTTGACATGACATTTTTCCTACAGGTACCAACTCCCTAAATGATCCTCTATCATCCCAACATGATATCAGTTTTAAAGCCACCACAATATCCTTGGATTGCATTCTTTATGACTCCCTCCCGTCTCAAAAACACTCTAACCTCCCAAAAAATGTTATTCCCTCTCCATTGTTGGCGACATAATCTGGGTTTGTCACTATAACAAGAAATCCACATTCCCTCACATCTGATTTCTTTTTGTTGTAGCCATCATCTGAACTACTAGAATGGTTTATTGGGAGTTTCCTTTAGTCAAAACTACTAAATGGATAATTCAACAAATAACAAATGAACCCTCTAGTGCAGTACTATTTTGAACCACCTACCATGGGACTAGAAGAAAGACAAAGGAAATGTCTTAAGAGGAAAATGGAGGATCCCAACATTATCCTAAGAGATATTAGACTTAATGACATACAACATATGGATGACTCCACCATTGTAGTTCAATCTTCCAACATAAGCTTTTTGTTTGATTATCTAAAGAAGTGGATGAAAAAGAAGTTTCTTTTAGTGCTAGGATACTCTCTACGTTTCCTCATAATTTCCATAAGATTGTATGCCTAGGTCACTTATTCAAGGGTTAACACGAGAAAAATAGTGCATAAGCAATGGTTTTGGGGTAGTTAAGCCTTATACCTTGAGAGTTGGAGAATCAATTTGACAACCATTCTAAGAAGTTATAGGTCATCCCCATCTGGGTGCATATGCTAGGACTACCTATTCATCTCTATTTTATCAAAAAAATCAAAAGATAGGAAATAGTTTGGGGTTTTTCTATAATGTGAAAGTCTCAGTTCTAGTGAGAAAATATATGGCCATGGCAAAACCCCTGGTGGGTCTAAACCTAGCATTGGGCGTGGGAGACTTAATCACCATAAAATGAGAAAACTTAGCCTATTACCAACCACTTGACTATGAATTTTTTCGATTTGAGAGTACGAAATGTAGGCTATATGAACATTTGGTTGTTAAATCACCAAAATTTCTCTTCCGCTTTCCTTTACTATTATCATTACTTGTTTCCACAGACTGCCTCTTCTGATTAGTTAAACCCAAATTCGGCTGCTAAAGACAATTTTCTCCATAATCTATCTTAAAATGCTCCCTATTATAGCCAGCAGAAACCAAACCCTCTATCTTAAAAGAGGAGTATTTTTTTCATAAACAACATTGTAGTGTTTCAAAGCTTGAGAATGATTGCCAGTGTTGTATTTGTGATGAGAAAGAGTCAATAAAATATCTTAGTCATCCTTTTAGATTCACATGTCACCAGAATTTCTCTTCCTTTTAAAATATTTGGTAGCAAAGACAGTATGGAGGTTTATACAAGGCAAGGTTCTATTGGCCGAGATGAAAAAAGGAAAAATTCTTGGAGAAGAACCACCAGACGGGGTTTTTTTGCAAGGAAATAGAACCACATATTTGAAAAAATAAATATTCAATGAGCTAAAGATGCTTACCTAGCTGGCTAGATGATAACGTGGCTCGACGGCGACAGGTCCAGTATAAACAACAGAAAAAACGACATCCTGAAAGGAAAATGTAAACAACAGTGCAGAATGTTGGGTGAGTTAAGAAATTTGGGGTTTTATTATAATAATAAAACTCTCGGACGAGAGTTAAAAAACTCTCGTCTGAGAGTTAAAAAACTCTCGTCCGAGAGTCTTCCTGAGAGTTTATTTCAACACATGATCCAGGTGGATATTGGTGGCCACCCGCCTATTCCACTCGGGCCCCCACCATTATCTCTTTCAGTTTTTCAGTTTCGGCATTACTTACTATTTTTAGCATTTTTTCGGGTCGTGAACTTCTGGAGCCGTTTTGAGGCCTTAAACGACGTTTTTTGGGTATCATTTTACCAGCGAATTTCATGGAATGAAATTCTCCCTGAAAGTTGTGGTCCTCAGACAGAGCTTTCTAATGATGTATCATGTGCGTCAAATGGAGATAGTAGGCCAAAGTTACGTCCCTCGGAAGTTGAAACACCAATTTACCCAAACGGGGCCCATAGTTTTGGCGTTTCATCTCCTAGGGGTTAGGTTTTTGGATGTTTAGGGTTCTCCATTGTTTCTCAATAATAAATATGCCCTCGAGCCTCATTGTAACTCAGTTCAGAGGCTTGTAGCCGCCACATCTCTTCTCAGAGATAACTACGAGCACCCTAGCTAGTTTTATTTCCATTCTGTCTGTAAACAAATTTCAGTTCTTTGATATTAATGAAATGAAGTGTTATTTCCGTTGCATCTCTGTATTTATGGTTATATGTTTATTCTGTTGTGCTCCTGCATAATTCTGGATCAACACAACTCTTGGACGATAAAATACCTAACTCTCTTCCGAGAGAATTTTAACCCCGACTAAGCCCAATAAAACTCTTGGGTGAAATATTAAAAATCTCTTGGACAAGAGTTTTAAAAAATCACGGTCGAGAAATAGAGTTGACTATTTTCTCGGACAAGAAATTAAAAATTTCACCCAAATTCTAGCCCTCCGCCCAAAAGTGTTTCCCAACTTTAGGATTTCACCCTAATATTATAAGCACTTTTACTTGTGCACACTTAATGTCTATGATTTCAATTTGGGACATATTAAAATATAATTCACTTAAGTTTTATATGGGGACCTTTACTAACCATAATTTCCAACTCTACATATTAACTTTACCATCCTTACACTTACGCTCACGTGGTGCATAAGGTCTTTGGGTCTCGACACAAGGTCACATGGTAGTTTCACTAGAGCCCAACTCACCTTTTTCACATGGAATTCATGTTCTATAGTGGAGATAACTTAACATGATCTGATGGTCATGTGTAATTGATGGAATGAGTAGGGTTTATTTCCCTTCCTCTATTCATTATCATTTATTTGTTTTTTTAGCACCAAGGTTCTTCTATGTGGAGGAATGCAACGGGTTTTGAATTTCATTCTAGACATGTTATCTTATACTGTTGTTCATTTGAACTATTATACATATGTGGCCTCTTGTAGCTTTTGTGTGTTCTTAAATTTTTTCCTCCATGCAGCCAAATGCAAAGAGAGTTAATGTAAGCATAATGTATGAATTTCAATTCTATTTAGATAAGATTTTTAACTACTTGTTTTTTGTGCCACCATTGTATTATTTTAATCTAATCCATTGTTGTTCCTTGCAGGATATGTAAGGGTTAATGTTTTCTTGAACCATACTATGTAAGCAATAATGTTTCCTTGACGCGTTTCATGCTTTCTATTAATTTTTTTATGCCGATGCTTTTATGGTTTGGTAGAGTCTGAGGGTTTTCAATCGAGCGTTTTCCCTTCTAGGTACATCGAGAGAAAATTTTTCCTTTTAGTGATAGAACCTTGAAATTTAAATATATTTTGTATTCTTTCTTTTAATAAGGTTATGGACTTTATTCTTTTTTCCCTGCAATCAGGTTTGTGGTGGAGAAAATGGACATAGTTCCTTTTTATTTTTTGCCATGATTGTTTTGGGTAATTCCATTTTCATTTTTCCGTTGTCATTCTATTTTCCATATCTTCTTGCAAGGCATTTTCCTCTCAGTGAACTTCTATTAAGAAGAGCAGATATTTCCTCTCTATATCAGGGATTCTAATTCAATTCAATTTGAGGTTTTTGTTTAATTTTTATGTCAGGCTTTGTTAAGTCCCTATATTAATAGTATAGCCCTTATTATGTTAGTGTAGCCCCCCTTATTGTTATTATTGTACCCCTGTAACCCCCATATTGTTATTATTGTGCCCTTAAACTATTATTTTTAGGTCGGCTAGGATTACATTGTGGCCCACTAGGATTACATTATGGCCCCATGGACTCCTATATAGAAAGGAGGTTTTATAAATTGTATCATCAAGTTGTTCATTTATGTAATGTATTGGAGAGTTTCCCCCTCAAAGTGGCTCATTTCTAAGGCGTTTATATCTCTTTTCTTCTCTTTTGAGTTGGTTACACAACATTTGGTATCGGAGCTTTGGGATTCTAGGGTTTCATTTGCTCCAAACAGTCGTAAATGGCATTTTTGCTATAACTTTTTTCTACGAAAGCAGTAGAAATTTTTAGGGTTCGGAAAATTTGAAATCTTGAGGAAAGGTTGTCTAAAAATTTCAGATCTTGGTTCGCAATATTTGAGGAGATATCGTTGTGGAAGTTAGGTATTTGTTCGGGCTCATAAACAGGAAACAAGTCATCGTGGAATTTTAGCTATAACTTTTTTTTCTACGAAGCTTCAGAAGCTGAAATTTCTAGGGTGCGAAGCTGAAATCTTGAGGAAGGTTGTCTAAAAATTTCAGATCTTGGTTCGCAATATTTGAGGAGATATCATCTGTGGAAGTTAGGTAGCCTTTCAGGCTCATAAACCGGTCATCGTGGCATTTGCGCTATAAAGTTTTTTTTACGAAGGTTCAGAGTCTGAAATTCATATGGTGCGAAGCTGAAATCCTGAGGAAATTCGTCAAAAAATTTCAGAGCTTGGTTCGCAATATTTTTGGAGATATGATCTGTGGAAGGTAGTGCTTTTTCAGGCTCCTGAATTTCATCTCAAAGAGGTGATCGTGGAAAAAGTTCAATAACTCTCTCTCTGGGCATCAGATTGGAGTGCCGTAAAAATTGGTCTCAAGTAAACAGACTGTAGTTTATTGGCTATCAATTTCAGAGACAAAGGATGAAACAGTGACACATGGCAAGTCGTACAAGTTCGCTCTACTGAACTAGTCCATAATTAGGTCATTGTGGGAGATTGGACACAACCTTGTTTTGGAGAATCCAAATTAGATCAGACCTGTGGCATTTCAAAGAATATTTAGAGGGATAATACAGGGCTTAATTTTAGATATTGAAGATTTTTAATTACAGAGATAATTCAATTTCAATATCGAGCTCCTCAAAAGCAAGAAAAAGGTGTGTATTTTTCCGAATTGCATAAGTCTTGTTTGAAGAATCAATTTGAATTGATTCCAAGGGCATATTTTAGAATTTTTATCATTATTGGGTTCTATAATGCCTCCAAAAAATAATTCCATACCCATTAAGCCCTCAGAAAGCTATACTATGACGCATGAGGAGGAAGAATTGCAATATGAGATATCAAAATTACGGTACCAAGTGCAACAAGTTTCAATCTTACGAAGAGCAATTGAAGATGAAATGGATGGTTTAAAAGAAGAAATAGAGGCTAAGTTGGATGGTTTGAAGGATCAAATAATAGCAAATATGGATGATAAAGTAATGGAAGATCACATCGAGCATCAACAACAAGTTCTCCAACTCTCAAAGGATAACCCAACTTTGGTGCAGAATCTAATGAAACAACAGGAAGATCAACATCACATCGAAAGAAGTTACGAAGCAGTCATAGAAATAAGAACTCGAAAAGTATGATCAATTTCAGAGTATCTCAGTAAGTGGAAGAACTTTCCTGTAAAATATTACACATGGGAGGATGAGAATTTTATACAGAAGCATCAAGAAATAATCAAGCGTCGAGGACAACACTTGTTTGAAGGAGAGGGGCATGTTAAGTCCCTATATTAATAGTATATCCCTTATTATGTTAGTGTAGCCCCCCTTATTGTTATTATTGTACCCCTGTAACCCCCATATTGTTATTATTGTGCCCTTAAACTATTATTTTTAGGTCGGCTAGGATTACATTGTGGCCCACTAGGATTACATTATGGCCCCATGGACTCCTATATATAGAAAGGAGGTTTTATAAATTGTATCATCCAAGAATTTTTCATTTATGTAATGTATTGGAGGTTGCCCCCTCGAAGTGGCTCATTTCTAAGGCGTTTATATCTCTTTTCTTCTCTTTTTGAGTTGGTTACACAACAGGCTTACTGCCTTGCCTAGAATTGGGTTATCTTTCTCAATACTAGTATTGGGGTTTTAATCCTCACCAAGGTCTTTAAGGATTACACAGATCTTTCATCCTCAAGGTTCTAATACCTACCTCTATGTAGTGGAGTGTTATTAATAGTCAAATTCTCTTATATATATATATATATATAATTTTATTTATCTTATTGAAAATTATAATGAAATAGTGTTACCAATTGCAGGTGGCCTAGATGGATTTCATGGAAACCTTCTTTCTTAGGTATAGTCATTATGACCCACTCTTTCTGCATAGTACCACCAATTTACCCATTGATTTTTTCTGGTTCATTTACTAACAATTCTAATTTTCTTTATTACACGTATATGATACCTCAACCTTGAATTTTGTTCATTGATTGAGGCTTGAATCCTAGAAACTTCAACATAAATGTTGGAAACTTGCACATTTGGTCGAGTTCCTTATTTAAACTCTAGTTTTTAGCCCCTTTGTGGATTGGGAATTTTGTAGAATTTAGTCCTTTATCACCATGCCTGGCATAATTTTACTAGTCGCTCTTTCCCATTTTTTCTTACAATTGTTTCATTGTCTCGTCAATTGAATAGAATGAAACCTGTAATGTAGTATTGTAATCAAGCATATGATTATAATTTTCCACTTCAATTATGTAATATTATGGCTATTTGTATCATTTTAAATGCGTCCATGATTATTATATATGATAGTCTCATTTACATATGGCATAGTTACAGTAACACCAACCTTTTATTAGAAGAAACTCCTATTTTTTCCTATTAATTTTATGCTTACCGACCTTAAGAACATGGGGAACCTCATTAACATTTACTATCATTTACATTGACTATAAAGGTCATGGCTAGGTTTCCTTCAGAATACTTAATCTTAGTTGATGATTAAATTCTTTAGGTGTCCTCTGTTTGGAATTGCCATACATAATAATTTTTATTGATTCATATTCAAAGTACTTATGAATATCCCTTAGATCGTTTATCACAAGATTTTTCATAGTCAAGTATTTTTCTTTCCTCACATAAATATACCCATCATGACACTATATACACATGGAGATTATGAAAACATAGGATAAATTCCAAATCCACACATTCCTATTTGACCTAATACTTGAGTAATGACATTAGAGTATAGGAAAGTATCCCTCAATAAGTTTGCATGCAACTACTAATAAATTTTTAACAATTTGTCATTTATATTCCATGTTCCCTTACTCAACTACTGAATAGTTGTTCGGCTTTGGCTTTAGTTATATCTATTATTGCATTTAACTATTATTCATAATTCTGTATGTAGCTCCAACCATGTTTTATTCCATAATTTAACTCATCATGTTACTTCATCATTGGTATATGATCAATCTAACTAGAGACACATTCCAATTTTATTATCAATAAATCAATAACATATAAACATCAATCTCTTTCCTATATCCATGTTATACCACTAAAATAAAATTCAACCTTACAATAACACAAGCCCCTTTATTAATCCACCACATTATTCAACATGAGTCTGTATAATATATAGAATGTTTCATATTTTTTATAACATAATTCCTTCATATATTACTTTCTATTTTAGTTGAAAAAAATGAAAAACACAATAACATGGTAATAAGAAATCTCACATAAGATTTACATATGTTAAATATCACAACAAAATTATTTGACTAGAATAACTTTCTAAGAAAAATATGAGAGATAGAATGTTCCTCCCAACCAAAGAGTTTCCACCAGCAACTCCCCCTGAGCTCAGAATTCTGGCTTCTAGGAATAAAAACCTTTTGTATTACTTAGTGGTACTTTATAATTTCTTCCCACAAAATTTTTCTTAGCAACATATATCTTTTAGGGTCTCCACCCATCTTATTTACTTGGGATTTTTCTTTTAGTTAGAAAAAAATCTTTCATTTTTCCTTTAAATCACACCTTTATCTCTCACTACATTGTTCTCACTTTTCACTTAGCTTAGAATTTCTCTCTAGTTAAGTTTTTAGCATAATATTTCTCTCTAATTATGATATTCTCATAAGGCAATTTTCTCCCCGTATTTTTATGAGAAATAATTGGGAAGGTCTACCATGTGGACTTGACCACTTAACAACATTCTAGAATAAGAAGAAGTCTCTATTTTATCTTGTGTTATTTCCAAGAAATTCCCAAAACTAAATATTTTATTCATAATCTAAAATTTAATTACATATTTATTCAATTCAAATAATGGCCTCCTCATCCATTGAGTTCAAAAAGAAATCACAATAGTACGAAAATAGTCAGGTCTTTAAAAAAAAGCCATAGGGGTATCATAGGTTCACTATGTTGGTAATATGATGCAGAGTGTTGTCCTTGATGGCAACCCACATTGATGAAGATGATGACAACTTACTTGATGAAGTTGTGCTTGATAGAATATGTTCTTAATAAAGTAAATCTGATGTATCTACAGTGAGTACAGAAGGCAGTGAAGAAAGGAATTCAGATTATGCTAAATCTATGGTGAAAGAGTATGTCTCAAGGCATACGCGGATCTGTCTAAGGGAAGTCGCGTATGCACGCGGAAAAGAACGTGCCAAGTCGCGTATGGGCTAAAGCGCTCTAAAAGTGCAAAACCAGGGGTAACCACCATGGTATTGACTCATTATATTGGGTAATGATCCGCCTAATTGACCCCGTCCAGGAATACCATCGGAAGTAATGTCTTTTTGGGCTCATGGTATTGTTTTGGCTCATGGTATTGAAAAAATGGGCTCATGGTATTGAAAAAGGATAAACCTATATAAAGAGATGAAATTCATTATGCAAATCATGGTGTGGGTGCAAGACGTCTGAGCTTGAATGAATACTTCTCTCTGAAGTAGATCTAAATGGAAAGGGTTACACTTGAATGATAAATCTGAGTGTATGATGCACCAATGATGAAGAAGGGGATCTAGATCTGAAATGTGCTTGTATTTGCTAGATCTGTTTATGGAATGATTAGATCCAAGAAGAGGTGAACATTTGTCTGAAGTGAAGGGTTAAATCTATGTGAAGTATCTGTTCTAAAGAAATGCAATGACCTAAAATCTCTGAAGAACCATACGCTAGTTCGCCGAAGAGGAAGCGCGTATATACGCTGCTTCGCTGAAAGAAAAGCGCGTATGCGCAATTAAATTGGTTCTATAATATGTACAGAAGTATACGCTGGTTTGTGTGAATGGAAGCGCGTATATACGCGACATCAGTGAAGTGAAAGCGTGTATGCAAACTAGGGTTTGCTGAAGTCTGTGGTAAGAAATGTCTGATCTGTTCTGCTGGTTTACTGATATCTGTCAGTGAGTTATATGTATCTGTTTCATGGTTGACTGTGCTTAAAAGTATGGAAAGGGTCCAGTCTGAAAATATGATGAAACGTGGCCTGCAAGTGGTGTCCTAAAGGAAGCTTTGGATCCAATGTGAAAATTGATGAAACGTGGTCCATAGAGGTGCTGAGGGTTGTAGCCTTCAGTCAGGGGGTTGTAGCTCCCTTCCAGGAGAGGCTGGTAAACGAGATCAGGGGGTCGTAGCTCCCTTCCGGGAGAGGCTGGTAAACGAGTCAGGGGGTTGGAGCTCCCTTCCAGGAGAGGCTGGTAAACGAGCGCAGGTGGGTGCCTGCGTGCTGGTAGGAGTCTGCACCAGCACATATGTTGTAAGATGGTTTCTCTATAATAAAATATTGAAGGCTGAGCAACTGCAGCGGTGGTTTTCTCCCGACTTGGGTTTCCACCTAAAAATCCTGGTGTTCATGTGTGATGCTTTGTGTGATGGTTTATTCTGTTCTTACTGCACCTGGTGTTCATGTGTGATGCTTTGTGTGATGGTTTATTCTGTTCTTACTGCACATGTTTACTATTTATTGAATATATGATGAATAAATTCTGGAATGGTTTAAGTGAAGAATTAATGACATAATTGGTTCTCTGTGTATACGCGAGTTTGATAAAGGGTATCCGCGTATATATGCTAGTCTTCTTTAGGAAAGTAGCGTATGGGTTTTGAAGTAAATAAAAGTAAAAAGTTTTGAATATGCTGTAAATACTGATTCACCCCCCCCCCCTCTCAGTATTTTTCCCAACAATTGGTATCAGAGGAGGTTCTTTTGAAGAAGCTTGATCGCTTGAAGAAGATCCGTCGCAATGGGAAGTCAAGAAGGAGTGATGTCTATAAAGCCACCTCTATTCAATGGAAACAATATAATATTCTGGAAGGTACGAACAAAGGCGTATCTGCAAAGTCTTGGTGCAGATGTATGGGCAATCGTGGAAGAAGGCTATCAATACCCGGCAAGTATTCCTACTAATGCAGCTGAAAGGAAGAAGTATGAAACCAATGCAAAAGAAGTAAATGTCTTGTTAGGAAGCATGTCTGAATCAGAATTTGCTAAAGTGATGCAGCTACATTCAGCAAAAGAAATATGGGACAAAATCATTCTGAGCTATGAAGGAGATATAAATGTAAAAAATGCAAAACTCCAAACTCTTAGAATTGAATATGAAAATTTGAAGATGCATAGTGATGAAAGTGTTACCAGTTTCTTCCTTCGTCTAGATGATGTTGTAAATCGAATGAGAAATTTGGGTGAAACCATAACTGATACTACTCTGGTGGAAAAAGTCTTAAGATCCTTGACTTCAAAATTTAACTCTAAAGTCTCAGCTATTGAAGAAAGGCAAGATCTGCAAACTCTTACTATTGTTCAATTACATGGTATTCTGACTGCTTTTGAAATGAGACAAGGATGTCCTTCCCAAATCAAAGAAGTTGCTTTTAAGGTATCTGCAAGAGGAAAAGAAAAGGAAGTCATCAAAGAATCTAGCTACATATCCGATGAAGAAGAAGCGAATTTCGTGAGAAAACTCCAACTAGGAACTGGAAGATTCAAAGGTAAGCTTCCTTTCAAATGTTTTGAGTGTGGAAAAGTTGGTCATTATGCTGCAAAATGTCCTTATAAAGGAAAAGAAGTAGTAAGAAGGAATAAGAACCGATCTAGCTCTAAGAAAAGTTAATATACTAATGAAGACAGTGATGGGTCATCTGATAGTGAGGAAGAATGTGAAGAAGATCTTAGACTTCTCATGGCATTTGAACAAAAAGAAGAAAAGGATACTTTTATGGATGCTCTAGAGGAAAATGATTTTCTTGAAGAAAACAATCAACTCAAACTACGCTTAGAAGATTATAAAATTCTCTTAGAAGAACAAAAGATAATCAGAGAGACCATTGAAAAGTAGCTTGAAGAAGCAAAGAAACATATTGAAAAATTGGAATGTGAAGTGGTAAGTCAAAGAAAAGAAGTTGAGAAAGCAAAGAATTTGAATCTTAGATTTGCTAAAGGATCTGAAAATTTAGATGAGATTATCAAGGTACAACGTTATCCTCTTATAAAGGTAGGTCTTGGATATACCGGAGAATCTTCTCAAGCTTCAGCACCAAACTATCTAAAAGCAGCTACAGGTGGTTTACTACATTCAGCAACTCAGCAAGGGAATAAAGGATCTCTACAGGGAAGGTAGGACCATCTCAATTCAAGGAACACTAACAGGGATAGCTTTCAAAGACGCTACACCCAACAGGTAAATTCAAATAGAAGATTCCATGATCGCAGAAATTTCTACTTCAATGGGCAATGTTTCACATGTCACAATTTTGGTCATAAAGTTGTTCAATGTGTTGCATATAAAACCATCATGACAAGAGAAGCAAGAAAGAAAATGTTGAATACTGAACCAAAGAAGAATAACTATAACAAATTTTCTCCTCTTCAAAGTGAAGTTGAATGTACTTATTGCAATAACTTTGGCCATGAAGAATCTGAATGCAGGAACAAGATCCAGCCAAAAGAACATGTTCCCTCAAGCTCTAAAGTGTGGAAAAAGAAAGAACCGCCGGTTGAAAATTGTGGGATAGCATTATTTGCAGAAGGTGAAGAAAATCAATGGTACATCGATAGTGGGTGTTCAAGACACATGACAAGTGACAAAAGAAAACTTCTTTCATATAATGCTCTAGAAAAGGAAAAGAAAGTTACATTTGGAAATGATACTCCTGCTATAATTAAAGGAAAAGGGTCAGTGTTTCTTAAAGAAAAGGTGAAGGCTAAAGATGTCATGTATGTGGATGGATTGAGGCATAACCTGTTAAGTGTAAGTCAAATGTGTGATCAAGGAATAGAAGTTGTTTTTAGTTCAAAAGAATGCGTGGTTCGTGATCTTGATACAGGTAAAATTATTATAAAAGGAAAAAGAAATCCAAGCAACCTGTATATACTAAAGGGCTACAAAGATCAATGTTACCTGAGAAAATCTTCAGAAAATTGGCTATGGCATAGAAGGCTGGGGCATCTGAGCTTCTCTCAAATCAACAAAGCAAGCAGACTTCAAGCTGTTCATGATCTTCCCAATATTAATCCACCAGAAAGTATCATATGCAAATCTTGTCAATTCGGTAAGCAGACTAGAGTACGGTTTAATGCCAAAGAAGGATCATCAAGTAAGCCTCTTGAACTCATTCATACTGACATATGTGGACCTATGAGAAAGAAGACACCACGTGGGGAAGAATACTATATCTTGTTCATTGATGATTACTCTATAATGTGTTGGATCGGGTTCATTAAACACAAAGATGAAGCATTTGAAAAATTTCTAAGCTTCAAAGCACTCGCTGAAAATGAATTGGATCTAAAAATCAAGTGTCTCAGATCTGATCGAGGAGGAGAATATACATCAAATGAATTCCTTGAATTCTGTGAACAACATGGCATAAAAAGACAATTCTCTGTAGCTGGCACTCCACAACAAAATGGTGTAGCAGAAAGAATGAATAGAACAATTCAACAAATGGCTAGAGCTATGATTGATGATTCTGGAATACCTCACACTTTCTGGGGAGAAGCAACACATACAATAGCAAACATTCTCAACAAAGCTCATGTTCGGGTAAACAGTGATAAAACTCCATATGAACTCTGGTATGGTAAATCTCCCTCCGTAAAGCATTTTAGAGTTTTTGGAAGTAAATGCTTTATCAAAAATAATGATGAAAAGCTTGGAAAGTTCGAACCTAGATCAGATAAAGGAATTTTCCTTGGTTACTCATCTTCAAGCAAAGCATACAAATGTTATAATGAAAGGCTTCAAAAGATTGTTGAATGTATTGATGTTGTTATTGATGAGTCTCCTGTAGCTCCTAAAGAAGAAAAACAAACAACAAAAGAAGATGATGATGACTTATGGCCTTCTACATTTGATATAGACAGTGAATCCAATGATGAACCTGAAACTGATCTATTTGGAAAAGCTCCATCTAGATATGTTCAAAAGAATCATCCTGAATCTCAAATCTTGGGAGACAAGGAATCAGGTGTACGAACAAGGAGAACTCTTGTGGGATCTTCTAGTCATATGGCACTTCTATCCACAATTGAACCACTCAATGTCAATCAAGCTAGCAAAGATGAATGTTGGAGGCAAGCCATGGATGAAGAACTTGTTCAAATTGAAAAAAATGACACTTGGGATTTGGTACCAAGACCTCATGACAAAAATGTCATTGGAACTAAATGGATTTTCAAGAACAAGTTAAATGAGAATGGGGATGTTGTAAGAAACAAAGCTAGACTGGTTTGCAAAGGGTATACTCAACAAGAAGGTATAGACTTTGAAGAAACTTTTGCTCTTGTAGCTAGACTTGAAGCCATCAGAATGTTTCTTGCCTTTTCAAGTTATCAACAAATCAAAGTTTATCAAATGGATGTTAAATCTGCTTTTCTTAATGGTGATCTAGAAGAAGAAGTATATAGAACAACCAGAAGGTTTCATTTTGGGAAATGATGCAAATCTTGTTTGTAGACTTAAAAAGGCTCTATATGGTCTCAAACAAGCTCCAAGGGCTTGGTATTATCGCCTTGACAAATATCTTCATCAACAAGGATTTTCAAAGGGATCTGCTGATAGAAACTTATACACAAAAGTTGAAAATGGTAAACTATTGATTGTGGTTGTATATGTTGATGATATCATTTTTGGGAGTAACGAAGAATCTTTGAGTCAAAAATTTTCTTCTGTCATGCAACAAGAATTTGAAATGTCCTTACTTGGAGAACTAACATTCTTTCTTGGCTTACAAGTGCATCAAACTGCAGATGGTATATTCCTATCACAAGCAAAATATCTTAAGCAAATTCTGAAGAAGTATGGCATGGAAGAATGCAAACCTGTAAGTACACCAATGATAATCGGATGCAATCTCAGTTCTCATGATGATTCTCCCATGGTGAATCAACCAGAATACAAATCAATGATAGGAAGTCTACTTTATCTCACTGGGACTAGACCAGACATTATGCATGCAGTTGGGATTGTTGGACGATTCCAAGCTAATCCAAAAGAGTCTCACCTTCAGGCTGTTAAAAGAATTTTCAAATATCTACAAGGAACTCAAGACTTTGGTTTATGGTATCCAAAGAATGCTGATCTTACTCTTCATGCTTACACTGATGCAGATTGGGCTGGAAGTGTTGATGATCGGAAAAGCACTAGTGGTGGTGCATTATACATGGGGCCCCGGTTAGTATCTTGGTTCAGCAAGAAGCAAAATTCTATTGCCTTATCTACAGCAGAAGCAGAATATGTGGCTGCCGCATCTTGTTGCACTCAACTCCTTTGGATGATGCAAACCCTACAAGATTTTCAAATCAAATGTACTCCTCCTGTCCCCATTAAGTGTGACAATACAAGTGTCATCAGTATTTCAAAGAATCCTGTTATGCATTCAAAGACCAAGCACATTCCCATCAAGTATCACTTCTTACGTGAACAGGTGCTTGATCAAACAGTGAAGTTGGAGTATGTTCCCTCCAAAGAACAAGTTGCTGATATCTTTACCAAACCTCTGCCCAGGGAAGCATTCGAGTATCTAAGACAGAAGCTGGGAGTGTTCTCTGCCAGTCAAAAGAATAAATCTGCATAAATTTAGAACATGGCAGTGGATACGCGGGTTTCATGAAACACAGTCGCGTATATACGCGAGTTCCTGCACAGAAAATCGCGTATGTCTGATTGCTGACAATTTTCTGCTTGGAGTCAGCTCTCGTCAGCACAGCTGCAGTGCTGTTTGGTATCTCTGATACTGTTCGGTATATCTAGTGGTGTTCCAGTTCTCATAATTCTTTTCTCATGTTTTGATGATTTGTTGGTGAAAGTGTTCAGGATGCACAAACTAAGGGGGAGCCTTAGTCATATGGAAAGGATGCTTGGATGCACAGATTCAGGGGGAGCTTTAGCGTTGCTGAGTATAATGCATTGTTGGCATTATGATGATTCTAAAATATGTTCTCTTTCTTGAGGACTTTCTGGTGTTGGTTATGAAAAGTCACATTTGTAATTTGATGAAAAAGTCTTGTTAAGACCCATGATGTAAGATTGTAATATTCAGTCTTGTAAGGACTTGTCGAATCTTGTAAACCCACTTGGTTGGGTAGTTGACTCTCATATGTAAATCCACTTGGATGGATCTTTGATGTAAGTATGAGTCATTGGTGACAGGAAGTTCATAGAGTCATGTACTTCATTGAAAAATATGCTTGAAAATTCAGCATGAACTTAGGGGGAGAGTATGTTGGTTTTGGTCCGCCCTTTTCTCTTGATGTCAAAGGGGGAGAGTGACATGATGTTTTCAAAAATGGAGAGAGTGATCTTAATGTACCTATCTGTTGTGGTAACCAAACACCATTGTGGTTGCCATCAAGTCCAAAGGGGGAGATTGTTGGCAATATGATGCAGAGTGTTGTCCTTAATGGCAACCCACATTGATGAAGATGATGACAACTTACTTGATGAAGTTGTGCTTGATATAATATGTTCTTAATGAAGTAAATCTGATGTATCTACAGTGAGTACAGAAGGCTGTGAAGAAAGGAATTCAGTTTGTGCTAAATCTATGGTGAAAGAGTATGTCTCAAGGCATACGCAGATTTGTATAAGGGAAGTCACGTATGCACGCAGAAAAGAACGTGCCAAGTTGCGTATGGGCTAAAGCACTCTAAAAGTGCAAAACCAGGGGTAACCACCATGGTATTGACCCATTGTATTGGGTAATGATCTGCCTAATTGACCCCGTCCAGGAATACCATCAGAAGTAATGTTGTTTTGGCTCATGGTATTGAAAAAGGGGCTCAGGGTATTGAAAAAGGATAAACCTATATAAAGAGATGAAATTCATTATGCAAATCATGAGTGTGGGTGCAAGATGTCTGAGCTTGAATGAATACTTCTCTCTAAAGTAGATCTGAATGAAAAGGGTTACACTTGAAAGATAAATCTGAGTGTATGATGCACCAATGATGAAGAAGGGGATCTAGATCTGAAATGTGCTTGTATTTTCCAGATCTGTTTATGGAATGATTAGATCCAAGAAGAGGCGAACATCTGTCTGAAGTGAAGGGTTAAATCTGTGTGAAGTATCTGTTCTGAAGAACCATACGCTAGTTCGGCGAAGAGGAAGCACGTATATACGCGGCTTCGCTGAAAGAAAAGCGCGTATGCGCAATTAAATTGGTTCTGTAATATGTACAGAAGTATACGCTGTTTTGTGTGAATGGAAGTGTGTATATACGCGACATCAGTGAAGTGAAAGCGCGTATGCAAACTAGGGTTTGCTGAATTCTGTGGTAAGAAATGACTGATCTATTCTGCTGTATTGCTGCTATCTGTATTCTACTGTTCTGAGTTGTCTGCATCAGTTTGGTTGTATGATTGAGCTTAAAAATGTATGAAGAGGGTCCAGTCTGAAAATATGATGAAACGTGGCCTACAAGTATTGTTCTATTGAAGTTGTTGAATCCAGTGTGAAAATTGATGAAACGTGGTCCGAAGGGGTGCTGAGGGTTGTAGCCTTCAGTCAGGGGGTTGTAGCTCCCTTCCAGGTGAGGCTGGTAAACGAGATCAGGGGGTCGTAGCTCCCTTCCAGGAGAGGCTGGTAAACGAGTCAGGGGGTTGGAGCTCCTTTCCAGGAGAGGCTGGTAAACGAGCGCAGGTGGGTGCCTGCGTGCTGGTCAAGTCTGCGCCAGCACATATGTTGTAATATGTTTTCTCTATAATAAAATATTGAAGGCCGAGCAACTGCAGCGGTGGTTTTCTCCCGATTTGGGTTTCCACCTAAAAATCCTGGTGTTCATGTGTGATGCTTTGTGTGATGGTTTATTCTGTTCTTACTGCACATGTTTACTGTTTATTGAATATCTGATGAATAAATGATGAAATGGTTTAAGTGAAGAATTAATGACATAATTGGTTCTCTGTGTATACGCGAGTTTGATAAAGGGTATCCGCGTATATACGCTAGTCTTCTTCAGGAAAGTAGCGTATGGGTTTTGAAGTAAAGAAAAGTAAAAAGTTTTGAATATGCTGTAAATACTGATTCACCCCCCCCCTCTCAGTATTTTTCCCAACACACTATTAGAAAAATATGATCTGGGGTGATGGGTCACCCATAAGCCCATTATTAATGGTTAACCCCTCAAAACCCTTCTCCAATATTTCCATTGTGAATAAATTATGGGTCATCCACAAAACCATGGTCACAATCATTATGGTCGATAAACTATATAAAATCATTATCCAAACTTGTCATTTCTAAAATCAATCACAGTTCATACAAAAATCATTGTTTAAGGATTAACCACATAAAGCCCTTCTCTTAATTGGAACTAAAAAATGTATAATTATGATGGTTACCAATCATCCACAAACTCGTCGTTATGGATTAATTGCTCAAAACCCTTCTCTTCATTAGTACTTGGTACATTATAATAATATTCAAATGTAATCAAAGTTGAATTCATCAAAAATACACAACATAACAAGGAAATATAAAAAGAATGAAGGTTAGGAATGCCAGGTCCCAAAATTCCCTTCATTTGTCATATATTGGTTGTTATTAATGAAATCCTTCTCCTCCAAATCTTTACATTTTTTATATTTTTTATATTTTTGTAGTGTGTTTATTTTATTCATTTTAATAATTATTTTTATAATTAGTTCCATGGATGATTTAGGTGTTTTTAAAACATTATTTCCATTCAATGTTTCTCGATATTATCTTGCAAGATCTAGATCAATGTAGACCATTTCACTTTCTAAGTAAACTACCTATTAATATCATTGATATCAAAATTTATCCTAAATTATGAATTTGGCCTAATCTATTTCTATCAGAAATACGACATCAATTCTTAATTGATAGATAGAGAACGAATTAATGTAATGGAGATAGGTTAGAGTTGACATAGTATCCAAGTATTTCAGGGCACTTAAAATATGGTTAATAATAAACCATTGGTTGATAATATTCCTAGGCCAAAGGTTTCCTTGATTAAATAATGGAATTGGAAACTATAGATTCTCCTCTTCTCCAGAGTTGGAACTGGAAACCAGATGTAAATGTTGACTTAACTTAAATCCAATAGGCAATACTAGGGGATACTCGCAGAATCTGGGTAGAGAAAAATAGAGTGGGTTGCTGGTGTGACTTGTTGTGAGTGCGTTGAATAGTTTATCATGTCAATTCTCCCTTTCATAGCCTTCATGTTCCCATACCCGAGAGGAATGAATTCCCTATTACCAGAGGGGCATTCCAGAGGACATCCAGGATAAAATGCGATAGAAGAAGGTTCAATATACATCAGGTAAATATCAATAAACAACGGGGTTATTCTTAGTGAGTGCCACTTGAAGTTCTTGTGGATGGAAACGATTTCACTAAAAAAATCAATCATTCAACTAATTCTATTATAGTTGAATTTATTTTTATTTGAATAATTTTCGAGGATAAACCAAGGAAAATATTGATATACATGAAAACTGGGGGGGAAATAAAGATAGGATAAAACACTCAATTCCAAGAAATAATAATTTTACTTATGCACAATAACATATTTATTTGTGAGTAGGCCATTTTATGTTGTGTAGTATCAACACTAACTAGTAACATGTTATTGAGATGGAATTTCCAGTAGATATTTATCCTTACAATCAATTTGAAATATGTAAAATAATATAAAATCGTAAAATACATTATGAGAGTGCAGAGAAACTTGAATTTCAAAGATTTTTTATTTTTTTTCCCTTAGCTACTATTGATGGTCCCTTAGTAAGTCCTTGCCGCTAGCCATATCACGTGCCTCCTTCATGTGCGACCATTGTGTCAGCTAAATAACTTAGTCCATTTGTCTGGATAGATCTACAATTAGCACCTTCTCCACATGCATAGGTCATACCCTGCTACAAGACTGCATTTGGCACAATAGGTTTTGTTAGAAACCAAAGGTATTGATGAGATGGTGTAGAAGGTGTGTTGGGAGGATAAGGTAATTAGAGATTAGTTGATAGGGGATTAGGAATGTATGAAATTGTGGAATTTTAAGGTGGATAGGGTGAAAATTGAGGTGTATTAATAGGCGAGGGATAAATTTTGTTATTCCTCTTATAATATTTTCTTGTGTAATATGCTAGAGGTTTTTCTATGATACTACTTCATATGATATATTTCTTTTAGTCATTATTTTTTTTAAACATTATGATATAGGTTTTTCTATGATGCTACTTCATATGATATATATATTTTACTCATTATTTTTTTTAAACATCATTTTTCAAGAAAGGTATGGAAATTTGAATTCAATTACAAAGAGCATCATAATCTATGTAAGTGGCCTGTAAACAAAAATTATATGCCCTTCGTTGGGTTTGGATATCAAGTTGGCTACATATTAGGATAATTAATGCCCCTATGCATGACTAATCATTTACAAGCTAATGATGAAAAAGTATGGAATATAAATTTTCCCCTGTATAATTTCGAGTAACTAGAAAAAGCCATGTATCATCAAGTTTGTAGCCTTTGTCTTTTGCTAGGAGTATCAACCTTGAAACTACAAACACAAGCTAAAATTAATAGCCAGAATAAATCTTAATAAAAGAAAAAGCAAAAAAGTTGATTAAAAAGAAAGAAAAGTAATGAAAACAATAAAAGACATGGTATGATTTCTCAGTTATCCATAACCCCTGAAGACTGCAACCATTTCCAAATATTATCATATCTTACTGTAGACATCGTTTGAGACTATGTTTTTTGATTTTACGTGAAATCTAAACATAAAAAAATGAGGATATCGAATTTCTCTTTTAATTTGGTATTCTATCAAGCTTGAATAAGGAAAATTTTATGTGAATACTGAACTCTAAACATGAAAAAATGAGGAGATATGATGACTCTTTTAAGTTGATATTCCATTAAGCTAACCTAAGGGAACCAAATTCTAATAAATTTTCCATATTTGGAATAGTATATGAATGGAATTAAAGCGTGTAGCATTGTGAAAACAATTGAATTTTTCAAATAGTTTGGATTTCCAATGAATGAGACTAAAAATAATAATTCACAAATTCCTTCACTTAATCAATATACACCAAGCTAATATGTTATGTTATAACATAACATTCCTCCATTTTTCACCCCAGCGAACAAGAAAAACAAACTTTTATTTCGACAAGGATAGATTTCATTTTTTTATTTTTTTTCAGTTTAAGTGCTATGTTTTTAACTGTTTCCATTTTTTGGACATGGGAAACCTCTTTTGGCTTAAAATATATGTTACCAAGATCAAAATCCACCATACTTTTTAAAATATAGGATGTCAGGATTTGGATACAGAAAGGAAACGTCATGTAAAAAATCTAATAAGAAAAATTAGAAAAATAGAGGCAAGAAACAAAACCATTCAGGGATCACATCAATAAAACTATAAGTTTTTATAATAATAATAATAAAAGTTCAAAATGATATTTATAATAACAAGGATCTACAGAAGTTTTTCGCTCGGTGCTTCTTTTATTTTTTAGTAGGATCCTGTGTTGAACGCTTTTTTTTGAACAAAAATTTATTTCAAAAGTAAATAAATTCCAAAATTCGCAGCATTTTGATGTAGTGAAGTGCAGTTGAGCTTGAATCATCTGCATTGCAAGCAGTGTGAAAACGGGAATTTGAATATATTAATATTTGATCTCTTCAAGGAAGTGTTAGTATGTTTACAAAATGTTGTAAAAATTTGGGTGCTTTTGGAGAATGTTTACGACTAGATATGATAGATTTGAGATAGTTGAGGACTAGGTTTTTGAACTCTTTAAAATTTGGAAAGGTTTTCCATGCTCTTTATAAATATTTATAGTAATAGAATGTGAAAGAAAAAACATGTTGTGAGGACTGGGTTTTTGAACTCTTCATAATTTGGAAAGGTTTTTCATGCTCTCTATAAATATTTATAGTAATATAATATGAAAGCAAAAAATTGTGTGCAATAATGTAGGTTTTATCACAAAATTTCCTTCCACATAGTTTCCAAATGGAATACAGCACCTTCCAGGAGCAAAAATGAGATTGTCATAACCAAGCGAAAAAAATAAATATGCAAATTTTGCATAGTCTTCCCTATGCAACAGGAATGATATGTATTCCATTAGTACTACCATGGAAAGTACCAGATATTAGAAAGTATGACATAGTGATGCAGGAGCATCATGGTTCTAAAGATTTGTACATTTAGTAGAATATAGGGGGTCTTGTGTTTTTCAAAAGAGTTTAGTTCTAAGTATTTAATTTATATAATTTGAGTGATTTAGGTGAGGCATTTAGAGTATGATTTAATTAAATATTGAGAGGCATATTTGTAGGTGTTTTCGAATGTAGGAGAACATGAGTGATTGATGAGTGATTAATGAGTGACTAGGGTGGATTGAGATATTCTGAAATGTTGTAAATATTAGATTATAAAGTAGTTCATGATTTATGGAGGATCCTTAGGATTTAGTTGAATGTTGAGATCATCAAGGAATAAAGAAGAGATTGTAGGAATTAATTGAGGACTTAAAGGATTTTTAGGATTTTTTTGAGTAACCTATGGATCTGAACCAAAATTGCTTACATAACCTTCTGTATATGATTGTAAAGCCTCAAAGGCAAAAACAATAGGTAGAGTAGAAAAAGAAGACATTCTTTGAGAGAAATTTAATTGTAAGCCTATGGGCATATACAGAGAGAGAGGAAGAGAAATGTACCATGTAAAGGTAGATCAGGCCAAAGCTAGATTGTGAAGCATATTTTGATTTATATCTGTACATTTTTTTAATGAATCAGGATATTCAATTCATTATGACTCTGTGTGTCATTCCTTTTATGTGCTGAGTGATCTCTAACTCATAATTTATGGTTTCGATGTGATAAACCAGGCTAAATGAATTCAAATTGAATGTATAATTCTTTCTGAGTGGTAAAGGACTTAATGATTGGGTATAATCCATGTGATTCTAGTCTGGACCTAATAGATGTGTGTACAGGTCAAGTAAATATCGAATTACGAATTTTGGAAGAAGAGTAATAATACAGAGAGTATTTTGTATTCAAGTTCGAGATGGTGTACTTGCTATATGAATAACAAACAAAGATAAGCTCAGGAGCGATAGACTTGAAGTAGTCCGAACGAGAAAAGGAGGAGTAGCGGGAAGAAAACAGAGCAATAGAGTGGCACAAAGCAGAGGAATTGACGAAGGCAGAGAAAAATTAAAGATTTCCAAAGAGGTAAATGGACGAACAAGATTAAAACACAGAATCAAAGTTTTAAGAATCAATGGTAGAGATCGGTGCAGGAAGAACATGTGAAGATGAACTGCGTGCATATGAATAAACAGAAACGATTAGATCATATTTAAAAGGGGAATAGATCAATGGTAGACAAGAATTCAATATTTCATACTTCGCAAAAGATAACGGATAGCGAGAAGGCTTCACAAGGTAAATTATTTTTCTTGCAATGTGGTAAAGTTCGAAAGTTGTGATGTGATAAAGAGTTGCCACATGTCATCTTGATGCTTTAGCACATATCGCATATGATAAAGCATAATGGTAAGGAGGAAAGTTAAATCCCTGAAATGTCGATTTGAGGTAAGTTACAGATTATGTGATGCAATGTCGTCATCACAACTCTGCATCGGTATTTCTAATGTTTAGCGCGGATGTTATTTGTTATGTTTTGCAACATGAGATATCATATGTTCTTCGAACTGTGATATGGTTTGGGGTTGTATATTATGATTGGTTCAAGGTATTGTGGACTCTACAACGGGCAATTCCATGTGTATTTAGGTAATGGTTTGGGGTATATCTGTGGTCTAGTTTAAATTGTAGAGTTGTTGATCGCTAAAGTATGTATGTTAATGAAAATCCATAGTATATTTCACTGCGTGTGTAAAGGGGAAATTGATGTGGGCCATAGCCCATTGGTCCAAATATTTGTTTAAAATTGAAGCCGTGCACGAATTAAGGTAAGGTGAAAACGCGATGATGCATAAAGGTAAAAACTTCTGCATGCATTTGATTAAAATTGATAAAGTGGGAAGGTTAAGGTGGATAAATGTGGGGTTAATTATGCTGACCTCGCATGTGTTGCATGTTTTGTTAATTGTAACCTTATGGTTGCATATATTTGGTATCAGATCAGAATAAAATCTCTTTTGGGTGAAATCAGAACAAGCAGAGTTTTGATGAATATTGCAGAGCTAAACTATGCAGAAGACATTTGTAATGTCTCTTCTTTTCCACCCCAATTTTTTTTCTTTTTCCTATTTATAGTTTAATTATGTGCTTCTATTTTCCATAGCGGTTCAATTCTACTTTTGAATTTCGTCAATTATGATCTGCTAGGGAATAGGGTTCCTATTCCTCCTATTATTCTTGTATGTATAAATGGCTGCCTATCATATTTTTATTGTTCTCTTCAACTAAATGTTTGTGGCTTATGTTAAATAAATAAATATATATATATATATATATCCCTATACATATATATATTGTTCACACATGAAATTTATATGGTTGCATTTACTTCTATGATTTTCTATCTATGCATACATTTACTCACACATTTCGATCTATTCATTAACTTTTAAGCACAACCCTTGTAGGGATCACCATACTTACGCTTTAGATTTCGATAGCATACTCTTATTGGTTTTAGGTTGGACATATTATTAGTTGGGTTTATATCTTCGTATACCACCAAGAGTTATAACCCTATGTTTGAATTTTGAGTTATTCAAGGTACCGAATCATCTATTCCTATTTAAAACGTATCTCATTTATATGAGATGATTATAGTTTTGTGGCCACTGTTTCCAAGGTGTAATGAGCGTTCCCATAGCATCATTTATATCTCACACACATTTCACTTATGATGAGTTTTCTGTGGATATAGGCAACATTTAAATTCAAGGTACTCGTTATGCTTCGTTGGCAAAGTTGGTTTATTGTATTTGGTAATTGTAACCTATTTCAAATATCCACGTCACTTTATTCAGTAGCACTCTATTGGTTTTCAATTATGTTAGATCTCATTACATCCACCCACAAGGTTGTATGTATCTACGTTTTAATTATAATATGCCATGCCAGAATGCTCTTTTAATTATGCCAGCCATATGAAATTACACCGACCATATGACATTATCGGAAGTACTGTGGGATCACTTTCATAGATCTACATTTATGTGTTGGACGGCTATGTATTAAATGCCAATTTCACCCAATCGATCTGTGTATAGGCCATCGATACGAGGCCACTTGGACGGTGGATATTGTTCCTATCCATTAGGGTTTTGTTGGTTTTTTATTTGAGACATTTGTATTAATCTCTGTGTTATTATCGAAACGGTTCTTTTGCCCTTCATTTGTTCTGATCGCCTCCCGGTGTCAAGACTCTCAACCTTGGAGAAATGAACCGTTGGCTCTCCCAGTATTCTAGCGTATCTATCTCTTCCTCGTATTATAGTTCAGGTATGAAATTCTGCGCATTTCACTATATTAACTGTGAGGCTTACTCTCTATGCACTATACCTTGATACATATTCCTTCCCAATAGCAATAAGCTCTGCTTATAGTGCGAGAGCTGTGGTTAACTAAATTTTTTTTCATATAGTTTCGTTTAATGTTGAAAACTCGTCTCGGTCAGTTGGACCAATCTCTCATGGGGATTTTTCTATCCTAGTGCATTGATTTTTTTATTCCAACACCTCTTCTTACATTTCGTTTATCTTCCTGTTGACAATTTTTGGTACTAATATTCCATCATCGCTTGATAGGAGCTTATTCCTCATTGCCTTCCGTGACTTTATTGAGGTGATTCGAGTGGCGTTGTCTTGACTCTACCCGTCTACCTTATGGCGAGCAATCACTACCCTAGGTAAGTAATCGATTCCATTATAACCTTTGACCCATTGCTTTTTCGTTCACAGTGAATATCCTGGTCTTTGAATTTTTAATACTTTTCAGCTATTTTTGTTTTCGGGTCATTTTTAAATAAAGGGTTTCTCATCTGCAAGGTATCCCTTTAATTTTATGCACAGTACTAATGTATATTATTTTATGTGATATAATAAATAGCGGCTAATTAACTCGCATTCTTACCGTTTCTTGTTTTATTCAGGTAACTTCGAATCCCATACGAATTTCCTTCTCAGAGATATAGTGAAATGGTTATTTCACTCAGAATTAACTTAGCTTCACCCTACAACTTTAGTTCGGTATCAAGAGAATATTGGTCGAAGTGAAGCCAGACTCTCACATTGTTATTATACATCATTTTTGTTCAGACCACTTTGAGTCTTACTTTCATAGATTTTCTCATTGCTACTGTAATAATAATGATTTCCTTAGACTTGGTATCTCTTAATAACATCCGGCTAATATGGCCATTGAGACGACATATTTTCAATTAATTTCTCAAGGGGCACGATTGTTGTGATTTATTATTTTTGGTTCATGAATTTACATATGGCTTACATATATATATATTCCATTCCTGTTTGACAAATAATAGAGTTATGCTATACTCTGGTGATTTCAGATTGCTAGTTCATGTTGATGCTCATGATAAGATTTTATTTCTACTGCATCTGTCTACTTCCATTTACTGGATAGAACTGATAAATTTACTAGACTTATCTTGTATTTTTGCTTCCTCCACATTTTATTTTCATAATGGTATATAAATATCCATACTGCAAGAGTATTAACATCTACAATAATTTAGTGATTCTTGACATCTGGTTTATGTGGTTGTATGTGTTATTCTACTCTAGTAGTATACCTCTACATCTGCTTCTTGACTTAACGTTTCCAATTATTTCTTACTGGTGTCAATAATAATAGACTCTAGACATTATTGTTTTGATTTATAACATGCTTAGTATGTCCTATTCTCTAGCTAACACTTCCAACCAGCAGTTTATATTGATTTGGTGTGTGAATTATTTGTTATTACTCACAGCTTTTAAAATTTACATGCACTTCATATAAATTTTCTTATTTTTATTTTCCAATAGTACATTCAGTTTGGAGAATCCTCCAGTAAAGGAGGTAGTTCATGTGCTAGTTTATGTTTATTTCTTAGGCCAAATTTTGTTACAGGTTTAATAAACCATATTTAGCTCTGTTTATGTCTGAATGTCTTTAACTCAATTAAAAGTACTGATCGATCTCTTTTTTTTCATAGAGGTTAAATCTATAAATATACATACACTATTAATTCAACAAATCTATAGATCTGCACTGCATGTACTTAATCACTCCTTCACAAAGGTTTTGTTTTTCTAGTGTTCACTAATTTAATTCTATTTTTAATAGAAACAAATTAAAGTTACACAATTATGAATTATGAGGTAGCATAAATCTCCAGATTTAAACCAATCACTAGTTTAGAGTTTCTGGCTCATTTTTCCCCATAATTCTTGTTCCTACGACTATGCAGAACTGAAAGGATTTAATTCCTCTACAACTCTATAAATGTATGGAACACCAGCACAAAACAAAAAACATTTCAAGTAGTATGCAGCTACAGTCATTAACCTTAACACCTAACAATAATTAATTTCAATCATTCATAAACACTGTGAGCATATCGCTTCGGTACTAGACCAGCCCTCCCAACCTTAGAGTCCCTCTATCTCCATAACTCACCCCCAAGCTGAGATCACCTCCATCCCAGACCAACCTCTAATCTTTTCAGGAATAGCTTATTTAAGTTTTTGCTCCCCAAATCCTGTTTCTAATTCTGCATCCAAAATATCAGGATGCTTTTCATCCTGTTTGTCTAGGCTTCCCTTATTTAGGGAGTTTAAAGCTGCTTTCTAATTTTCACACCTTTTTACCTCTTCCCAACTACTCTCCACCTCACTGGGGAAACTAGATTTTCCTCAAAATCTAATTTTGAAATAAATTCTTTCAAGGATTTTTGAAAGATTTTTGGGGAAATTATTTGCCTCTATCCATCCTCATGGATTTAGCAAGTGATCTCAGAATTCTCATTTGGTCAATCTGTATAGCATTATTTTATTTAATTTCCATAATGAAATATTTAATTACATCCACAAAATACTTATCCATTGGGGTCCACTCCCCTTTGGATTAAAGTTCAAATGTCTAGCTTTGAAAAAAAAACATAAACTAGGGGTGTTACATATTCCCCCTCTGAAAGCAAACACCGTCCTCGGTGTTGATATCTAACTACTAGAGTTCATTTAAAAAAAAAATGGATATTTTTCCATCACCTCAGCTTCTCTTTCCCAGATAGCTTCTTCAGCAGTAGAGTGCTTCCACTACACCTTTACTCTTGCTACCATTCGATTCCTCAATTCAATTTCTTTCCGCTCCAATATTTGAAGTGGCTCTGGAAGGAACTCCCCTTCTAGTTCCACCTGTATCATATTCCAATCAACAATGTGAGAAGTATCATGTACATATATTTTTAATAATGAAACATGAAACACATAATGAAATTTAACATGGGGCGGTAAGGCCAGCTTATAAGCCATTGGTCCCACCCTTTATAACACTTCAAAAGGCCCACAATATCTAGAAGCCAATTTTGCACAACTTCCAGCATAAAGTGTGCTCTTTTTGGGTTTAATATGAAAATACACATGTTCCCCCACTTTAATTTCTCGATGTACCCTCTTCTTATCAGCAATGTCTTTCTAGCGATCTTGTGTTGTCTTGATGTTTCTTTGTATTTGTTTAACAATTATTTCCATCTCTTGTAAAGCATCTGGTCCCAACATTAGCTTATCCTCAGGTTGGCTCCAGCTCAAAGGAGTACAACATTTACTTCCATAGAGTGCTTCAAATGGACTCATTTTGATGGAGGATTGATAGCTGTTATTATAGGCAAATTCATCTAAATGCAAGTATTCTTCCCATTTTGATGGCCTATCCATCACATACATTCTCAGCATATCCTCCAAAATATGATTAGTTCTCTCTGTCTGCCCATCGGTCTGAAGGTGATAGGCAGTACTAAAATTCAACTTAGTGCCCATGCCCCCAAATAGACCTTTCCAAAAGGCTTCTGTGAACTTAGCATCTCTATCCGAAACAATCATCTTTGGGACCCCATGGAGCATTACTACTTCCTTCAGGAACACGTCTGCTACTTGGGTTGTTCCAAATGTAGATTTCACAGGTATGAAGTGCACAACTTTTGTTAAAGTGTCTACTACCACCATCACTGAGTCATGTTGGTATCTAGTTTTGGGTAGCCCTGTTATGAAATCTATAGAAACGGTGTCCCATTTCTATTCTGCAATTGGCAAAGGATTTAGAAGTCCCTCAGGATGTTGATGCTGAAATTTAACTAGTTGACACTCCATGCACCTAGGTAAATATTCTACTACATCTATTTTCATTCGTGGCCAAAACAACTTCTTTTTCAAAGTTGTTAGAATTTTCTGATATCTAGGATGCCCTACATACGGCTGTTTGTGATATTCATCTAGGATTTCTTTTTTCAAAGTTTCCACATTGGGGATATACAATCTATTTTTGTAGCAGATCATCCCTTTTTGGTTTTGACTGTATTCAGCCATCTCCTTCTTTATTATTTTCACCTGTAGTGTCTCATAATTTTGATCCTGGCCTGCTACCTTTTTCACTAGATCTTCTAAATCAAAATTAGCACTACTTCCAATGTTTATGTGTTGACAAGAATTTCTGCTCAGGGAATCAACAATTTTGTTTTATTTCCCTCTGATATATTTTATGTCCATATCAAATTCACTCAGAAAAGACAGCCATCTGGCTTGTCGAGCATTCAAATCAGTTTGGGAAAAGAAATACTTAAGACTAATATGATCTATCATCAATGTAAATTTCTTTCCAAGAAGATAGTGTCGCCACATCTTCAAGGCATGAATTATAGCAGCCAACTCTAAATCATATGCACTATAGTTCTATTCATGTGTCTTAAGTTTCCTAGACTCATATGCAATAACTGAATTTTCTTGCAACAGGAATCCTCCCAACCCCTCTCTACAGGCATCCGTACATACAACAAATTCTTTATCAGGATCTGCAATCTTCAGTATAGGGGCTGTAGTGAGTTTTAATTTTAATTGTTCAAAAATGTTTTGGCATTTTTCAGTCCACTCAAACTTGACCCCCTTTCTTTGTAGCGAGGTTATGGGATATGCTATGGCAGAAAATCTCTCCACAAATCTGCGATAATAACCTGCAATCCCCATGAATGATCTCACTGCTGAAACATTAGTTGGCACCGGCCATTCTCTAATAGCTTTTATCTTTTCAGGGTCAACAACCAACCCTTGTTCAGAAATAATATGACCCAGGTATTGGATCTTGTCCTTATAGAATTCACATTTACTGTATTTGGCATATAACTGGTTTTCTTTAAAAGTTTGCAACACTATTCTCAAGTGCTCTTTGTGCTCCTCCTTACTTTTTCAATAAACTAAAATATAGTCTATGAACACTAGTACAAATTTATCCAAGTACTTGTTTAAAACACTATTCATTAAGCACATAAAGGTGGCAGGGGCATTTGTTAAACCGAAAGGTAGGACTACAAATTCGTAGTGACCATACCTGGTTCGAAAAGTTGTTTTGCTAATGTCTTCCTCTTTAATTCTAAGCGTGTGATAACCAGTCCTTAGATCAATCTTAGAAAATATTGAAGCTCCTCTTACCTGATCAAAAAGATCATCAATTCAAGGCAAAGGGTATCTATTTTTAATTGTCAACTTATTCAGATGACGATAATCAATACACATTCTAAAAGTTCCATCTTTATTTTTCACAAACAACACTGGTGCTCCCAAAGGAGACACACTCAGTCTGATATAAACCTTATCCAACAATTCTTGCAATTGCATTTTCAGCTCCATGAGTTCAGGGGGACTCATTCGATAAGGGGCTCGGGAAACCGGTGTTGCTCCCGGCACCAAATCGATTGAAAATTCAATCTCTCTTTTGGGGGGAAGATGAGGAATCTCATCTGGAAAAACTTCCTTAAACTCTCACCACTGACAAAGTATCCAGCGGGTTTTCTTCAGGTTGATGTTCTATTTCTTCAACATGTACTACATATACTTGATATCCTTTCCTAGTTGTTCCTTTTAGTTGCAGTGCTGATATTTGTCTTACAGAGATGGGTTTTGGTTTTCCCTTGAGAATAAAAGGTTTCCCTTCTTCATCTATGCAATGCAGAGTTTTATCCCAACAGTTCATCATATCCTTTCTCTTTTCCAGCCAGTCCATTCCTATCAACAAGTCATATGAGCCTAAGGGCAGAATGTTTAAATTCACTTCTGTCTGAAAATCATTTAATTTAGTTGATGGTTGGGGTAACTTATGAGTTACTTTCCTTTTGGTGCCTGTGACTAATTGTACCAACCAAGACTGCTGAAATTCTTTAGCTTTGAGATTGCATTTTTCTACCACTTGTGGACTAATGTAACTCAAATAAGCACCTGGATCAATTAAAACAGTAACAGATTGGTCAGCAATCTTACCTTCCATTTCAACCATGGTAGCTTGGTGTTCTGCTTGTCGATTCTCCAAGGCTACACTGATAGTGGGTATATTTCTTGCTATATCATTTACTGTGGTAGCTTCTCGATCTCTCATAATCATCTGAATATTTCGATGGGGAAAATCCCTCAAGAGATGAGGTTCTCCACATCCCGAGCACTTCAAAGGTTCCCTCATTTTAACTATGCCTTCCTTCTTATTTTCTTCATCTAGTTGTTTGGAACCAACTCGAGACTGAGAAGTTTGGATTTCTTTTGGTTTATTAAACTATTTCCGCTGATGATCCCTGCCAAAATTCTTTAAGTAAGCTGGTTTCTGTTTCTTTCCTTTGATTTCACCCTTGTTTATCCAGCCTTTTCCATTCTCACCCTTTCCTTTAAACTACTGGTAGCATAACCTAGCTTTCCTCACTGCTTCATCCCTAGTTTTTGGGTTATCAAACTCGATCTTCTCTTTGTACACAGCAGGAAAATAGTTCAAAAACCTTTGTACCTTTGCCTTCTCTTCCCTAATGTAAGGGACATATCTCAACCGATTTGTAAACTTGGTGACAAACTCATCAATAGTAAGTTGTCCCAGTCTAAGTTCATGGAATTCCTTTGCTTTATCATCATAATAACGTTCGTTCAAATAGCGGATTTTAAACTTGACTTGGAAATCTTCCCAAGTCACAGTTTTTTCATCAATGGCATGGATCATTTTCGTCTCTTCCCACCACAAGGTAGCCTTACCTTGTAGCTGGTAGAAAACTAATCTAGCCTTCAAGTTACTTTCATATTCATAGACCTAGAAATATTTAATCATGTTGAACAACCAGGCTTCATCATCTTCCTCCATTTCCCCATCATAGGAGGGAGGTTTGATCTTTCAGAATTCCCCCTGTATTTCCTTTTTCTTCTTACACTAATGCCTAGTGGCATCATCTTCCTCAGAATCATCAGAGAACTTCCCCTTCTTCCTCTTTCCAGAACCTTCACCTTCTTGGCTGTTCCGCGAAGTTAATTCTCTGATGAGATTTTCCTGCTCCTCACTGGCTAATGACAATCTGTCATTCTGGATTCTTAGCTCAACCATCTCTCGTTGCAAATTGTGCAACATAACCATCACCAGAGAGTTGGGATCTGGTGTATTATCTTCATCATGTAGATCAACATAAATTTCATCACTTCCACCCATTTGACTTTTCTGTTTCAGCAACACTGTACGCTAAACAACACATATCAGTAATAATTTTTTTTTCAACAAAAATAATTTATACAGTGAGCACAACAACAATAGCCTAGTTTTTCTAACTTTGCTCTAATACCATTTGTAACGTCTCTTGTTTTCCACCCCAATTTTTTTATTTATTTTTTCTATTTATAGTTTAATTCTGTGCTTCTATTTTCAACAGCAGTTCAATTCTAATTTCGAATTTCGTCAATTATGATCTGCTAGGGAATAGGATTCCTATTCCTCCTATTACTCTTGTATGTATAAATGGTTGCCTATCATAGTTTTATTATTCTCTTCCACTAAATGTTTGTGGCTTATATTAAATACATACATACATATATATATATACACACACACACACACACAGATATATATATATATATATATATATATATATATATATATATCCCTATACATATATATATTGTTCACACACGAAATTTATATGGTTGCATTTACTTCTACGCGTTTCTATCTATGCATACATTTACTCACACATTTCGATCTATTCATTAAGTTTTAAGCACAACCCTTGTAGGGCTCACCATACCTATGCTTTAGATTTTGATAGCATACTCTTATGGGTTGTAGGTTGGACATATTATTCGTTGGGTTTATATCTTCGTAAACCACCAAGAGTTATAACCCTATGTTTGAATTTCGAGTTATTCAAGGTACCGAATGGTCTATTCCTATTTAAAACGTATGTCATTTATATGAGATGATTATAGTTTTGTGGCCACTGTTTCCAAGGTGTAATGAGCGTTCCCATAGCATCATTTATATCTCATGCACATTTCACTTATGATGAGTTTGCTGTGGAGATAGGCAACATTTAAATTCAAGTTACTCGTTATGCTTCGTTGGCAAATTTGGTTTATTGTATTTGGCAATTGTAACCTATTTCAAATCTCCACGTCACTTTATTCAGTAGCACTCTCTTGATTTTCAATTTTGTTAGCTCTCATTACATCCACCCGCAAGGTTATATGTATCTACGTTTTAATTATAATATGCCATGCTAGAATGCTCTTTTAATTATGCCGGCCATATGACATTATCGGAAGTACTGTGGGATTGATTTGATAGATCTACATTTATGTGTTGGACGACTATTTATTAAATGCCAATTTCACCCAATCAATCCGTGTATAGGCCATCGATCCGAGGACACTTGGACGGTGGAGATTGTTCCTATCCATTAGGGTTTCATTGGTTTTTTATTTGAGACATTTGTATTAATATCTATGTCATTATCGAAATGTTTCTTTCACCCTTCATTTGTTCTGATCGCCTCCCAGTGTCGAGACTCTACACGTTGGAGAAATGAAGCGTTGGCTCTCCCAGTATTCTAGCGTATCTATCTCTTCATCGTATTGTAGTTCAGGTATGAAATTCTGTGCATTTCACTATCTTAACTGTGAGGCTTACTCTCTGTGCACTATACCTTGATACATATTCTTTCCCAATAGCAATATGCTCTTCTTAGAGTGCAAGAGTTGTGGTTAACTAAAAAATTTTTCATATAGTTTCGTCTAATGTCGAGAACTCGTCTTGGTCAGTTGGACCAATCTCTCGTGGAGATTTTTCTATCCTAGTGCGTTGACTTTTTTATTCCAACACCTCTTCTTACATTTCGTTTATCTTCTTGTTGACAATTTTTGGTACTAATACTCCATCATCGCTTGATAGGAGCTTATTCCTCATCACTTTCCGTGACTTTACTGAGGTGATTCAAGTGGAGTTGTCTTGACTCTACCCGTCTCCCTTACGAAAAGCAATCACTACCCTAGGAAAGTAATCGATTCCATTATAACCTTTGACCCGTTGCTTTTTCGTTCACAGTGAATATCTTGGTCTTCGAATTTTTAATACTTTTCAGCTATTTTTGTTTTCAGGTTGTTTTGAAATAAAGGGTTTCTCATCTGCAAGGTATCCCTTTATTTTTATGCACAGTACTAATATATATTATTTTCTGTGATATAATAAATAGCGGCTAATTAACTCACATTCTTACTGTTTCTTGTTTTATTCAGGTAACTTCGAATCCCATATGAATTTCCTTCTCGGGGATATATTGAAATGGTTATTTCACTCAGAATTAACTTAGCTTCACCCTGCAATTTCAAGTCGGTATCAACAATATATTGGTCGAATTGAAGCTAGACTCTCACATTGTTATTATACATCATTTTTTTTCAAACCACTTTGAGTCTTAATTTCATAAATTTTCTCTTCGCTACTGTAATAATAATGATTTCCTTAGACTTGGTATGTCTTAATAACATCCTGCTAATATGGTCATTGAGACCACATATTTTCAATTAATTTGTCATGGGGCACGATTGTTGTGATTTATTATTTTTGGTTCATGAATTTACATATGGCTTACATATATATATATATATATATATTCCATTCCTGTTTCACAAAAAACAGAGTTATGCTATACTCTAGTGATTTCAGATTGCTAGTTCATGTTGATGCTCATGATAAGATTTTATTTCTACATCATTTGTCTGCTTCCATTTACTAGATAGAACTGATAAATTTACTAGACTTATCTTGTATTTCTGCTTCCTCCACATTTTATTTTCATAATGGTATATACATATCTATACTACAAGAGTATTCACATCTACAATAATTTAGTGATTCTTGACATCTGGTTTATGTGGTTATATGTGTTATTCTACTCTAGTAGTATACCTCTATATCTGCTTCTTGACTTAACGTTTCCAAGTATTTCTTACTGGCGTCAATACTAATAGACTCTAGACATTATTGTTTTGTTTTATAACATGTTCAATATGTACTATTCTCTAGCTAACACTTCCAACCAAAATTTTATATTGATTTGGTGTGTGAATTATTTTTTATTACTCATAGCTTATAAAATTTACATGCGCTTCATATAAATTTGCTTATTTTTATTTTCCAATAGTACATTCAGTTTGGAGACTCCTCTAGTAAAGGAGGTAGGTCATGTGCTAGTTTATGTTTATTTATTACGCCAAATTTGGTTACAGGTTTAATAAACCATATTTAGCTCTGTTTATGTCTGAATGTCTTTAACTCAATTAAAAGTACTCATCCATCTCTTTTTTTTTCATAGAGGTTAAATCTATAGATATACATACACTGTTAATTCAAAAAATCTATACATCTGCACTGCATGTACTTAATCACTCCTTCACACAGGTTTTTCTTTTCTAGTGTTCACCGATTTAATTCTATTTTTAATAGAAACAGATTAAAGTTACACAATTATGAATTATGAGGTAGCATAATTCTCCAGATTTAAACCAGTCACTGGTTCAAAGTTTCTGGCTGATTTTTCCCCATAATTCTTGTTCCTACAACTATGCAGAACTAAGAGGATTTAATTCCTCTACAACTCTGTAAATGTATGGAACACCAGCACAAAACAAAAAACATTTGAAGTAGTATGCAGCTACAGTCATTAACCTTAACACCTAACAACAATTAATTTTAATCGTTCATAAACACTGTGAGCATATCGCTTCGGTACTTGACCAATCCTCCCAACCTTAGAGTCCCTTTATCTCCAGAACTCACCCCCGAGCTGAGATCACCTCCATCCCAGACCAACCTCTAATTTGTTCAGGAATAGCTTATTTAAGCTTTTTCTCCCCAAAGCCTGTTTTCAATTCTGCGTCCAAAATATCAGGATGCTTTTCTTCCTGTTTGTCTAGGCTTCCCTTATTTAGGGATTTTTAAAGCTTATTTCTGCTTTTCACAGCTTTTTACCTCTTCCCAACTACTCTCCACCTCATTTTGGAAACTATATTTTCCTCAAAATCTAATTTGGAAATAAATTCTTTCAAGGATTTTTGAAATATTTTTGGGGAAAGTATTTTCCTCTATCCATCCTCATGGATTTAGCAAGTGATCTCACAATTCTCATTTGGTCAATCTGCACAGCATTATTTTATTTTATTTCCATATTGAAATATTTAATTACATCCACAAAATACTTATCCATTGGGGTCCACTCCCCTTTGGATTAAAGTTGAAATGTCTATCTTTGAAAAATAAAACATAAGATATGCGTGTTACAACATTGATAATAGAATAGAGTGATATTCAGCGTGATTGTGGATCAGAGGATAGAAGTTAGATTATAAATCTAAAAAAGTGGAGACAAGTATAGTGAAAAGTGAGATAGTAAAATTTGAGAAAGTGATGGTTTGTTCTTGAGAAGAACGAAGATCCATTCGAATGTGAAGAGTGGAAGCAAACTGCTTGTGAAATCATGCAAGTGTTGTTTTATTTAACTCTGATTTGAGTTTTTTCAGGTTGAAGACAAAGGAGAAATATCTCAGGAAGGATAGCAAGGAAAGTTGTAAAGAAAATAAGAACCATTTGTGTTCTTAAAAGCAGAGTAAAGTGGACACTTTGAAGAAAGTGGTAGTGAACCTGAAGAATCCAGTTGAAGGTTGGACAGAGAGGACAACGGTGTTCTAAAAATTAAGTATAATTACAGAAACCAAGGAACAAAGGAGTTGCTCAAATATGAGATAGATAACTAGTGTTACCAAAATACCAAGGAGAGAAGGCTTGGTGAGGTACTTGTAGCAGTTATGGAGACTTGCTGAGAAGGAGAGGCTTAGTGTAGTTCATAAGTGAACAGATGCAGTTCACAAGAGACAGAAGAATGACTAGTGATATTCATATAAGGGGTTTCGAGAGAAGCCACAATATAAGAAGATACAGGAAATATGCCAAAGAAAATGGCAGGGAGAGGAAGATAGGTCAAGAAGAGATTGACAGAGAGAAAGGTGAGATAAATTTCCAAATTTTATTTTTGATAATATGTTGCAGAGAAATAAGGTAGACCAGAGGTATGGTTGGCTTATGAGAAAGAAGGTGAAGTGGCATAGGCTACAAGAGAAGAGAAAGCAACAGGTGAATATGCAGCTAATAGAGGAGCTGAGGAGGCTTGAGAAGATAATGAATGTTCAATTAAGGGTAGAGAAGCTCGAAGGAGTTGAGCTACAACAAAAGAAAGTTTCTAGAGATGAACAAGTTCTTTGTGAACTTGAAGATAGAGCAGTGATGTCTAAAACATCAGTTGAGGCTACTGAGCCTTATGATTTTGAAATTATCAATTTTTGTATGGTTGGAGGTGTAATATAGGATGATGGAAAATCTTTGGGAATTGTGGAAGAAGAGGAGAGATAGAATTTGAATTCTACATTAAATAAGAAATATGAGACTGTCAGGTCTCATGAGGAAACTCATACACAGTTAAAGGAAGATATTGGTTTTCGGCATACTGATATAGTTGTAAACTGAGGAAGTTTGGCTTATATTGGTAGCAAAAAGAAAGCAAAATGAGTTTACTTTTGTAAACCTGAGCAAGGTATTTACTTTGATTAATCAAGTCAAGAGGTGAAGGAAGGATAAGATGAAGATATTGTGATATTTTTTACTGTCATCGGAAGCCAAAAAGTAGAACAACTATTGGATACTATTATGAGAAAGGCCCGAGAAGATTTAATACTTTTTGAGTGTAAAAAAGAGATTAGAGTGCTAGAAGAACTATTGAGAGAACCTAAAATTGAAGGGGAAATTAAAACCAGAGAAGAATATATTTTTATAACATCTAAGGAGACTGAGGTGAGGTTAGATTGTTAAGTTTATGATGTATTTGCAGGTGATGAAGAAGATACAAACGAAGCTATAATAAAGGAGATGAAGGACATCTTATATTTTGAAGGTAAGAGTGAAGTTCAAAGGTAGTACGAGGATGAACAAATTTTTGTCTTCAAAGACAATAAAGATGAAGAAGAATGGAATTGTAATCAACCACTGGAAGAAAATGTTATTGCAGTTAGGGATTCAAGGAGCAGTTTAATTTTTGAAATTAAATTTGCTGGTAGTGAGAAGAAGAGGGATGTTGGAGAGGGATATATCTTAAGATATATTTAGGAAGTTTGGGAGGCAGAAATATCCGGAGTAATATTTGCAGAAATTTCTAGAGCAAAAGTATTTGGAGAAATAGCAGAAGTTGAAGACAACAAGATTTTTGAAGACAACAACAGCAAAGTAATTTAGACTGAGAAATAAAGAATTTGATGAAGCTTATGAGAAATGAACAAAAGGAAAGGAGTTGCATTCAGAGAAGACAAATAATCATTAGGATGAAAGGCTGGACTTTAACAAACATTGAAGGAAAATTCAATGGAGTGTTACAAACGAAGATATGGAAACCAGAGAAGCAAGGAAAAACAACAAAGTATGTGGACAACATTTAAAAGGAGCATGGAAACCACTAAATAACAAAGCATGGCATCCAGGAGGACAAAGAATGGAAGCACATGATCTGGAGAGCATGCATATTTTATACCCTGGGAGTCTGATGCAGGAGCATCATGGTTTCAAAAATTTGTACATTAGTAGAATATACGGGGTCTTGTGTTTTTCAAAAGAGTAGTATTTAATTAATATAATTTGAGTGATTTAGATGATACATTTAGAATAGGAATAATTAAATGTTGAACGATATATTTGTAAATGTTCTCGAATCTAGGAAAAACATGAGTGATTGATGGGTTATTGATGACTGATTGATGAGTGATTGGTATGGATTGAGATATTCTGAAATGTTGTAAATCTTAGATTAGAAATTAGTTCATGATTTATGGAGGATCCTTAGGATTTGGTTGAATTTTGAGATCTTCCAGGGATAAAGAAGAGATTTTAGGAATTAATTGAGGACTTAGAGTATTTTTTGGATTTTGTTGAGTAACCTATGGATCTGAACCAAAATTGGTTACAAAACCTTTTATATATAATTGTAAAGCCTCAAAGGAACAAACAATGGGTAGATTAGAAATAGAAGATATTCTTAGATAGAAATTTAATTGTAAGCCTACGAGCATATACAGAGAGAGAGGAAGAGAAAATGACCATGTAAAGGTAGATTAGGCCAAAGCTAGATTGTAAATGAATGAGGAAATTGAATTCATTGTGACTGTGTGTGTCATTCATTTTACGTGCTAAGTGATCCGTAACTGATAATTTATGGTTTCTATGTGATAAACCATGGTGAATGAATTGAAATTGAATGCAGAAGTCTTTCTGAGTGATAACGGAATTAACGGCTGGGTAGAATCCATGTGATTCTAGTCTGGATCTAATAGATGTGTGTATAGGTCAAGTAAAGAATGAATTATGAATTCTGGAAGAAGAGGAATAATACAAAGTATTTTGTATTCAAGTTCGGAACAGTGTACTGGTTGTATGAATAACAAACAAGATAAGCTCAGGAGAGATAGAATTGAGGTAGTCTGAACGAGAAAAGGAGGAGTAGCGAGAAGAAAACAAAGTAGCAGAGCAACATAAAGCAGAGGATTTGACGAAGGTAGAGAACACTTCGATATTTCCAAAGAGGTGAATGGATGAACATGATTAAAGTGCGGAATCAAAGTTATAAGAATCAATAGTAGAGATCAGTGTGGGCAGAATTAGTGAAGAATAACCATGTCTTGATGAATAAACGACCACGATTATATCATATTTAAAAGGGGAATAGATCAACGGTGGAAAATCAGTCGAGATTTCACAATTTGCAAAAGATAACGGATAGCGCGAAGGCTTTTCAAGGTAAAGCGTTTTTCTTGCGATGTGGTAAAGTTCAAAATTTGTGATGCGATAAAGAGTTTGCACGTGTTAGCTTGATGCTTTAGCGTATATCGCATATGATAAAGGATATTGTTAAGGAGGAAAGGTAAATTCGTTAAACATCAATTTAAGATAAGTTACAGATTATGCGATGTGATTTCATCGGTGCAACTTTGCATTGTTATTTCTAATGTTTAGTGTAGATGTTATTTTTTATGTTCCGCAATAGGTGATATCATATGTTCTCCGAACTATGATATGGTTTGGGGTTATATATTGTGATTGGTTCAAGGTATTGTGGACCCTATAGCAAGCACTTCCGCGTGTATGCAGGTAATGGTTTGGGTTTATATGTGGTCTGGTTTAAAGTATAGCACTATTTATCACTAAAGTATGTATGTTAATCAAACTCCATAGTATAGTTCACTGCTTGTGTAAATGGGAAATTTATGTCGGCCATAACCCATAGGTCCATGATATTTGTTTAAAATTGAAGCTTTGCACAAATTAAGGTAAGGCGAAAGTGCAATGATGCATAAAGGTAAATTTTATTATAAGGAGTTATCAACCATGGTTAAAACTTCTGCAAGTGTTTGATTAAAATTGATAAAGTGGCAAGGTTAAGGTGGATAAATGTGGGGTTAATTCTGCTAACATCGCATGTGTTTCATGTTTTGTTAATTGCGACCTTATGGTTGCATCACATAGGTTTTAAATTACATTCTCTATAGAAAAGCTATTGAAATCTAAATAATTAACTTACACAAATCTAGAATTTAGCAACCATCGAGAAGATGCTTCAAGGGCTTTCGGTAAATCATAATGATAAATACTTTCATCTATAGAATTTTCAAGGATATGGTAATTAAAAAAACACAAGTATTGTAACCATTTAATATTGAGAGCATCAAATTTCAAATAAAATAGAAAAAGTAGTAATTACAAATGAAATTGTTTTCAATTTGTCTTCCTAACACATAGAAGGTGAGTGTAGATTCTTACAAGCCATAAAATTAGTTTTGACTTATGCATGACTAATCCCCGTTTCTAGTAATCTAATTGTGGACAAGAGGAAACTGCAGAAAATAAGCTTACAGGAAAAAATAATAAAAATAAATTACAATAAGAAATAAAGGGTAGCTTCAGGGGACAACAACAATGTCGAAATAGAGGGTAGGTTTGAGGGATAACAACAATGTCAATGACCAAGAAGAAACTAGGATCCTAAAAATGAGCGTGAAATATTTCGAAGGCTACAATGTAACAGTGGATAACTTAACTGGAAGAAGGGTTGTGTTAGATTGGAACCTTCCCACCTTTGAGGATCATTTGGTTCAAGTGGCCAGAAAATAGTTTTAATGATAATTAATAATTTCCTAAATCATAAAAGGTTCAATAATATTATAATAAAAAGTAATTGAAACTAAGCTAATCAATACCACAAAGTATAACTCACATCTCTGCACATATTAATGATAATATTCAGCTTAGAACACAACATATATGCATTCACTCAAATATTTAGATTGTTTATATTTGTAGATATATATAGTCAATTATAATAGCCAACTCTTTGATTAAAATATTTACAGACTATACTAGTTCGAACACTACACATATTAATGATAATATTCAGGTTGGCCCACAAGATAGATGCATGCACTCAAATATGCAGATTGTTTATATCTATACATATACATAGTCAATTATAATAGCATAACTCCTCCTTTTATTAAAATATGTGCCTACTATATTGGTTCCAGAACCACCAGCATATCAAAATTTCATACAATTGGCCTAAAAAATATTAAGGGACTTCCATAGCCGAGAGAAACAACCTCCCCCATCAATGCATGTTGGCCAAGAGTTGATGTTGGTACTATGAGTCGTCTGAGAATTCAATCAATGTTCAATTCAGGAAGGAAAGGAGGAAAGGTAGCCTTATAATAAGGGTAAAAACTATTGGACCTATACTAATTTGGTAGAGGTTTTGGAAAATATAAACTCTATCATGTTTTAAAATAATCAATATTAAGTTTTATAGTTGAATTATCCTCCATTTATATGTTCAAGGGAATAGAACAAATCTTGTAAAGTTTTATTTCCAAAGGAAAAAAACCTATAATTAAAATAAATGCATTATTCATAAAAAAAATCATGATGATTCACACTTACATCAAATGTGGTTATAATTTTCAATATTTCATAAAGTGTAATGCTCTCAAGTAAAAATATTTGAATAAGATTTCAGTTATATTTAATGCAAATCAACTTGGTTAAACTCGACTTAATGTGCATGTTGCCATTTGTTTGAATGCCAATGCCATATGTTTACGATCATATATATATATATATATATATATATATATATATATAAACAATAGAAAAAACTTACAATGGTCGCTATGTATGCAACATTGCATGCAAACCACGTGCCTGCGTGTATGACTATTTTTCTCGAAGGGTAGCATACAATACATTCCTTCCCCCTAATAGTCAGAATCATGTTGATATTTGCATACAAATTGTGCCAGGGTGCATACAGAACTTGTAGGTGAAGTCGTTCCTTAGTTGACTCGTTCCAAACATTAGGAAATTGTGCCAATGCGCAAAGATTTCAGGTCGTGTTAGGGGGATTTATAGAAAAAATAAACAATATGCTTCTTACCTGGATATTTTTGTTGGAATATTGAAAATTCCAGAATTGATAATGGAGAAATTAAACCCCCCCTCTTCAACACAGAGAAAATAAATTTCACTCTCAGAAAACAGAGTTTCAACTCAATAAAACAAACATTTATTCCATAAAAATTTGTTACAAGTTCTTCCTAAACACAGAGGGATTTACAAAATATGTGACTGCTTCAAACACAGTTCACAAAATCTTCACTGTTTCTCAAAACATATAACACTCTGTCTCTCTCTGTCTTTTAAAAAAAAAAAAATCTGCTGTGAATTTTCATTCACTATCTCTGTTTATTAAGAAAAACAACTCACCATTTTAAAAATAAACATACACTGCTATGTATTTTTAATTCTGCTCTGTCCTTTTTAAAAAAAACAATTGCACTGCTTTGCATAAAACACAATTCTGTTTCTGTGTTTTTTTTTTTATATCTCTCTCTGTCTTTTTAATCAAAGCACTGCTATGAATATATAGATATATATATATATAAAACATGACTCTGTTTTTATATAAAAACAACAACAACAAAAAAATATCTCAGCCGAGTTTCATTCAATGTCATTAATTGATATAACACCAAAAATCACCGCTTGAAAAATATTAATGGCATCATAAATATGCCGACACTGCTTGGAAAAATTCATTTATGTCGAATTCGCATGGTAGCAGAAGTGGCTGTGGATTGGTGGTGCGCTGGCGGAGACACCACAAGACAGTGGTTGTGGGGGCTCTGTTTTTCCAGCTCAGTATGGTCGGGGTAAATCCCCGCACTAAATTGAAACTGTTGATTGCTGGTCAACGTGCGATCAGCTGGTCAACAGCGGGGGTATCGCTCCCATTAACTTCCGGACTATTTCTGCTCCTGCTGACCGTCGATCTCCTGTTGAACGATGATCCTGCTGCCAACGTGTTGCCGCCTTTAACCTCTGTGCTATTCATCGTCCTGCCGCCTGTTAATTCCCTCCGGCAGTTGGGAATTATATTCCAACACTCCCCCTTAATTTCAACTGCTGGGTTTTCCTGCATACCCAGGCATTTCCTGAAGTGTTCAAAGCTTTTCTGTGCAAGTGGCTTTGTGATGATATTTGCAAATTGATCCTCTGTCCTGCAATGATGCAAAACTATCTCACCATTGTTAACCAATTCACGTATGAAGTGAAACTTGGTGTCAATGTGCTTTGTCCTTTTATCAAAAACAGAATGTTTAGACAATGCAATAGCTGAGCTATTGTCACAAAATATTATTGTCCCTTTTACCTGTTCTTGACATAAACTTCTCAACATCTTTCTCATCCAAACTGCTTGACACGCTGCTGCTGTAGCTGCCACATATTCTGCTTCTGCAGTAGACAATGCTATGATGGGCTGTTTCTTAGAAGCCCATGAAATGGCTCCTGAACCCATGTGAAAAAACATAATCGGAAGTGCTCTTCCAATCATCTACACTTCCAGGCCAATCACTGTCAGTGTATCCAACTAAATCTGAACATTCTGAAGCAGTATATAAAATACCAAACCTTTTTGTACCTTTAACATATCTCAGAATTCTTTTTGCTACCTGTCAATGTGCATCCTTTGGCTTTTCCATGAATCTGGAAATCAAACTAACAACATGCATTATGTCTGGCCTAGTTGCAGTCAAATACGTAAGGCTGCCAACTATGCTCTTGTATAAGCTAGGATCAAAATCCTTGCTGCTGTCCTCTCTGCTGAGTTTTAATCCCATCATTATGGGAGTGATTGCTACTTTACATTCCTCCATGTTAAATCTTTCAAGAACTTCATTAGCATACTTTGCCTATGAGATAAAAATCCCATTTTCATCTTGTTCTAATTCTATTCCCAAGAAGTATCTTAACAAACCCATGTCAGTCATCTCAAATTCTTCTATCATGACTATTTTAAAATGTTCAATAAGGTAATCATCATTACCTGTAAAAATAACATCATCAACATACAAGACTACAATCAAGATTTTACCATATTTTTCTTTGATGTAGAGGGTGGGTTCTCCCTCACACTTTTCAAATCCATTTTCCAGTAGATATGAATCTATCCTACTGTACCACACTCTTGGCGCTTGCTTTAGTCCATAAAGAGCTTTCTTCAACTTGCATACTTTGTGCTCTTGGTCTTTCTTTTCAAAGCCGAGAGGTTGATCTATGTAAACCTCTTCCATTAACACTCCATTCAGGAATGCTGACTTCACGTCCATTTGGTAAACTTTCCATTTTTTTTGTGCTTCTATGGACAGCACTGCTCTCACGGTTTCCATTCTAGCAACCGGTGCGAAATTTTCCTCATAATCTATCTCGTGCTTCTGCTTATAACCTTTGGCGACAAGTCTTACCTTGTGTCTCTCTATTTTTCCTTCAGCATTACTTTTGGTCTTATAGACCCATTTAACTCCTATGAAATCTTTACCTTTTGGGAGTTCTACCAAATCCCAAGTCTTGTTTCTTTCTATGGCGTTTATTTCCTCATCCATAGCTTCTATCCATTTCTCATCCTTGATGGTTTCTTTGAAATGAACAGGATCATCAACATGACAATATAAAGCAAACAAAAAATTGATACCTTCATTTTTTATATCTTGTTCATAAATATCTTTCAAAATTATGAATTTCTTACCTCTTTCAGTAGGTGTACAAATGCTTGAAGAAGCACTTGAATTCTCCCTGTGGTGTGCTTGGAGAAGCACTGGCATTTCTCCTCAAGGGTGTGCTCTGCTGCTCTTTTGTTGGTGTTGCTATTTGGGGATGTATTTCAGCCAACTCATCATCATTTTCATCATGAGATAAATAGTTTTTAACATTCACTATTTTCTCTATGCTTCCATCCCAAGCTTCCTCTTCAATGAACTGAACATCCCTTCTCACAATAAAATTCTTGGTGGATGGGTTATATAACCTGTATGCCTTGGATTCCTCACTGTATCCAATGAAAATACATTTATCCCCCTTGCTGTCCAACTTCTTTCTTAGTTGATCCAGAATGTGTGCATAAGCCACGCATCCAAAAACCTTCATATGTGTGACACCTTGCTTTGTGCCACTCCATGCCTCTTCTAACACTTTTTTAATAACTGCTTTTGTAGGGCACCTATTCAAAATGTATGATGCACAATGTACAGCTTCAGCCCAATAATCATTAGGAAAATGCTTTGCCTTTAACATACTCGCCATGTCCATTATGGTTCTATTCTTCCTTTCGGCTACTCCATTTTGCTGCGGAGTATATCTAGTTGTAAACTGCTTATGAATACCATTTTCTCTACAAAAATGTAGAAAATATTTAGATATATACTCACCTCCTCTGCCAGTCCTTAAGACTTTGATATGCAGCCCACTCTAGTTCTCAACAAGTGCTTTGAAATTGCAAAATTTTTCAAACACTTCACTTTTGTTTTTCAAAAAGTAAACCCAAGTTTTTCTTGTAAAATCATCTATGAATGTTAAGACATAGTGGCTGTTAGTAAGTGATGGAGTTTGCATCGGTCCACATACATCTGAGTAGAAAATATCTAAGGGTGCTTTTGCCCTTATGCTTTTCCCGGAAGGAAAACTTTCTCTGTGTTGTTTCCCCAAGATACAACCTTCACAAAGGCTGTTCGGTTTCTCTATCAATGGTAAACCACTTACCATTCCTTTTTTGTTCAATAGATTAAGACCTCCAAAGTTGAGATGTCCAAATCTCAAGTGCCATAACCAATTATCATCTTTTGGTTCGCTTTGGAAAGTCTCTTGTGTAACTGCTGCTTTCTCTTCACCATTCTTCAAGTCTGCTCTCATTATGAGAGGGAACATCCTGTTCCTTGTCATCTTTACTTCAGAAATACATTGTTTGCTGGGTGGTTTATCCATGATGGTACAAACATCATCCTCAAAGAAAACATTATACCCCTTATGAACAAGCTGTCCAATACTTAAGAGGTTACACTTCATTCCTGGAACATAATAAACATCTGCTATGGATTTCTTTGCACCTAATCTTGTTAGAACATTAACATGTCCTTTTCCCATAATAGAAACTTTGCTATCAGTTCCTAGTGTGACTTGTGACTGCACACTTTCATCTAACATAGAAAACATTGCTAAGTTTCCTGTCATATGGTTACTACAACCAGAGTCTAGAAACCATAAATCCTCATTCTTTTCTTCAGTCATATTACAAGCTAAAAACAAATTGTTTTGGTTGCTATTTTCTCTAGTGAAATTTGCACTAGTTCTACTTGCGATATCTTGCTGATTCTTTCTACATTCATTAGAATAATGACCATATTTTTTACAATGGTAACATTGGACATTGGATTTATCATACCTTTGTCCTTGAGCATTCTGTTGACCACTCTGTTGGATGTTGCCTTGGCCGTGGCTGTGATCTTGACTGTTGCACCTTCCATGTGAATGTGAAGGGTTGTTCCTTCCACCTCTGTTCTGGCTTCTGCCTCTTCCTCTTTTGTTTCCTCTGCCTTGCCCTCTTCCTCTTCTGAAAGACATCTGGGTCTTAAAGGCATGCTCAAGAGATGAGTTTTCACTCCTACCCAATCTCTGTTCATGGGTCATCAGTGATGCATGAAGCTCATCTACTGAAAACTTTGTGATATCTTTAGTCTCTTCTATGGTGGTAACAATCACATCAAATCTTGAGGGTAAACTTCTCAAGAGTTTTTCCACAATCCTCTTGTCTTCAAGAGTATCTCCATGAGATCTTATTTGTGTGACCATTCCAATCACATGAGTGAAGAATGAGTCAATAATATCTGACTCTTTCATACAGAGAGTCTCAAAGTCTCTCCTCAGCAACTGAAGTTTTGTTGTCTTCACTTTCTCCATGCCTTGATAAGCTGTCTTGAGATTTTCCCATGCTTCTTTGGATCTCTTGGCTTCTGCTATCCTCGAAAACACACTCTCATGCATTGCTTGATACAAAAATAAAAGAGCCTTGGCATCTTTCTTCTTATTTCTCTTCAACTGTTCTCTTTCTGCTTGATTTAACACATAAAACTCTGCTTCATTTTCTAGCTCTTCAAAGCCATCCTCAAAAAATTCCCATAAGTCTTGGGAGACAAATAATGCTCTAATAGTTATTGACCAGTAGTCATAATTTTTCCCATTAAATTGTGGGAGATGGATATTTCCCATACCCATATCAGTGCTGGCTCTGGCCATTCTGCACTCTTAACTTTGATTCAAAAACACTTGAATGTGTGTTTAAAGTTAACTAACTGTACTGCAACAGTAACACAAAACTGTATAGAGAAATACCTTTGGATTCTTCTTGTCTGAGTCTTCACATTTCTAGAGAAGCTGCTGCACCAAAGAACTCCTTCCTTCAACTTCTTTGATCTTCAAAGAGCCTGGACTAGCTCCGATACCATGTTGGAATATTGAAAATTCCAGAATTGATAATGGAGAAATTAAACTCCCCCTCTTCAACACAGAGAAAATAAATTTCACTCTCGGAAAACAGAGTTTCAACTCAGTAAAACAAACATTTATTCCATAAAAATTTGTTACAAGTTCTTCCTCAACACAGAGGGATTTACAAAATATGTGACTGCTTCAAACACAGTTCACAAAATCTTCATTGTTTCTCAAAACATATAACACTCTGTCTCTCTCTGTCTTTTTAAAAAAAAAACTCTGCTGTGAATTTTCATTCACTGTCTCTATTTATTAATAAAAACAACTCACTGTTTTAAAAATAAACATACACTGCTCTGTATTTTTAATTCTGCTCTGTAGAGGGGTGGTACACAGATGATGTCTACGAAGGTTGGTTATTGTCTCATTTAAAACATGAAACAATCTTCCCACATTCAGTATGCTTTCAATTTGCTTGCCAAACCAATTTCTCCATTATCGGTAAGGTTAACGTCTACATTCTTGACTTATAAGTTTACATACCTATCCATCTATCTATTTGTGAGCTCACCCACACGAGTATTTGTGTATGGTTCAATCGATGGTTATTCAATTTGCGATTTGTTTATGAGGTGCGCGGTCTGATGGCAGGGTAGAGCTGCCAATTTCATGTAGTAGCATTGTGAGTGTTTAGTATCATTCAAATTTCCATAAACGACAACCTTTGCTTCATTGTTGTGATGGAGAGCGAATACTAAAGCCCTTGTTAAATTTTTTTATTTTCCACGATGGAAGACACTAGAGGAGAATTGAGTGTGGCTTTTCATCATCCATAATTCACTTTGTTCCTTACCACGATGGAAGAACTACCGTGTAAGAAATATATTTTAGCTTGTCTAGTTGGTTGGTTGGTGTGGCTGGAGTAACTACTCGATGTGTAGTATTATGACCATCTCATGTCTGGGATATATTACAGGTGTGGTGAGGAAGTGTCCTTTGGTAAGGTCATGGGGTTCGCCTCTTGCAGTACTAGGCTCATAAGAGATATGTGTTTCCTATTTTTTACATCCAAGCTAAGAAGCCCCACACAACACATACTGATCAATCCGATCAGGGTGAACATAGTTAGTTGTCGTCAAGCATTCCTTCTTGGGGAATGAGACTGAGAGAACGCCATATATAGATAGTTGGGTAGGTGTACCAGAATATAATATGTGTTATAAGGCAAGGTAGGGGCATAGCGGTGAATAGCAATACTGTAGTGTCTACCAACTCGCCAAAAAGCTTAAAAATTTCGATGCAAATCTTGGAGTTAGCAAGAAAGTGTTCAGACTCAGAAAAATTATAAAGGATTACAATGCACTAAATAAAATTCACCTAGATGATCAAAGAAGGTGTAATTAATGAGTGTTGCATTGTTCCAGATTGTAGATGATCAGTGCTTCGAGTCTCCCGGCCTAGATGGAAGTGTAACTGGAAAGCGAAGCCTCAGTAAAACAGGGTCTGAGGGGTGCTCAATTTTTTCTAATGGAGCCACGAGAGCTAAATTGTCGTTAGATCGAGTCTTTAGAGGAATTCCTTCTCTGTTATTCCATTATAGCATTTCCTTAACAAAGAAAGTTGTATTTCCCTGAAGGGGCTGTAGATATATGTGCTCTAGAAAAATGAATCTGTTATCGCATCCGATTTCTAGCGTGATTTGAGATGCACATATTTCAGACAAGTATGTTGTAGATATTATCTAATTATGATAAAACTAGGTAGCAAAGTAGTCTCCATCATACAAGACTTTTCTAGATGAGGTACTCTAGTTGTTTTAGATAACATTTTTTACTAGTAAATGAGGTGTTTACAAAAAAACAAAAAATCGTTTTCTGCACTATATTGGAAAGGGTATTTGTTTAAAGAACTAAATCTATTTTTTTGTAATTATGCTCACAATTATCAATATATGTTGCAGGTTTCACAACAAATTGTTTCATATTTTCAATATACACTATAAGTTACGCTAAAATTTTTAGGAAACTTGAATTCCCCTTTTACAAACCCTACACTTAGAAAACCTGATTTCTATTAAGAATTTTGATTATTGAAAAATCTACCTGAATCCTTAATGAATTGGCTACTATGAGAACACTTCAGTTTTCTGATATGGTGATTAATGAGTTTGCTACTATGAGAACACTTAAGCTTTCTATGGTGATTAATGAGTTGGCTACTATGATAATACTTAACCTTTTCGATATGGTGATGCATTAAAAAAATAATTGTAACTTTACAAATAGCACTCGGATACATATCGAGCTGAGGAGGCAACTTAAGTTGAACAACGAGGAGGCCCTATACTTGTTTGTAGTTGAATGTATATTAGTTGCATATATATTGATATATTTAATCAATTTCTATAACATGAAATATAATTTCATCTGAAGAACTTACAGAAAGGTATATAAGTGCATTTGAATAACTAAAAAATAAAAATGTTATGTTTGTTGTTTACCTATTGTTTACATGCTCTTTGTGGCTCGAGAATTGCAGGAAAAAGGATCCTGAGTGAGCAGATATGAACGAAAATATTATTACAAGATGCAAGAAAATGTCAAGGTCTACAACCTCGGAGGGATGGGCTACAATGCAACTTTGATCGCCATAGACATGGCCAAGGATTTGCTCAGAGTTCATGGGAATTCATTTGTTGTAATAGTGCAACCATAGAATGTTGTGTCAGATATGTAACTTCCTTCAATTGTAATCGCTAAGAGAATGTTGTATGAAATCTACATATTCCTTCAATTGTGCTTAGCATGGCGGTGTAGATGACACTGATACCTGCATGGTGAAAGTGGCAGAAACACTTGCATGTCGATGTCAGTGGAAGTTCAGTAGAACTGGGTTGTGGATGTTGATGTAGGTGGCATTTCAGCAGAATTGGGTTGTGGATGGTTATGGATGGATGGGTGAATGACCCTCTATGTATGTTTTACTTTGCTAGAATTTAGTATCCATGAATTAATGCTAGAATTAGTTCGTGATGTGAAATATAAATAAAAAATATTGCGAAATATAAATAAAAAATATGAGATAATATCCATAGTTATTGTTTTACTACCTCGGGAAGATGCCAATAAGACATCAAACATTTCTATTGGGTTGCCTGAATAAAATAGCTAAAAACATGGGTATTTATGGGAAGCACTTGATGTTTTCTAGTGCATACTAATGCTAAGTGGACTATTTCGATTGCTATAGTCACAGGCCACAGTTGGGACTAACAATAATAAACTCCCGTTGGATCTATGGGAATCATGCATTTTGATTTCCCAACCCTTGGAATTTTCCTTCTCTACCACCATGTGAGTGGGGATGGTTCGACCTAAATTGATCCATGCAACCATGCACATAAATGATAAATCCCCATTGATGAAAATTTTTCAAAGCTATCAAAATAATCTGGAAAAGTACATATTGACTTATGTGAATTTCTATGTATTTGATTTTGGTTAGAAATGGCTATTAAAGATCATTCTAAATAAACTTGACATTTTTTTGTGTTTTGATATTGTCACATAGTAGGAGTAAGAAGCTAAAATTGAAAATGATTTAAACATAGTCCACTGATGTGAAAAACACTATATAATATTCCAATGATTTCATAAAATTGGGAAAAATATAAATTCAAAAAAGATAGAAGAAAATAATATTTCTTTGTATTCAGAAAAGGTCAAATTTATTATTATATGTTCATTAAAACATTTATTTCATTTCTTGAAATTACTTACACATGAGAGTTATGGATATGAATATATCTAAAAAAAATGATGAAAAAAGTTTTATTTACATAAAGATTAAGAGTGATATTCTACCTAATTCTTTGCTTGCAAAGATTGATGTATCTTGTTCTAGGTTCTTTCAGCCAAAAAAAATGGTTCCTTGATTGCGTAATATATATAGGAATAGATAGAAATAACACATTGATTAGTCCAACCAAATTCGTTTCACCTAGGAGATTAGGAACTACATTAACATGATTATCGAACGTTTTACTTTTTCTATTTCCTACCATCTAGTGCTATACTTATAGAAAAACAAAAGAGTGTTTGAAAGTTTTATCCTCATAACTAGGTATAAGAATAAAAAATATAGATTAATATAATAAAGGTTGGAGAACATTCCTCTATAGTTATTTTAGTGTGATTTTTTCTTATTTTGTCTTTTCGATTATATTTTGCTTCATATTTCGGCCACTATTCTATTAAGTGCAGATCAATGAGGATAACAACAAAGTTTTCATCAGTCGATCCTAAGCCATGGGACCATCCTAACTCACCGAATATTTAGGCTCCCTCATCGACCATTCTTTCCTTAAAGGTACCTTGCTGTCGAAGGGAAGGAGTTCCCACAATTTATGGTGAGTTCCGTTTTTCTTCATCTGTGTTTCGTTTTCCATGATGCGCGGTGGTTCAGACAATGTTCAAGAAGTCATATCCAAATTAGAAGTTACCAGAAGAGGAGATAAGGTTAGTGTTTGCGAAGGCAAACCTTCACCGTTCGATCTAAAGAACTAATATCCATCGTCTAAGCCTTCAAACCTGGAAGGTCGTGTGATGATCACATAGGCAGAAGGGACGTGGAAACCGGTGATACGATCCCCATTTTTTGAAGCCCTAGCACCTGCTCGTGCCCTAATATACTTATAATAATTTTTCCAAGTATAATCCGAGAAATATATTCCACATTCAACACCATTGCGAACTTTTGCAACCATAATAATACAAGAAGGAAAGTACCTCCATAGGCATATGTTGGTGAGTTATGTGCACTAGAGAAGAAAATTCTTGGTTATGGACTCAATGGAATTATGAAATACAACCTAAATAAAATTCGAGTGAACAAACCTTAATTCTAGGAAATGTAAATAGACCAAGAATATATACGAATGTATGGAGAAAGTGTAAGTGGTGGAACTCGTAGATAAGTATCCTAAGTAGGAATGACTATCGGTGTGTGTATGTGTTTTTCTAATTGCATAATAGAGGAGGATAGAACAATATTTCATAGATTTACATAGATAAAATAAAAAATTGACTAAAAAGAAGACATGACAAAAAAATTATACATATAAAATTTAGGTGAATATTCAATAAAAAAATGTAATTCATTATTAAATTTGGTAAATGTTTGGTGAATATCATTTATTTATTCATATGTATGTAGAAGAAAGGTGATTTTTTAACCAATTCTGTGAATATATTTTTTAGAAAATGTCTGAAAAATAACCCATTTGTGAAATTTCACACCTAAAATTTTCCCTAGTAGGAATATCGATCCTTAGATTAATAAACCCAAAGAATTGATGTTATAAACACAAGGAAATAATAAAACCAAGGGATTAACACTAAAAACCCAAGATATTAGAAATCTAAGTGAATAATATTAAACCCAAGGGATTAATATTGTAAACTGTAGGTATATAAACCCTAGAAAAAATATTACAAACCATAAAATAAACATGGTTGACCATGGTTTATTTTAATATTTAGACAATATTTGTCACCATGCGGAATTGGACCATGGTTGACGATGATTGACCATCATTAATTTTCATATTGAGACAATATTTGTCACAATATGACATTGGATCATGATTGACGATGATTGACCATGGTTTTTGATGATTGAAAATGGTTGACCATGATTATAAATCCAATGAAGTTAAACGAAACCATAGGATTAATATTGTACCCACTATGAATAATATTATACCCTAGGAATATGAACATTTATATTAATAAACCCAAGGAATTGCTATTATAAACCCAAGGAAATTAAAAATTAAATTCAAGGGATTATAAACCCAACGGATTTATATTAAACCCAACTATTTATATTATAGACCCTATGAATAATATTACACTCTTGGAATATCAACCCTTATATTAATAAACTCAACATATTAATGTTATAAATGCAAAGGAATATTCAACCCAAGGGATTAATACTAAAAATCCAAGAGAATAATATCAAACCCAAGGGATTAATATTATAAACCCAAGGTATATAAGCCATAAGATAAATATTATAAGCACTAAAATAAACATGGTTGAACCAATCTTTGTCACAATGTGATGTTGGACCATGGTTGACCATGGCTGATTTTCATATTGAAATAATCTTTGTCACTATGTGGCATTAGACCATGGTTGACCATGATTATAAACCCAAGTGATTTATATTAAACCTTCAGATTACTATTATAAACCTTATGAATAATATTATATGCTATGAATATCCACCCTTAAATTAATAAACCAAAGATATTGGTATTATAAACACAAGGGGATAATTCTAAAACCACAGGGTATTATAAGCCTAAGGGAATAATATTAAACCCAAGTGATTATTATTATAAGCCCATGGTATATAAACCCTAATATAAATATTATAAACCCTAAAATAAACATGGTTGACCATGGTTCATTTTCATATTGAGGCAATATTTGTCACATGGCGACTTTGGACCATGGTTTACCATGGTTGAGCATGATTGGTTTTCATATCGAGATAAAATTTGTCACAACACTATGTTGGAGTGTGATTAATTTTCACATTAATAAAATCTGTTTCACAATGTGATGTTGGACCATTGTTGACAATTGTTGACCATGATTATAAACCCAAGTAATTTATATTAAACCCAAGGATTAATATCATAAACCCTTCGAATAATATTACACCCTACGAATATGAGTCCTTAGAGTAATAAACCCAAGGGGTTCATATTATAAGCCCAAATGATTAATAGTAAAAAGCCAAGGAAATAATGTTAAACCAAAGGGATTAATATTATAAACCCTAGTTATATAAACCCTAAAATAAATACTATAAACCCTAAAGTAAAGATGGTTGACCATCATTTACCATGGTTTATTTTCATATTAAGACAATGTTTATCACAATGCAACGTTGGATCGTCATTCACCATGGTTGATGATGGTTTAAAATGGTTGACGATGGTTGATTTTCATATTGAGATGATATCTTTCATATTGAACATATTGACCATTATTATAAAACTTAGGGATTTATAATAAATTGTTGGATTAATATGAAAAAACCAATGAATAATATTGTACCCTAGGAATATGCACCCTTAGATTAATAAATTCAAGGAATTGCTACTATAAATCTAAGGGAATAATAAACCCAAGGGATTAATATTATAAACCAAGGGTATAAAACCCTAAGATTAATACTATAAACCCTAAAATAAAGATGGTTGAACATTGTTTAGCATCATTGATTTTCATATTGACACAATATTTGTCACAATGCTATGTTGGACCATTATTTTCATATTGACCATGATTATAAATGCTAGGAATATGTATTAATTTATAGGATTAATATGATAAATCCTATGAATAATATTATAATCTAAGAATATGAACCCTTATATTAATAAACCCAAGGTATTATAAACCTTAGGGAATTAAATATTAAACCCAAGGGATTAATATTATAAACCCAAGGTACAAAACCCTACCAATAATGCTATAAACCCTAAAATAAACATGGTTGACCATGGTTTAGCATCGTTGATTTTCATATTGAGAAAATATTTGTCACAATGAAACCTTGGACCATGGTTTACCATGGTTAATTTTCATATTGAGACAACCTTTGTCACAATTCTATGTTGGACCTTCGTTGACCATGGTTAATTATCATATTGAAACAATATTTGATATAGTGTGACATTGGACCATAGTTGACTATGGTTTACCATGATTAGAAACCCATGGAATATATATTAAAACCTAGGATTAATATTATAAACCTCATGAGTAATATTATACCCTAGGAATATGAACCCTTAGATTAATAAACCCAAGGGATTCATTTTATAAACCTAAGAGATTAATATTAGAAACCCGAGGCATATAAACCCTAAGATAAACTTTATACACCCTAAAATACACATGGTTGACCATTGTTGAGAATGGTTTAGCATGACTGATTTTCATATTGAGAAAACCTTTTTCACAATGCGATGTTGTACCATGGTTGACCATGATTATAAACTCAAGGGATTTATATTAAACCTAAGGATTAATATTATAACGTTATGAATAATATTATACCCTAGGAATATGAACCCTTAGATTAATAAACCCTAACCAATTGACATTATAAACCCAATGAAATAATAAATTGAAGGGATTAATACTAAAAACCCAACGGATTAAAAACCAAAGGTAAATTTAATATTAAACACAAGGGACTACTATTAGAGACCTTAGTTATATAAACCCTTAAATAAATTATAAAATCCCTAAAAAAACATGGTTAACCATGGTCTACCAAGGTTTATTTTCATATTGATACAATCTTTCTCATAATGCAATGTTGGGCTAGTTCACCATGGTTGACTATGGTTTATTTTGATATTGAAAAAATATTTCTCAGAATGTGACATTGGGCCATGGTTGACCATGACTGACCAATATTGACAATGGTTGAAAATGATTGACCATGGTTGATTTTTATATTGAGGCAATCTTTGTCACAATGTGACGTTGGGCGATACTTCACCATGGATCACCATATTTGATTTTCATATTAAGACGATCTTTGTCACAATATGGTGTTGTGAAATATTATTTTTAAAAATGCATCATATAATTTTTATTATACTTTATATCATAGTGTATTTTTTCTAATAGTTTTTAACGATTTTACCTTTTTCAAATAAAAATATTTTTTAACAATAATTACTTTAATTAAATATTAATTTTTTTAAAGTTACCTCTAATTTAATAACTATTATTTTATTTTATTTTATTTTTCAATTTTTTAAATACTTAATCTTTTCGATACTTATTTTTAAATCTTATTTTTCAATTATTTAAATACTTAATCTTTATGATACTTTATTTAAAAATTATAACGAAATTATTCAACATTTTCATTTTTAGAATGAAAATTCCTCGAAATTATTTTAGATAATCATTTCTTATTAAAATATTATAGGAATTTATTAATCATCTTATTTAAAAAAATGAATTTGTTTTAAATTAAAAAGAATATTAATCATATTATTTTCAAGAATTTAATAAATATTATAAATATTATTTTTATTTATAATTTTTAAATAAAAATTATTAATCACATATTTTTAAATTATGAATTTTTATGTCAAGTCTTGTTAGCACAACTGGTTGAGGATGAGCCTTGTCATCAAGGCAACCTAGGATCAAATCTCACAGGGAGTGGTTATGCCATACGCTAGGGGGAGGAGACATGCATAAACTCTAGTGAGTAAAAGGGTTGGTGCAGCTTAGGCCGGGAGCAATTCATGGGTAATTTTGACGGCTTAAATGCCCTTGGGTTGTGGCTTCTTAGGCCAAAGGTCAAGCCTGGAAATTCACAAACAACTTGACAAACCAAAAAAAGTTATGAATTTTTACAATATTTTTATTATTTTTTTAATATATATATATATATATATATATATATATATATATATATATATATATATATATTATTTTTTCAATAAAAAATTTATTAATCTTTATAACACTTTCTTTAAAAACTTTTAACATTTTTTTTAAAACTTTTAACATTTTCTTAAAAATATTTATTAGAAATTTATTAAACTTTAAACTGTCTTTAAAGATCTTTATAAGCAAGAATCATATTCGATTTATGAGACGATCAAAATATTAAAAAAAAGGGATAAGAGTACTATGGGTGTGTGGTTAGAGGTATTCTCACATATCCTTCACCAAACTTTCTTCAAAGATTTTTATAAGCAAGAATCATATTCCATTTCTGAGACGATCAAAATACTGAAAAAGATAAAAGCATTATGGGTGTGTGGTTAGAGGTATTTTCACATATCCTTCACCATAACTCAATGAATAACTCAATGAATAAACGTGAAACCATAATTATAATTTTTTTTCTTAAATCAACTCCCTGCAATATTTTCTTTTTCTTACTCTATGCTACTTAAATATATAATTGTTATCATCAATTTTTGGAATTTTATAATTAACTGTTTTGTTCTTTACTTACCAAAATGCCATAAAAACAAAGTCTTGCAGTCCATGATGACATTGTGAATTACTTAGAAACTCTTATCTTTTGCATTGGGAGTACCATATTGGATTTGTGAAGTTGTACAAATGATACACTGTTTTCGACAAAGACATACAAGGACATTTTTAGTTTGAGTGCACAAGGAAAATAATTTCCTTTTCCTTTTTAATATTTGTTTGTTAGGAATATGTATAGTGTCGGATGGGAATGAAAACCTTCCTCGACGTTATGTTACACATTAATATGTTCCACTTTTAATTGCGCTCATACCAATGGAAATGGTTGTACAACACTTAATTTTTTATTTAATTTAACGTATGAGACATTTAATATAATTATGATTTAAAAATGAATCCGAATATCGACTTCTCTATGCTCTATATGGTATGTGAACTAGTTCAACACCACACTGCGAATTCTCTGGTAACATGTTATATAAGTTTAGCATCTCAAGGTGGTAAATTTTTTTATTGATCTGAATGAAATATGGACTTTTGACATAGTAACTAGTAGTCGCCGTAAACAATCGCAGGTGGCTGTTGTTATACTTTTTCAAAAGATTACTTCAGAGTGCCAATTGGTATTTCATTTGAAGGTAAGATGCTTAATTGGTTACTTTCTCCTACGCCTCTCTTTTCCGAATTTTTCCTCACAGCAACAAAAATGTAACTCAAGGTTTTTTTTTCTTGCTGGCCCGCTACTAATCTATTCCTAAATCGAATAGACTATGCATGGTGTTACCAAGGTTCCTTTTTTTCTTCCCAGAAGGTAATTCTAGCGAAAAGAAAGACGAGTTCAGAAGGTAAAGTTTTCAAGGCGTAGATTCGATTTCAAACCCTGTTTTTCTCAATGTCCTTTATTTTCTCTTTACATATCTACAAATTTCCTCCTTGGAGTTTTTTTTTCTTTTCCTTTCAGGTTGCCAAGAATGGGGTTTTTCATTTTTTCTTCTCCAAGGATTATAAACTCTTTCCTCTTTTGTTTTTTTGGATGTGGTTAAGGTTCCGAGTGCAAGTTATTGAATTACTTCTCTATGCACAAAGCGATCTTCCTTCTTCTGCTGGAACAGAAAATTCTTAATTTACTTTAATTTAATTATTAAATAATCTCAATAGGCATAAATCAACCTGATATAATTTATATTTTATTTTCCTTTAATATATGTTGTTGTTGATGTATATACACATTTAAGAAATGTAATTATTATAAACTCCTAGTTTTTATTATAATAAATTTTTAAATTTATATATTACATCATTATCTTCCAAAAAAAATATAATTAATGGAATTAGAGTAATACTGTATTTATTTATAAATAAAAAAACTCATCAACATAAAGGAGAATTTGATTAGCACATATGTGAAGGAAATTGTTAAACATTTAAGATGGTGTATTTAGAAATATGAAATTTGTGAAATTTGTTGGGTGTGGAGTCTGCTTATCTTCTTTATTTATATGTATTGATGTGTTGGACCCCTGTTATTAATGGGGCGGCAACATCGCATGTCATTTGATCGCTGCTAGCGGCGGTGGTGGAAAAGTCCCCCCCCCCCCCCCGCCCCCCTCCCCATTGGCGGGGTGTTTCAGGGGAAGCAGCCCCGAAGCTAAAAGCATATGTAAAATTGTCTTGCAAGAAATTGTAATTTCGTAGTCAATCTGGGTCGTTCATTAGGTGGATGATCTGACGGTAGAAGTTATGTTTAATTTAGGTTTTTTTCCCCTCGAAGGAAACCCCTCTATTCAATGAGGTTGTTGTATTGCGTCTGTGTATGGTGTAGATACTATGAGTGAGAAATAACAAGGGGGACTATGTGAGATAGAAGAAGATATTACATCAGATCTATTGTAGGTTGTGTCTCCTCATTTTTGTTGGATAATATAAATGAAGGACTGGTTTTTTCCATGGACGTAGCCCAATTTCGGTGAACCACATATATCTATGTCTCTCTCATTTTATATGTTTTATGTGTTTGTGTTTCCGCATATTTTATGTCTTCCATTGCTCTGTAATATATAATTTTCTAACAACTGGTATCTGAGCCGAAGGTCTATTTGGTTGATAAACTCACAGGAAAGAAGAGTTCCTGGTTTGATTGAGAGAAATGGTGGAATATGGTAGGTTTAGGGTCGAGAAATTTAACAAAAAAAAACTACCCACTGTGGAAGATGCAGATGGAATATTATCTGTATCAGAAAGATCTACACCTTCCATTAAGCGGAAAATCAAAGAAGCCATCGAGTATAACAGACGCGGAATGCAAGATTCTCGATAGAAAGACACTTGGAACAATATGGTTGTGCCTCGTTACATCGATAGCCTTCAATATTTCGAAGGATCAACAACAGAGGGTTTAATTAAGGCATTGGAAAGACTATACGAAAAACCCTCAGCCTTAAATAAGGTTTTTCTTATGAAACATTTATTTAATATGAAGATGTCAGAAGGTGGATCTATTGTTGACCATTTAAATGAATTTAATACAGTTACTAGTCAGTTAAGTTCTGTAAGGGTAAACTTTGATGATGAAGTTAGGGCTTTGTTATTTATGTTCATTGCCAGAAGTTGGAATGGTTTATTTATTGCCATTAGTAACTTTGTCTCTGGATCTAGTACTTTAAAGTTTGATGATGTTGTTGGTGCTATCCTTAGCGAGGAAATGTGTCAAAAAATCTCCTGTGAAACATTGAGTAATGCATTGAGTGCAGATACTAGGGTAAGAAAAATGGAAAGAGGAAAGAGCTCGAGATATCATAGTAAATAAAGGAAAGGCAGATCCAAGTCTAGATCGGGGATAGTGTGTTGGAAATGCGGAAAGAAAGGACATCTTAATAAAGACGGTAAACCTCAGAAGGGAAAAGCAGGAGATGCACAACAAGAAAACAATCATGCAACAAATGTGACAGATAATGTGTTATAGGATGATATGATTCTTTCTTTAGAAATTTTTATTAATTCCTGGGTGATAGATTCAGGGGTCTCATTCCATGCCACACCTGATAAGAAATATTTTCATGACTGTGTTCCAGGATATTTTGGACAAGTTCATCTAGGTGATGATAAGCCCTGTAAAATCATTGGAATCGGTAAAGTTATTGCAAAACAACAGAATGGAAACCAATCATTATTAAAGGAGGTAATGCATGTTCCATATCTGAAGAAAAATATTATTTCAATAGGGCAGTTAGACTGTGAAGATTGTGTGAAAACTTTCACAGATAAAACCTGGAAGGTCACTAAAGGAGCACTGTTAATAGAAAAAGGAGAAAATTTTGGTACATTGTATTTATGCAATGGTATTCCTAACTCTCTTAATGATTTAACTTCCAAATGAGCAAATGCAGCATTATGGCATCATAGGTTCGGACACATGAGTGAGAAGGGGATGAAAATTCTCCACTCAAGAAATTTGTTGTTGGGTTTGAAGAATATTGATTTGGATTTATGTGAGAATTGTATTTATGGAAAGTAGAAGAGAGTCAAATTTCTTAGAGTTGGGAAAGAGAAAAAGAGAAAAAAAATTAGAGCTTGTGCATACATATGTATGGGGACCTGCTCAGGTATCATCTCTTAGTTTCTCTCATAATTATGTTACTTTTATTGACGATGCCACTAGAAAAACCTAGATTTATTGTATTCATAATAAATCTGATGTATTTGATACTTTCAAGAAATGGAAAAGCTTTGGTTGAGATTGAGACAGGAAATAAGTTGTAATGTCTGAGATCGGACAATGGAGGTGAATATTGCAGCAAAGATTTTTATAGGTACTGTTCAGAGCATGGAATTCGTAGAGAGAAGATAATTCCAAGAACACCACAAGAAAATGGTCTGTAAGAAAGGATGAACATGACAATCATAGAGCGTGCAAGGTTTATGAGATTGCGTGCAAGATTTCCTTTACAATTTTGGGCAGATGTTGTAGATATTGTTGTTTATATAATAAAAAAAGGGCCTTCAAGTTCCTTGGATGGTGGTTTTTAGAGGAGGCATAGATAGGTAAAAATGTAAACTACTTTTTTTAAAGCCTTTTGGTTGTGAGGCCTTTGTCCATATTAACAAAGAAAATAGAAGAAAGCTTCAGGAAAAATAAAAAAAATGTACCTTTATTGGATATGGTGTTAATGATTTTGGTTATTGATTATGTGATTATGAAAATCACAAAATAATTAGGAGAAGAGATGTAATATTAAATGAAAAGGTCATGTACAAGAATCAATTGCAGGAAAAGACACACGAAAACGAAAACAAAGAATACACATTTCTTGATAAGATCACAGAAAAAGTAAAGGTGCCTCAAAATAATAATAATCAACAACCACAACAACAACAATAGTCAACTTAAACATCTGAAAGTGGTGTCAGACGATCTACCAGGATAAGTAGACACCATGAACGATACTCTCCTTCATTATATTATTTATTGTTGATTGATTATGGTGAACCCGAATGTTATAAAGAAGAAATGCAGGTCGAAACTAGGAAGAAGTGGGAGCTAACAATGAAAGAAGAGATGGAATCCTTAATACATAACCAGAATTTGGACTTAGTTAGTGTGCCTGCAGGTAAAACAAAATTGCAGAATAAATGGGTTTATAGGCCGAAAGAAGAAGATGGAGGAAAATAGAGGCACAAATCCAGACTTGTGGTGACGAGGTTTTCACCGAAGAAAGGTATTGAATTTGATGAAATATTTTCTCCTTTTGTTAAGATGACTTCAATCAGAACTATTTTACATCTTGTAGTAGCTGAAGGTTTTCATCTTAAACAATTAGCTGTAAAGACAACATTTATCCATGGAGATTTGGAGGAAGAGATCTATATGCAGCAACCATAATGATATGAGGTCAAAGGGAAGGAAAAATAGTGTGTAGGTTAAAGAAGAGCTTGTATGGCTTAAAACAAGCTCCAAGGAAATGGTATCTAAAATTTGACAGGTTTATGTCTGAACAAGGTTATACTAGATGTCACTCTCATCATTGTTTTATCTAAAAATGAAAAAAGATAGCAACTATATTATATTTTTATTATATGTAGACGACATGATTGTTGCAAGGTCTAACATGTAGGAAATAAATGTGCTCAAAAGAAAATTTATAAATTCATTTTCAATGAAGTATTTTGGAGCTGCAAAACAAATCCTTGGTATGAGAATAACTAGACACACGAAAAATAAAAAATTAACATTGTCTCGGAATGAGTACATACAAAAGGTGTTGAAAAGATTTAATATGCAGGATGAAAAACTAGTTAGTACACCTTTGGCTAACCATTTCAAACTTAGTAAGGAGATGTGCCTCAAGACCCAAGAAGAAATGGATTATATGACTAAATTTCCATATGCATCAACATTTGCAAGCTTAACATATGGAATGGTTTGCATAAGGCTTGATGTTTCACATGCAGTGGGAGTTGTAAGCAGGTACATGAACAATCCATGAAAAAAAAATTAGATGGCAGTGAAATGGATTCTCAGATATTTGAGAGGTACCACAAATCAAGCATTATGCTTTGGTGGTCCAATCATTGCTCTACATGGATATGTTGATGCAGATATGGCAGGTGATACAGATAACAAGAGGAGCATTATAGGATATGTATTTACTGTAGGTGGAAAAACTATTAGTTTTGTTTTAAAAATGAAAAGTGTTATTTCAATTTTAACAACAAAAGCGGAGCATGTCACACTACAAACCTAATAAAGAAATTATTTGGTTACAAAGGTTTATGGATGAATTGGGTATGAAGCATGAGATGGGCAAGTTATACAGTGAAAGCCAGAGTGCCATTCACCTTGCAAAGAAATCAACATTTCATTCCGAGACTAAAAACCTATAGCTCAAGTACCATTTCATACAGTCAGTGTTGGAAGATGGTCAATTGAAGCTGGAAAATATACACACTAGCTAGAATCCTCCACATATGCTAACAAAAGTTGTAACCTGGGAGAAACTAATGTCATGCTTAGTTTCAATTGGTCTTCAAATATGATGATGAATATGAGAAACAGCCAGGTCTAAAGTGGATAACTTTTCAATAAATGAAGTTGCAGTGGAGTTGCTACAATCAACCTCCAAGTGGGAGATTGTTGACTTTGGAGCCTGATTATCTTCTTTATTTAGATGTATTGCCACGTTGTACCCCTATTCTTAACGGGGTCAAAATGCTGCCCGTCGTTTGATCGTCGTAAGGGGGGTCCAGGGGGGTAGGGGTGGGCGAGGGTAGTGACCTTTTGGAGCCCCTCCTCCCCCCCCCCTCGGGCGGGGGGTTTTGGGGTCAACGCCCTCTAAGCTAAAAATAGATGTAAAACTTCCTTGTAAAATATTGTAATTTCGTAGTCAATCTGCGAAATTAATTAGGAGGATAATCTAATGGTAGAAATTATGTTTAATTTAAGGTTTTTTTCCCTAGAAGGCAACCACTCTTTTCAATGAGAGTATTTTATTGTGTCTGTGTATGGTTTGTATACTCTAAGCCGTAAATAGCAAGGGGAACTATGTGAAAGAGAAGAGGATATTACAATGGATCTCCTGTAGGTTGTGTCTCTTCATTTTTGCTGGATAATATAAAGGAAGGACTAGGTGTTTTCGTGGACGCAACCCAAGTTGGGTGAACCACATATATCTATTTCTCTCTTGTTTTATATGTTTTATGTGTTTGTGTTTCTGCATATTTTATGTGTTCCATTTCTCTATAATATATAATTTTCTAGCAAAATTTTATTAATAACTCAATTCTCTTACACAAATATTTCTCGAATTTTATATTATATATTATATTTCTTTTATTATTTTTATAAAGTTATTTTTTAATATGAGTTATTTTTTTTTACTCAAGTGTTATAATATTGTCTGAGTCTAAAATATTTAATATCATTAAATTAATTAAGTTATATGAATTAAATTTTTGATAATGGTTCATATGGATATATGGATATTGACTTTATTATATATTCTAGAGTACTAAAAATTACATTTTTTATAATAGTTTATAGGGATATGGATATTGACTTTATTATTTATTTTAGAGTATTCAAACTTAAATTTTTTATATAAATTATCCAAATTATAATTTTAAATAACTTATTGCAAAATTCTTAGTTGTGGATATTTATTCTTATTTTATTATGGAGATTCTTAATCTATAAATAAGTTTTGTTATGATACATAGGCCAATATCATAGCTTAGTAATACTACATGCCCGTATAACCATAACTCGCATTCATATGACTTTTTCTTAGTTAATCAATTTAATTAAAATAGAAGAAAGTGAAATTGGTGATTGTATTGATAGAAAAATGTTATTTTGCATGAAATTTCGAGTTCAAACCCTCTGTGAATCATCCAACAAAAAAAAGAGAAGAAATAACATGACCAATTTTAAAATAAATCTTAACTTCTTATATGTGATTGCTACTACAAATATTTTAAATAAAAATCCTAAAAAAATTATCAAAACATAATCTGAAATGAATACACATATATGCCCAAATATGTTTTTGCAAATATAATAAACAAATTTAATAAAAAGTTACACAAAATTAAAATAAATAATATGCATATTTAGTAGTTATCTTTTAAACAATACCTTAAAAAATATTAAAATGATATGTCTTAATTACATATTAGGCAATGAAGAAAGGCATTACCCATTGTGAAATTTTTAAACGATAGACATATTAATTGCTAAAACTCTAGTAGAGGGTGAATGTTGCAATATAAGACAAGGGTAATGGATGCAATGAAACAAGTTCATTTCCTCTATTGTTAATTAATCAATGAAAGGTTGTGTAGTGTGCATAGAAAACTCCACACGATGAAATTTCTCCACACACTAAAAGATATCCGCACATCGAAAGGTCTACACATAGTGAAATATAAACACATAAAACTCTCTGCATAATGGAAATTTTTCGATACCTTATGAGAATTTTAGCAACTTTCATGATCATGTGGGTTAATCAGAATCGAAAAACCAACGGGTATGTGCAGAAAGTTGGAAATTTAAAAGATGAAGGGGAAATGTATGCATTTGGGTACCCTCTAATGGAGAGTCTATTACTGATATCAGTGCTCTACTTCCACTCCATGTTCAAGGACATAGTGATCGACATTGCAAAGAGTGAGGGAAACACATGGATATCCTTGTGAAAGGTGTGTTGCACAAGATTTTGACTATTATCTCCATGGGAAAATCTCTTCTCAAGATGATGTCACATTTCGTGTTCCTTTATTGTGTGGCCTGTGCTTTTTAATTTGTGATATCATTCCCAATTGGGTTTACTATTGAGATCGTCATAGACGCCACCACAGAGGAGCCCATTTTCAACAAGTTATATGCCATATCCATATTCACAATTGTTCTACCACAACATTCTATACTTCTGCATGCATTCTCCCTCCACACAGTTCTCCAAGACACATTCCTTTCGCAAAATACTAGTTTCTAAATAATTGAATCCAATGAAACTACTCTCATTTCAAAACAGATAAGTGAATCTCTTAAAGAAAGTATTGTTGAGAAAAATAACTCCAGTACTCTTACTGTGCATTTGTATAAGGCTATTCACATTATCAAGTGCACTAAATGCTACAACATTACATGAATTTTTTTTTTTATTTTGTGATTTTTTCACTAAAACAAGTGAGTGCAATAACGAACACATTTTTTCCATGATGTCACCATTTCCTCATGCATTCTCTCTCCACACAATTCTCCTACATACCTTGGTGAAACAATATTTCACTATGCGAAGTGTGGAGGTTTAATTATAGAAGTGGTACTCTATCTCTTACATAACACATCAATCTCACACAATGAAATCCATCTTCTTTCACAATGAAATATTGATTTGTATCTTAATGTTCTAAAATGTTTTGTTGCAATGTTTCATACTTCTGCATGCATCGTCCCTTTTCATAGTTATCCTGCACACCTTCCATCTGCACAATACTAGTTTTTAAACCATTGAAGCTAACAAAAATACATCTTAGTACAAGATGCATTAGCACATCTCTCAAAGCAAAGAGGCATGATTTATCTCTCCAAATGGTTCTCTTGCATACCTTAATGAAAGAATATTTCATTGTAAAAAGTACAAAGGTTTCCTTATAGATGTGGCACTCTAACTCTTACATAGCACATGAACCCCACACAATGAAAGCCATCATACTCCATAATGAATAATTAATTTGTATCTCTTTATTCTAAAATTTTATGTTGTAATGTTTCGTATTTCCAAATCCATTATCCCTCTGTGCAATTATCTTGCACAACTTCCTTCCACAGAATACTAGTTTCCAAACGATTGAGGCCATTGAACTCGCGTCTCAGCTTAAACCACATTAGTGCATGTATTTAAGTGAATATTATTGAGAAAAATAACTCCAGTATACTTTCAATTTGTAAGGATTTTCACATTATAAAATGCACTTAATGATAGATATCATACTTCCTTACAATGTGTTATTATGCCTATGCCTCTTTATTAATCAAATAATTAGTGTGGAAGCAAGGATTACCAATAAACATTAGTGTTTATATCATACTATATTACATAACCACTCTAATTATAATGGTTAATGTACAAATTATTGAAAGCATTTAGTACTATAGAATGTGAAAAATAATAAGTGTGCAATTCAACCATATATCAAAAAACTATGTCGAAATGGAAATGTTTGCAAAGATGTGAAAAATTTGCATGACAGATATTGATTACACTACAAATGAGTTGGCACTAGCATTGAAGAATTAATTAATGCTTAACATTAATTTTAATATCTATTCATCAAATTGAAACGTAATCACGTTATCACTAAAGTGCTTAATAACATTTTCTCTGATGCATTGTGTAATGATTATTGGTTGAAAACATATCAATAAAATCATATCTATTGATATTATAAAATATACTTTTTTGCATTTATTCAGTGAATTGGTGCATAAACAACACATTGTTTGAGTGCTTAAATGCATTAACTATTTGTAAATCATTCAAGAATATGCCCACGTTTCCACAACTAGTATGCCTCATATAAAATTGAAATGATGTATGAATATCCTTCATACACTTCTATTTCAATATTTATTTTGCACAATGGAATCTTCCTCTACATATTCTCATTCCACACATGTATAATGATTATTTATTGTAAAAATATCAATAAGAACATATTTATCTATATTACAAATTATCATTTCACCATTTATTCAATGAATCAACACGTAATCAACAAACTTGTTTTCTTCTCACATTTCTTGTGCAAATTGCTTTATTTTCTGGCAATATTTTTCTGATTACTAGATATAAAAGAATAACCAATACATAATTAAGACATGGTAAAAACCTAATTGAGACTTAATTTTATGATTAAAAAATATATTTTCAGATATTATAAAATATACTTTCCCTATTTATTCAGTGTATCGACACATAATCAATAGACTTGCTTGATTTGCACACTTCTTTCACACATTACTTTGTTTGTTGGAAACATTTTGATGATTATCAGATATAAAATAATAATCGATATGTAATCAGGACATTGTAAAAACCTAATTAAGACTTAATTCTATGATTAACATATATATAATCAGAAATTAATGATAAGTAATATTGGGATCATAAGCATTCATAGCAGAGTAATGGTAAAATCATTATATGTTTATAGATTATGCAAATTCAAGTATATTAAATTTCTTTGATGGTATTTTATTCTTGGTTCTTGATTATTTGTGCTATACAATTGCCATGTTTTTATGTTGTTTAGAGTAAGATGAAATTGTAATTGATACCTGTACTCACTACAAGGAAAATACCCTTTATCGGAGGTTATAAACGAGGTTTTTAGTGTTATAAAATTGGCCAAAATTGTCAAAAACATATTTTCTACAACATCCATTTATGGTTATGAAGGTTTTGGCAGAGATTTTAACGGAATTTCAACACAACTAAAAGACCTGGGTGGCCAGAGGTTATTAAGGATGTTTTTTTCATCAGTGCGTGACTAAGGTGTCAATGCACTAGTGTGTTTCATCTAGACGGCTGGCTTGGGGCGGTCGAAGGTGCATGCATTGGGCCGCAAAGGTCTAAAACTGCACCGGATGCACTGTTGGTGATACAACATACGGGGTCGTTCTAATTAGTATTGGGATTTGTGTGTTGCCCTTAGGTCGTATCAACTCACTAGTACATAGTCTTATAGAAACGCACCAGTGCGTAATATCAGACAAATGCACTGGATTTTCTAATTCGTATTGGTATTTGTGTGGTGCCCATAGGTTGTACAAATGCACCCGTGCGTAGTCTCACATAAACGCACCAGTGTGCAGTATCGCACAAATGCATTGAGATTTATAATTAGTATTATTATTTGTGTGGTGCCCATAGGTCGTAGAAACACACTGGTGTGCTATATCATACAAATGCACCACTGTACAGTAATTGACACGTACCGATGTTCATTTTGTACTTTTTAGAAACATCGACTCGTGACAGTGAAATTATTGTGATTTTTTCAAATTCGTTATTCATCAAAGTTGACACATCTTATAACAGTATTCATATCAATTAAATTTTTATTAATGCATTTGAATGTCAAGTTTGGATTAATTTGTTATATAAGATCATAATTATTGTGATTTTTAAAATTCATTATTCATCAAAAGACGACACATATCTTAGAATGATATTTGTATCAATTAAATTTTTATTAGTGCATTTGAATGTGATGTTTGGATTAATTTGTTATATCATATCATCATATTTCACTTCTGTTCATTATAATATCTAATCATCGATAAATTTAATCAGTGGTGTTACAGTTCACAGCGAGAATGGAGAACACAATAGAATAAGTTAAAAAATATTTTATTATATATATATATATATATATATATATATATATATATATATATAATGGGATAGTTATTGGTATCCCTATGGGACACTAGTCCATTACATTAAACAAAATGTCTGATTTCATAGAAAAATATTTCAAAAAATACAACGCTTTGCTTTTATATCCAAACGTAATGATCATCATTCTTCGCTTGAATTGTTGTCACTGCTCCAGCTACTTCCATGACTTGGATTATTTTCATAAATGTTTTGTTCACGGTGTTGATTGTTTTCTTCTTCTTCACCTTCCATCTAAAAACATAAAAATAAATTATAATGAGTGTATATACATTGGTGAGAATAATTAAAATTGCAATATTAAATAATATACATCAACATAAATCGAAAATAAATGATGTACCATAGCAACAATTGACTCATAAACTATACACATTCTTTCAAAACCATGTACTATGCCATCTTTAAAGATTTCATCTGTTGGCGTAGTTCCATACTTTGTTTCCTGCATGTTTTATACCCCATAACAAATAATATATTTAATATAAAAGATTTGTTTGTTATATTAATTATAGACAGAGCTAAGTAAAATAAGATCGATAGATGCTTACAAATTCCACAATTAATCTCCTATATGCCAACATATACTCACAACCCATATTTAACCCAATGTCAATCAATTCATCTGATGGTTCTTCTTTGTATGTTAACACCTACTTGAAGACATCCAATGATGATTTTTGTAAAACAACTTAGAATATACAAAAATGAAATCTAGTTAAGTTGTTATAAGGAAGTAAAAATTACTCACAAACTTAGATATCAACCATTTTTCTTCCTTATCATCATGTTTTATGTGCTGAATGGGTTTCATTTTCTTTTATTTTCTGCAAAAAAATACTTGAAAAATAATATTTAATGCTAAATTTTTTATTTATTGTACCTAATGATTGAAAAATTCAATGATTACATATTACATTTGAAACACGTTGTTGTTGAGATGGCTCCTCCTGCGATGAAATTTTGTCCATTTCTTTGACCATCTCCTTGTACACCTTTTTGGGCATTCCTACTGGCATATTTCTAATATCAACTCGTTCATCTTTTGACATTTTCATAATCTTACTGAAAATGTTACATGACAATAAACTATTTAATTTTTATATTGATATATGAAAAGTAAATATAACAAAAGTGATATTTATAAATCTTATTTATAAATAATTCTAGAAAAAAATTTAAAGGAATATTACTTTTTCATTCCTTCTTTTTTGTTGTTTTACATTTTTTCTATTAAAAGTCTGACATGTCGCATTAACCAATTCTCTGGAAACTCTTCCTGTAGTTTAGATAAAATTTGGTTCTTTGAATCATCGGATTTATTTTTGCATTGTAAGTGGAAAGAACATCTATATATTCATTCCACTAGATCCGTCAAACTTTTGTAAAAGTTTCCCCCCCTTTCGTTAACCTCCAACACCAATTCATATGAGCTAAGGAGCAATTCATTTTCATTTGCATGTTCAATTTTTTTTCTTTTCTTAGAACAACATTCCTTTTCTAAGTTGTTGGTCCCTGTAGAACATTAAAAAGATGTGAATTAATATATTTTTTGAAACATGTTATCTAATAATTTTAAGTATATTATTAATAAAAATTAAAAAAAGAAACTCATATATGATCGATGGTATTTTTTCATTCACCTGATTCATTCTTTTGCAATTTTTCCATCAAGATTTTACCCTCTTTTGGTCCTAGATCAGAAATAATCTTATTGAGCTTCGTCATTTTGTGGCTTTGAATGATACAGAGTAAATAATACATATTAGTTAAACTTACATATAGTTCAAAAATAATATTTTTGTAAATAATTTACAAAGAACTTGCCTTTTTCTCTTTTCTTGATGTGTTATCAGTATTTTTGTTACTTGATCTCTTGTTAGTCATTTCTTTATCAATATAAAAATTTTACCATATCATTCATTAATATACTTTATAAATAAGTTGTCAAATTTTCACGTAAAAAAAATATCAAGAAACCGGTGCACTTTTCACGGTGTACGCACCGACGTTGGTGCATGGTGGTCTTATAAACGCAACGTCCAAACAATATAAACAACATATGATGCTCTATTGCAACAAGGAGCACCGATGCGTTACATTTTAACCACCATACAGATTAACACGGAAAAAATAATAAAAATCGTCTAGTGTTAGTTTTTGTAGCATATGGTGTCGTGGAGGGAGAGGTTTCTTATAAACCTCCCACACAAACAAGGGACCACCATATGGTGTTATATATCAACTAGGAGACCCAATGCGTTATATGTTACATGGTGCACTAATTAACAAAAAATAAAAATTGTTTTGCAAAACAGTAGGTGAGCGGTACGCTATAATGAAATAGCACACTGGTGCCCTATTTTACATATGGCGCACAGATTGAAATTTTTTTTTATTTTTTTTAGCAAAAAATACATGCTCGGTGCACTGGGATAATCCAGCGCACCGATGCGCTAGGTTACATCAGGCACATCGATTAAATTTTTTTTTTTTTTTTTAATTTCACGTAAGGGCTGATGTGGATTGGGATTCGACTATGCAGGTCGTCCCGTGGGTTGGATTTCATAGGCTTGTATATAGCAATACAAAACCTATAAATCTAAAATTAAAATCCCTAATTCTGAAATCACGGAAACAGGGAGAAGAAATGGCAGAAACAAAAAGAATGAAGGGTTTAGGGTAAAAATGGATTTTTGTTTTGTTTCTCAAAATGAACAAATTGAAATTTGTTACTTACAGTGTAAAAATAACTGAAAAAAAGTAAAAAAATAATAAAATTTAATCACAAGGTCATTTGAAATTCTATGCTACAGGGTTTCAATCACCAAAGGTTTTGGAATTATGATTGTTTGAATACTTCTATTCGAACGTATTTCATTGCTCCACAATCCTCTCATGCTCTCTTGCTCTAGGTATGTCTCCTGCAAATCACTAGATGAAATTTTTTTCTAAAATAGTGAAATAATGAAAAGTGTTTAGTATTTAAAGAATTGTTTTATGAAATTAGAATTTTGAAAATATTTTTCCGCCCATTTTTTCAATTTAATTCCTTTTTTTACTTTGACAAAATAGAGTTGCGCTTTTTTTATTTGCGGTTATTTGTCACTGGTGCGTCACTTAATAACATCGCACCGGTGCATTCATTTATAACATGGCACCGGTGCAGTTATCTGTACATTAGCACCGATAACAAGAAGTCCATTTTTAAGGCACCGAAATTACTTTTAGGCATGTACACCAAAATTTATTGTTGATTTTGCTCAAATCCATGGAGAAAATATCATAATTATATCGAATGAAAAATTCTTCAAAATCCATCTCATTCGATAATATTTCTCAAAGACCATTGTGGAGTTCTCCCTATCCATCTCGAGACGTAATATTGACTTCAGATTTTATTTATTTTTTCATTATCTAATTGAATTTATGTTTTTTATCAATGTAAATCAGCTTAAGTAAATTTACAATGTATACAAATTTCTAGGTTCATGCAAATTCGGAATTGGGTTCAGATGCACAAAATATTCAAATAACTCCAAAAAGTCAGAATCTCTTATTAGGAGCAGCATACTGCAAGGCACATTCAGTACATGAAAATGGACAACCGCTTCACCCTGCCAATTGTAACAATATTTCATATTCTAACCACAATCCTGGGACAATGATGGTAATAAAGATAATTGTTTGGTATATTGATTAATGTAATTATTTCAACATCAAACCAATTAATCATGTAATATTGTCAACGTGCTTAATAATTGATATCATATATTTTGTACTAATCATGGTCAATTTTTCTTTTTTTTTAATTAGGATTCTAGTGATGATGAGCGACCTACCTCCCATCTACCGTTGTACCCCACGACAATGTCAAATCAAGAGAAGACTCAATTAAGAGAAAAAATTGGAGAGGAACGATACCAAGAATGGTTGAATCAACTATTGATTCAATTCCTGCTACGTCTACATTCACCAATTAGGAATGACTACAACAACAATAGTTATTCACAAGTTGGAAATGGAGGCAATCAAGTAGAGGATGGTATGGATGATTAATTAAGGGATACGACTTCCATGGAGACAATGTTTTTAGATTCATTCCAAAACGATGATCAGCTAGGGGATGATTCTCATATCGTTGACACCTTTTTCTAAAGCCTTAAATTTGCTCCCACCATCCCTCTCTTTAGACCTGGAGGTTAGTCAAATTCTACCCAGTTGGGGACAACGATGTTACTACACAACTTGAAAGCAAATTTTGGCTTGTTGAATGCATGTTTCTCAGAAATTTGAGGTAAGTTACCATAAATTCCTCCCTTATATAAATTTGAGAAATATCATGAGTACACAATGAACATTCCAAATGGTAAATTTTATGAGCGTTAATAATTATATCGGAATTAATGTACATTTATTAATATTTTCCATGATAAAAAACTATAGGTTATTCAAAAATAAGGTTCTTCCAAGTGATAACATCTTGCCCGGTAGCTGCGAAGAGGCAAATAAATTGTTGAAAATGTTGGGTGTTGAGTACATATCATATCATGCATGTCCAAATGATTGTATCATATATAGAGAAGAATATGCAGACAAAGAGATATGTCCGAAATGTGGGCATGACAGGTATGATAAATAAAAAAAGAAGGGTAAATCACGTGGTGCTCTTTTTAAGATATTGAGGCGCATGCCTATAATCCCAAGGATTCAAAGGCTCTTTCGTTGCAAAGAATTAACTATGTTGCGGGGATGGCATGCCTCATACAGAAGTGAGTTGGGAGTTATGAAAATCCCAACTGATTCAATAGCCATTAATCATATAGAGGATACATGGCCCAAAAAATTCAAGGATGAAGTACGAAGTCTACGACTTAGCATAGCCATTGATGGTGTCAACCCATATTCCCTCTGGAACACAGAATATTCTGTTTGGCCTATAGTAGTGATCAATAACAATATCCCCCCATGGTTTTCCATGAAGAATGAACATCTTATGTTGATTGTCATAGTCCCTGGTAGAAGGCAAGTGAAGAATATGGATGTCTACTTACAACCACTGGTAGATGAAATGAAGGAATTATGGAATGGGATAAATTTATACAATGTATCAAGACCCATCGCAGGAGAGATGAGTTTTACGTTGTATGGCATATGTGCTTACACGAAACATGATTATCTAGGCTTATGAGTTTGCTTTGGTAAATTACATGTTTATTGATTTGTTTATATACGTAACGATATTCTTTCCCATATTAGTTATTTAATTTGTTTTAATTCTTATGATATTCATGATATTCTTTAACGTTCCATGCATATAAATTATATACAATAATATTGAAGGTGTTGTAACAAAAGGGCATTTTGGATGTAAATTTTGTGGAGCTTATTTGAAAGCTAGATGGTCCAAGGACCCACGAAAGCCAATGTATGATTTCTCCAGGGTATTCCTCCTAGAAGAACACCCTTATAGAATAGCAGCATTCGCTTTCAATGGTAAACGAGAGAGAACCCAAAGGCCTCCAACAATGACACCAACTAAATGACTTAGAGAATATGAGAGAGAGAAGGAGAAGGAGTTCATAGAAATGTTTGATTCAAATGGGGAGCTTATGTTCGATGATACAGAATTATTCGACACCTATGTTGAGAAATTTCCCATTGTGATGAAAAGGAAATCTATCTCTTATAACCCCCCATATTGGGAGCATCTTAAGATTACCCACTTATTATATCCCATGCATATATTTAAAAATGTTTCATCTTCTTTATGGAGGGACATATCATCGAAACAAAGTGACACATTAGCTGTTAGGAAAGATATTATTACTTCAAAAAGTAAAAATAAGCATTGGCAAAGATGATTATAATGTACAGCATCAGAGGCAGGTGTTGGTCCCTCTAATTCATGGTATTTCAAAGAGGGTGATGTCCCATGGATTTAAAAAAAAGGTGATATTTCTTTGGAAAAGGAAGTTATAATGGGTGTGAGGGTGCCAACTTCATACGAGTCTTCACTACAGCACTGCTTCATCGTGGATGACCATTTGTCGAGGTTTAAATCACATGACCATTTGAATCTTCTAAGATTACGTATAATGTCAAGAGAATGGTTTTATTATTTTCTATATTAATAAATTTTATCCCGTGCGGGGATCATAAAACATAACTTATTTCGTATATTATTGCACGTGTTTATAACTTTGGAGTGCCATTATCATTTGTTCATGCGTGGGTGTGTGAAACATGAATTCCCTCAAGACCTAGGACATGCCATATCTAAATTATCTGCATTTTTATGTTGGATCATGTTAAAGGATATTCATGCGGCTAGCATTCCACGATGGCGTTAAGAGATAGTTGAGATTGTTTGTATGTTTGCGAAGGAACTACCAATGAGTTTCATGGACTTGCAGGTTCATCTTCTAATCCACCTAGTAGATGAGGTTGAATTAGTTGGGGTGGTTTCTTGTCATTGGATGTTCTTCTTAGAGAGGTACATGAAGAAATTAAAAGGTTTTGCTTGACAAAGGGAAAAACCCAAGGGGTCTATGGCAGAGGGTACATATCCTATGAGTCTTTCTATTATGCCTGTGAGTACATCAAGAAGAATGAAAACATACCAGGTGTGGTGATTTGGGATGATGAAAGGAATGAAGACAAAAGAGAATGGGTGTTGCTCCGAACGAATGGAAAAAAGTGCTTGATAAAAAGTAAGTGACTTAAAATTTTTCAAATTTACACAGTAAATATTCATGTTGAACTTCGATATAATGTATATTTTTATCTCTATGTACTATATAATGTCAGGTTGATTTCATCAGCGAATGCAGAAATTGAAGAAATCAATAAATTCATTCTTTACAATTTCGAAGAAACACAACCATGGGTCACATTGTACAAAGAAAAAAGGATGAAATGGGATAGTGACAAGAAATAATTCGAACGGTTGAATGGTAGAAGTGTGCCTTATCCTGATTATTTAAAAGAAAATATGCCAAATATATGCCCCAACAGTTGGGTTGTTGATCAAGTCAGAGAAAAATACAGTGTAACTAGTCGTTACCCGAGTGCTGAAAAGGAGGTGCTAAACATAGGGATTGGGTGCAACAACTCCATAATACTCTATTTACTTTATATTTACATTTGAAGCTTAATAATGCACAATTCAAATCTAATTACATATATATTTCATATTTTAACTGTTGGGTTATTATAAGACACATGAAACCATGATTTTTTAACTTTTTTATAGGTGCATTTGTTCCCATCTATGTAGGCATATGGACACCATTTTCACATAGAAAATGCAGATGATGGACACATCACACAAGACTATGGAGTACAAGTCGAGTTCGATCAATCTAGTTGATTTAGCCACTGTGATAAAAACCTAGTACGAGGGACATTAGGCTACATCGGAAAGATACAAGAGATCATTGAAGTGGATTTCTCTTCTTTCCAATGTGTTATTTTTAGGTGCAAGTGATGGGACACCTTTTATAGGAATAATGTAAAGGAAGATCTTGATAGTAGGCTGATATGTATCAACTCTAGAAAGATGTGGGATGAAGCTAAGGAGCCCTATGTTTTCTACAAACACTACAGCTAGGTGTCTTTTTACCTAGATGTGTTGGATAGGGATTTGTGGTTCGTATTGCGACATGACCCTAGATCAAAACATATTTTTCAGAACAATAGTGATATCATGTCATGCGAGCTAGAAGATAATAAGGGTGATTATGAGAACCCAGAGTGATATGGTATATGTGTTATTTCATCAATATTTATACATTTTAAGATGGGTTTTTATAAAGAGGACTTAACTACCTTATAACTTATAAGCTAAATCTTTTTTTTGAAACACTATAATATGTATTTTTAATTAATTGGTAATTTTCATTGTGTTAATGTTAAAATCAATATTTCACTTGATAATTTGCAATGATGTTGATCTCAAAAACAATGACGTACTATATAAAGCTCTCTTTTTTGTATGTAAGATCATAATAAAATAATTATAATTCTAAAATACATGAATTTATTCACATTATTTCCCAAACTTTATTATGTTACAAAAAATCATATTATTCTAGATTTATTAATTTACAATTATTTAAAATTTCACAAATTTACAAATTTAAAATTTTTTATAAAATCATTTCACATTAATACAATTAAAATTTTACAAATATTTTACATACAATTAGAATTAGAATTACAATTTTGTAATTTCACATACAATTACAATTAAAATTACAATTACAATTTTAGAATTTTACATAGAATTACAATTACAATTTTAGAATTTTACATAAAATTTACAATTACAATTACAATTTTAGATATTTACATATATACCATTGCAATTACAATTTTAGAATTTTACATACAATTAAAATTTTACAAATTTACATATATACAATTACAATTACAATCATCTCACAATAAATTAAATATTACAATTACAATTAAAATTTTACAAATATCTTACACACAATTACAATTAAAATTAAAATTACAAATACAATTACAATTTTAGAATTTTAGATAAAATTAGAATTAGAATTACAATTACAATTTTACAGTTTGTTGTATATACAATTAAAATTACAATGACAATCATTTCACAATAAATTAAATATTACAATTACGATTGAAATTTTACAAATATTTTACATACAATTAAAATTAAAATTAAAATTACAAATACAAATACAATCTTACAATTTTACATAAAATTAACATTAAAATTTCAATTACAATCACAACATAATATTTAATAAATATCATGATAATTTAATATTAAATTAATTAATAAACATCATGATCATCATAACCATCATACAAACATCAGATTCGACTGAAAAACACATTCAAATTCACGAACAACATCATGATCATGATCATGATCATCTAACAAAACACAATTCGCATTGTATAACATCATCACAATACAAACATCAAATATACATCTCATGTCAAATAAATGCTATCACATACTCATCTATATGCAAGCTACACATTAAATGAACATATCTAACATGACCTAACAATATACACATCATGATGATCACCAACATGTAAATACATTATTTTAGCACTTCAGACCCCATAAAATACATGGAACATATATATATATATATATATATATATATATATATATATATAATGTCAAAAATACACAATTGTAATATAAATGTCATATATCAGCTGGCGGTAAATCATCAATCACAATATTAGTCGAAGCCTGCTCAGTCAATGGTGCAGCCTCGACAATCTCACATACATGCATATCATCACATGCATGTTGATCTACTACTGGTGCCTCATGCTAATCAGGATGAACTGTCGGCTGCTCATCGTGATGACTTGACATGGTTGATGGTCTAGCCTCCTCATGATCATGAGTATTGTTGGATGGTGCACGCTGTTGACTCGACGTGGCCAATGGTCCAGCCTGCTCTCCATGATGACTATTGGTCAATGCTACAGGCTTATCATCTAGCACAGTGCAAGGTGAAAAATGATCTCTCCCATGATCATGATCATCATTGTATGATGCATCGCTACTCGTGGACTGTCGATCACGTGCCACGTCTCAACCAAGCCTATAACCTCTAATGGCCCTCCTCAACCATGTAACTAAGGTCGTAGCTCTTATGACATGCCACATCACATTATACATATTACACGGCATGCCTCTCCACATATGTACCAGCCTACCATCGACCTATATATCTCTTATAGTGGTGGGCCTAACTCCTGCCTCAAGAAACAATGCACAAAATTGGTCACCCAACTCTAACCTCAATCTACTATCAAGCCTACTGCACCTAGCAAAATGTGGTACCAGCGCACCAACAGGAGTAGGTTTATCTTTAATAACCTCATGATCCTCAGGTGCATCTGCCGTATCCCGATCATCATCAGGATCCACACCTGGATCATTTGGTGGTGCAGGCATCTCATCGCCATCAAAAGACCTAATGTCTACAAAATACATATAAGTACACAACAATAATTGTATAATTTCATTAAAGATTTTAATAAAAACAAGTTAAATAACATGTTAGAATAAATTTAAATAAAACAATAATATTACCTCTATCATCCGGTGGCTCATCATCCATGAAGAGGATGTTGGCACGCCCTCACCAATATAAACCAACATAAGGACAGGGGACCATAACGAAGTGATGCTCGTCAACACTGGATAGAAACTCCAGTGCATCATGCGATATCCTCGTGGAAAACTTAGTCTCGGACCTCTTGGGCATCATTTTTCCCCACATGTGCATAAGTGCATGCAACATCAGCCTACGAGGATGTCGAGCAGAAGTAGGCCTCCTCTCTGGAAACCTCTCAAAAAATAAAGAAAATAGCTATGAACCAAAAGGAAAGTTGACTCTCCCTTGTGCATGAGCACGACATCTATCTAAGGCTATACATAATTTTCGCAAAAAAATGGCAAACCACCTCAAAAATCGTGGCTCCTATACTAAATAATCAAGATAATATAGAAGCGGGCACCTAATGCATTGCCCATAACTGATGATTTGTGAAATGATTTAAATCAATAGTGAGAGGCACCTCACCTCCTTACTACCTGTTAGATGATCCAAAATAAATTTTATCATCAGCATCTCCAATCAACAGCAGTTCTTCTGACACTGATTCTCCAGATTCACCACCTGAACGACGAAAATCAGTTTACATTAATCCCCTTTACAATGATGGAGACTTCTCAGAACCTCAAACAAGTGAGCAACAACTTCCAAAATGGGTTATTCAACTATTGAAAGATGTAAGGCCTAATGAACAAAACAAAACAGGAACAAGGGCATCAAAACGAAATGAGGGCAATTTTTCTTTGATAGCAAATGATTTTACTGAACCTTCTTCTTTTCAAGAGGCAGTAAAAAATAAATCATGGCAACAAGAAATGGTTGATGAATATTAGGCATTTCAAGACAACAACACTTGGAAACTTGTTGATTGTCCTCAGCATGTTAAACCTATTGGATGCAAATGGGTTTATTGAATTAAGTATAAGAAAAATGGTGATATTGACAAGTATAAAGCACGCCTTGTTGCTAAAGGTTTTGCGTAGTAGGAAGGGATCGATTATGAGGAGACCTTTGCTCCCACAGCCAAATGGAACACCATCCACCTTACACTTTCCTTAACAGCTCAGAAAGGGTGGAAAGTTCATCAAATGGATGTCAAAAGCGCTTTTCTCAACGAGGACTTACAGGAAGATGTATACATGACACAACCACTAGGGTTTGAAGTTAAAGGGAAAGAACATAAAGTTTACAAATTAATCAAGGCTTTATATGGATTAAAACAAGCTCCCCGTGCTTGGTATGCCAAAATGGATGAGTACCTTCGCAAAGTTGGTTTTCATCGTAGTGAATCTGATGATACTTTGTATGTGCGCTAATAGGGAAAATATCTGGTCATTCTCATTATGTATGTTGATGATTTGATCATTACAGGCAACAATGATGATCACATTGAACAAGTGAAAAAGGAGTTAAATGCAGGTTTTAAGATGACAGATTTGGGACTACTTCACTACTATCTTGGAGTTGAAGTATTCCAACGTCCACATCAGATCTTCATTTCCCAGAGTAAATATGCAGCAGAAATTCTTCAGAAATTTGGAATGCAGGATTGTAAGCCTATCCTTACCCCTATGGAGCAAAACTTAAAACTTTCAATATTTGAAAGGGGGGAAAAAGTGGACAGCATGACTTACAGAGAGTTGATTGGAAACTTGATTTATTTGACAACCACTCGTCCTGATCTATCTTATGCAGTCAGTATTATTTCATGTTTTATGCAGGAACCACTAGACAGCCACTAGAATGCAGCCAAAACAGTTCTTCGATATATCCAAGGAACAAAAGATTTTTGTCTTCTTTACAAAAAGACTAAAAGTTTTGTACTTGGTGGATTTTCAGATGCCGACTTTGCTGGCAGTATTAATGACAAGGCATCAACCTCAGGTTACTTAATGAACATGGGGTCAGCTGCAGTTTCCTAGAGTTGCAAGAAGCAAACTACAGTGGCCACTTCTTCAGCAGAAGCAGAGTATATTTTAGCATGGGAAGCAGCATGTGAGATTGTTTGGTTATGTTGAGTTTTACAGGACTTAGGGATTCCTCCAGCAGAAGCTACTTCATTATTCATTGACAATCAATCAACAATAAAGCTTGCCAAAAATCTAGTTTTTCATTCAAAGACAAAGCATGTGGACACCAAGTATCATCATATCATATCTCTCATTGCAAAGGACGTCATCAAGCCAGTGTTTTTCCCTTCAGAAGATCAGACCTCTGACATTTTCACAAAACCTCTTGGTAGAATAAAATTTACTAAGTTCAGGGATGAACTTGGTATCTGCTGTAATGTATCTTTGGATCATAGGGGGGAATGTTAGATGATCCAAAATAAATTTTATCATAGGTTATAGTGTTTGAATAAAATAATTATTAATTTAAGATATTAAATTAATAACTATTATTCTAGGATATTTAATAAATCTTTGAGATATTTAGAATTAGAAATTTGTTATTAAAAATTAGGACTCTAGAAAAGAGTCGTTTCCTAGGCTCTAAGTTAGGAGTGAAGTTAGTAGAGTGGTTAGAAGTTCATTTATTGTAAATGGACACTTGTTTATTTTCCAAGTGATCCATAACTAGATTAAGTTAGAACATAGAGCTTATAAATAGGTTAGTTTCCTATTTTCATTGTAATGTGTAATGAGAGAGTGTGAGAGTGTGAGTTTACATGTGTAAACTCCTGTAATTTTCTATGTAATCTTTTTTCTTGATCAATAAAGTTTTGTGTCTGAGGACACTTCTGCACTTTCACTACCAAATGCAACAATACGTAACTGACCTCTAGAGACCTAAAAATCTGAAGGAGACAATATATCTGCGCTAATGTATCTCTGGGAGTACACCAAATGACTCCGTCATACATAGCCAACTGGATCCTCTAGGAAAGAGTGAAAATCCACCGCTCTCCTTAATAGCCCAATAATGAAATAGATGTCCTCGTTAGTGCACGACTGGTTAGGAACAACCCAGAAAGCCTGTAGGTGGGGATTCCAACGACGGATAAGATGTCGCAAAAACGCGTCATGGCCCTTTAGGGAAGTAGCCTCCTCAAAGAACTTGAGGAGGCCTACATGCCTTAGGATCCCTTGGGTATTTTCTATAATAGGGCGAGGGTACGCATCTCTCTCCCTCTCTCGTGCCTCCCACTCGTGAACCATGTTATACTGGTTCGCTTGTTGTTGTCGTTGTTCCCTCTCTTCTCTTATTTCATGTCTCTGAAAGATTGACATATTAAATACAACTTTTTTATTAAATGAGACTTGTATTTAGGAATATAAATATATAAATTTTTTTGAAAAAAAACAGTTGATGCACCAAAAAAATTAGGCATGCACCGATAACGATGCATCTTTTTTTGTCATGCACCAAACACGGTGCACCTTAAAATTTTCAGCGCACTAGAGGTCGTGCACATGAAAATTTTTAGGGCACCTCCCTCCTGACATTGTTCCAAAGTCAAATGTAGAGTGGTATAATAGACCGCACCATTGACTATGGACTAGTGTCGAGAGGGCGTTGCGCTAACCAAATGATACGCCCTTGGGCGTATAGTTTAGTTAGCGCACTACCCTCCTGACATTAGTACATAGTCAATGGTGCAGTATTTTACCAGGCTACACCATTGACCATGTTGAAATGCAAGACTTCAGTGCGCTGATAAAATTACCTGCCCTGGGACAGATATTTCTGTCAACACACCACATTCTCGCTATTCGACAAGGTCAACGGTGCGGCTGGGTAACTGACTGCACTGCACTTTTTTTTAATTTTAAAAAATCATAGTGTGTTTTTCAATATCACCCCAAAACTGGTGCAAATAATTTTAGCACCGGTTGCGGTGCGACCTGTAAATTTATAGGTAGCACTGCAAACTGTTTCAAGAAAAATGGCTCGGGCCCACTGCGTGGGATTTTTTTTTTTTTTAATGGTGAATTTTAAGCTAATTTACAAAAATAATTCACTAAAATGTTTCATTGTGGAAAAACATGGAAAATACCTGTAAATTTGACCATCAAGGAGGCATACTGGTTGTATAATTTGCAAAACTAAATTTGCCCACCATTTTAGAAAATTCAAAATGGAGATGGTGGGCAATGGACAACAGCATTCCGTGCAATGGGAACACCGATGGCAGGGAAACTCACACAAGGTAAATTTTCACTAGTGCTTGAGAGCTCTGGAGCACTGAAAAGTGGAAAATTCAAATTTTTGGCCGTAATTTGTTTTATTTAACCATGTTTCGGTGCGCAGGTTTTATAGACGCACTGGTGCGATTTCTTAAGACCACACTGGGTTTTTTCAGTTTTGGCTCAGGTTTTATGACGCATTGGTGCGAAATATTTTTAAGGCACCAGTGCGCTATAGTAACGAGATGCACCGAGCAAGTTTGTACGAAGCACACGGTGTCACGGTGTGCTAATGTTTTGTGCACACCGGTGCTTTCTTTAGTTGAATGCACCGATGCGGTTTAGGATGATAAGTGCAGTAAAAGAAAAACATCCACCTGCCAACCTCCTCTAGTAACCTCTACTACAAATGGATGTCTAGGGTATTTTTATAAGGGGTTCCTCAAAAACATTTGCTAGAGGTCCTTTTCCTTGTAGTGAGTTAGGTTATTTATGAAACAATATTAGTGTGCATGGATCTCTATCTACCATATCAGTTACCTAGACAATATTTGATTGAATATAATAAAGCATCTATTGTTATTTTTCCAAATCGCATGAATTATGGACTTTGTTCTGATTGCATGTATTCTTTTTTTTTCTTACTAATTCCACTATTAATTATAGAATAAAAAAATTTAAATGCCTTAATAAATTAATTTTGTATCCACGTACTCCACTAATTGCATTGTGAGGCAATGATTTCATTATTATCCATAATTAAGTTTTTAATATTCAATAATCAGTGCTCCAGAAACTTGGTATGTGTGGATGGGAAATGTATAGAAAGTGAAAAAATGAATTAATGAAATTTCTACAACACATATTTCTTTTCACACATCCTTCCACTCTTCTAGAAAAAAATTTGGTTGTGTATCAATGTTATGCGTGCAATCGACGAATAAATGCTAAAAGGACTATTTTGTAATTGAACGATTTGTTAAAAGGAAATAATGATTATATAATGTTTATTTACTGAATAAATTCGTACATTAACTACAAAGGAAAATAGACAAATATGAAAATTAACTTATGGAAATATTTTAATATTAGGGAAATATATTTTTTTGTTTACGAAATTATTGGGATATATTTGAATACGATAACGAACTAAGGTGTAACACTTATATGCTCTTATTTCATTACTTTTTGTTGTTATTCTCTGCTATTGTGTAACTTTTTTCTAGAAGCATGTAACTATTTATTTAAACAATTTATTTTTTTGCTACGTCCCAGTTCATTTAAATGCAAGCCTAAGTGGGTTAAGACTCTTATTAGTTGATTTTTTGTTTTTTTTAAATGTAAAATATTTCGTTAGTTTAACATGTCCATAACATTATTGTATTTGAGTCTTTTCTGGTTTCTGGTAAAATACAACATGCCATGCAAATGAGGCAAAGTGAGGCGTGGAGTTAGTGAATGAATAGAGTCAACTTGACGTCACCTAGAGACCATTGGTCAAAGGGAGGCTATATATCTTAGTCTCATAAACATATTTGGTTTTAACAACTATGCATTTGATGAATGAAATTTTTTTAATGAACTTGCATATCTCAAAATGCTTGTAGAATAGCTTGTAAGAAAAAATCATTATGACCAAAATACTATATTCTAACTCATGAATAATCTCCATCACAACTAGTCGTAGATGCGGGATAGATTAGAAAATTTGTGGAGCGGACAACAACATTTATAGGGAAAAATATATTTCTTTGAAGGCAGATTGGATGATATGGAGAAACATGTGCAAACTTGTACACTGTGATTTCAACTTCCACTATCATCGCGTTTAGGAAAATATAATATTGTTCCATAACTACCCCTCATAGTTAATATCTTTTGGATATGTATTCATCCTAAGAATTTTATGGACCTATGTTTATTTTCCTTTTTGGTAAGTGAATAAACTTTTTGTTAAGCTGTTATCAACATTGTTAAGTGATACTTAGCTTCATTTACAAATGCTTCTTCAAATTGTTTGAGCTTTCCCTTTTCTTTATATCAAATCCACATATTGTGTTTTTCCTTGTATTTATTTTTATTAAAATTTTATGAGATGATCATTTCATTTTTATTATTTACTCTCTTATGCTTCACACATTATTGATATTTAACAATTCCTTCGGTGCATTAAAAATATTTGTTTAGCATGTTCCATAACATCATGGTTAAATGTTTAAAAAACAAAAAAAAATAAAAATAAATAAATAAATATTCTTAGGGATTAGTGGCAATATCAGTTACAATAGTGTCAGATCACTCAGTAATGAAAAAACCATTCACAAAATTAGATTATCGTTAGGCGCGCTGTAGAGGAAAAAACATATGATTCCCTACTCTATAACAAATTCTCCTGCACCCAATTTCCCTGCTCACCCTTTTTGCTGCACTTCCCCCAAAGTCTTTTTCCTTTCTCTGCAAATTAATTACAAATATTTATTTAGAATTGACTATTGAAAAAATTGATATGGAATTTTTTCATAATTCTTTGAAAAAATAAAAGCTATAGTTTAATATATGATGAGATCATGCTTTCAACTTCATCAAAATAATTTATTGAAACACAACTCCCTAATGATTTTAGAGATTGATAAAATTTATTATTCAGTAAATTTGATTTGGTCATAGTCAATGTTTCATTTTTATATCTTTCATTGTGTGAAGAGACTTGGTTTGAGTGAAAAAGCATCGCCTTTCAGTCAATTGAACACAATGCTGAAATGCACGAACAAATAGATAAATAGTTTTAAAAACATGTTTATTTGGAATTTTGAGACATCTCCATTATATAAATTACAATGTCAAAGTATAACCATTTCATTATTGAAACATTATAAGCACAATGACGAAATATAAATTCAAATATAAATTAATTTCTAATTCTATTTTACCAATAAAAAAATTATTTCCAAATGAGATAATATTTGTAACAAATAACATAAGAGTTAAATATTTATGGTTCAAAAATATAAATGTATAGAGGAGGAATTTGATTTTAAAACTTTATTATTTTTTTGTGACATTCGATGTATTGTGCAGATCTTAGTGGCCTGATAAATTTTATGCATAGTTTCTTTGGTTGTGCAAACTTTTGCATATTTACACTTACTTTGTATCAAGACTGAATTTTGATTATTTGAAACATATATGTTACATGTAGAAATGTTTACAAACACACAGTGCATTGCAAGGTGAAAGGTTTGTTCCTTGCTCCACATACTTGTTTTCCTATACATCTATTTTGGTATAAGGAAAAAATCTATGTGGATATTTTTGCAACATTCGTGTATGAGAGTGCACCAGGAAGTGCATGAAGAGAGTGCATGTATGAAACAAGGAACACAAACATCTTTACACATGTTACCTTCACATACTTTGGTAAAAAAGCGCCAATTAAAATGTAAATTATAATTCCAATGTTCAATTTTCGAAATTTATATTTTCTAATCCCTTCAAGATAGTAAACTTTCAGAATTTGATTTTAAAATTTATGCCTTTTTCATTGTAGAGCTTTCTTGTACAATTCTTACAATGAAAGGTTTGGGTCTCTACAAAAATATTATAATAGTTTTGGAATGTTAATATTTATTTTAACATAAAATGATAGAAACCTGAGTGATTAACAAACGATTACTTAATTGAATTATTCTTATAATGGTTTGTTTTCACGCACAACACTTCTTCTTGACATGTATTGAAAATACAATTGATTTAATATTCAATAATATGAGTTAAATTGTTAAACGTGAAATCACTAATGAATATTTCGTCGATATTAAAACAAGTTAACAGATTAAATTTCTTGAATATATGTTGGTTCACTCAATCAATGGCAAAAATACTTGCATATATTAGAAGGAGAGCTTTAGTTAATAAAAATAGAATGAGATTTAGGATATTAATAAAATAGTATCTTGATATCAATTTTTAAACCGTTGCAAATGGATAAATCATGAAATGTAATCGTATCAATTGGAATATCTCAAGTTGGAATTTAAGAAAAATGGATATGGTTTAAAGTAACTAATTTTAAAAAAGTATCTTATGATTACCCATCAAGAAAATCAATACTATCCAAATTAATGACGATCACTTGTTAATGAATACTATTAAAATCGATAGTACTTGAACTTCCTTTCAGAACTTCGATGTCAATTTGTGATTTAGATGACTTGTCTCCTTTGACACATCATATGTACGTTTTTTTGCTCTAAACTAGTTTCTAATGGATTTGGGAAAGCAATTTCTCAATGTTCATCTTGTTATAAACCCATTACTACTGAATTTGCTAATAAAATTTCTAGGAACCGCCTTGCTTTGTTTCTTCTAAAATTGATAATTGTTTTTAGGATTTTCTTTATCATTTTATTATTTCTTTTTGAATTTGATACCAACAATGCCATTATTGGCAGAATCACACAGAAAGAGGTATATGCATAGAGCCAAGATATTTTGATCTTCACCCATGATATTTGAATGCTTATCCAATATATTTTAATTTTAATTGATAAGATATTAGAACTTCAAAAAAATCTTAGGCAACTCAAAGATGAATTGGATGCCATAAGAACGATGTCAAAAGAGCTCTTGAAAAACATGAATGGAGGAATCAAACCTCCATTTTTGCAGCATATTTAGTGAACTGTTAACTACCAGAATCAATAGTTGATAAATAAATAAATCGTTACAATTTTTTTCCACTTTCTTAAAAAATTTTGAAATTCATTATATGCTCTTGAGAAATAAAAGAACATATCGAAATATTGTGGACTATACACATATTTTTATATAAAAATATTTTCTATGTTGCATTGTAGTTTTGCTTATTCGATTTACAATTGTTTTTGAGCTTTGTATGATAGTGATTGATTTATAATTTTTTTTTTAAATTTCCATGACAACATTTTTTATAGAAAGATTTGAGAATTTTAAAAACCAATTAATCGATGTAATAAATAAAATTGCAAAGAAGCACATATGACATAAGACAATGTAAAACATATAAAATAACATTAGTACATAACATTTTACACATATCAATAGTCGATAGGTGGGGGGAGGGCAGCAGAGGAGAGGGGTGGGGTGCGGGGAGGCGAGGGGTTAAGAGAGCATTATGCAGAGTGCAGATGAAAAAGAAACTCAGTGGCAAAAGAACAAATTTTCCTCCTCACAATGTATCAACATTAATAGTTCCTTGAACTATACAAATAAAAACATTGGAATATTTTCAAATATATACATGCAAAGTGTTCTGTAAGTTATTGTGTATTCTTTCATAGGTTTTTTCTTCAAATAAAAATTCAATATAAAAAATATATCGAGATCTGTAAGATAATGATTCAGTTAAAAATTTGTTTAAATTTTTCTTGACAGACCCTCTTTGATAGAAATTAGTTATAATAATAAGTTATTAGAAATATGTTAATGTATTACAAATAAACAGATATTTCCAAGGCATATTTGATTAGTTCTGAGGAGTTGAGGGGGCTTGTTACAAATGGTTTTTCCCAATATTATTAGAATCGAAAGTTAAGAGTGTTAATCTAAGTGCTATTCATTTTGCTCGTTAGCTTAATACTTATGCACAAAATCTATTTACAAATACAATAACATATTTTATGATATATTTATCAGATACATTGTGGTTCCTTTGTTTTTTTATCCTTCAAATGAGAAGGCACCTTGCAACTATACATATAACCTTGGAAATGTAAAACCCAAGTATTAAATACTAGTTAAGTGCAACATAAATCACATCGCAAAAAAACATACATGACATATGAAAATGAGTTAATTACAAAGCGTACATGACATATGAAAATGAGTCAATTACAATTTAAAACAAGAGTGGCTGCGGGGCAGCAAGTCCCTGCCGCCACCCAGATCATGTGCGGTCGTCTGTCTGATTGATTGACTAGTAAGAAATATGGTTTTAGAGTAAACTAAAGTAATGAGTTTCCACGCGATAAGACCCTTATTTTTATTTATGAGATGCCCTCGGACCAGCAGAATAAGAGGAGGGGATATTTTCAAGGTTGCTTGGCATTGGAAGAGAAAGAGAAAGATATAGGCCCCTCAAAAATAGTGAAAAAAAGGCCGTGAGTGGAGGTGGTCTTGCGCAGATTACCGATGCACTATCATCCTCCTTCATTGATTGATTGCAGTACCAACGAATCCTTCGAAGCTTCCTTGGAAATGAAAAGAAATCATGGACACAGACGACCAAAAAATGAGAAAATGCTACGTTCAAACACTGCTGCTGCCCCCATTCCGGTGCCTAGCACCATCATCAGAAATACAGTAAAAAGTAATTAGTCAATTAAAGACCACGCGGGAGGCCTTGGCAAGTTTTTCGATTCGCGTTTCGATGATAACCGCTACTTTCAAACACTGTTGCTGCCCCCATCCCAGTACCTAGCACCATCATTAGAAATAAAATAAAACGTAATTACTCAATTAAAGACTCCACCATAGACTAGACCACCCAACTGAAAATAACATGTGCTTACCTATGCACATTGAAACAACTCCAAACGTGCAGTCTTCGCCACGACATTTCATTTCATGAAGTAGGAACTGGAAAGGATACCAAACAAGACAGGAAAATGAAAACCCAAACAGATGCCCTTGTTTTATTTAAACCTCTCCATATCTAGTACCAAACATGAGGTGAAACTTGGCTGTAAATATTTCCACAATATGTCAAAAGTGTGGGACAAGTGGTGAAAACCAAATCACTACGTGGGTCCATCTATGGACCACTTGTCTACATGGACATAGCACATTGTTACAGCATCCCCATGCATGTGCTTATATCTTTCGACTTTATTTTAGAAGTTTTGAGCATCATTCCTCAAGGTTGAGCTTTAACCACGGAACAAATACTTCCTTCTGCTCAGGTGCCAAGCTTGATGGGTGTCTGTTCTGCCAAAGTTGACCTAGAGCTGCAGGTTTTATTTTGTAATTTTGCTTACAATTTTTTTGAAATATAGGGGTATCTCAGAAATATGGGCTTGTGGTCAACCTGCAACAACCCTGTACAATAAGCAGAATGCACTGGTTTTTGGTTTTCCTTACCATGAGGGGAATGCACTGGTTTTATGATATGTTGCCTCCACAAAAAATAAAATAGGCTCCTTCATGGTTTTTCTTTTTCTAAATCTTTATGCTAGCTCTCTGCCACAAATTCTTGTCACAGATTCAGGACGAACCCGATACCAGATTGGTGGGGTTGGAAATAAAATCTGCTGAGACACAACGGCAAAGGTGGCTTTCTAAAGGTCATGAAGATTTTGGAATGTTGGTGGAGATCGTCGTGCAAATATGGATAGTAGAATGCAAAGCTAGCTTTCTGAAGGTCATGAAGTTTCTTCAACATTTCCCTCAAATTCCAAATTCGTATAATTGCAGGCAAATATCAGTTCATCGTAATGATATTAAGTCTTTACCGACAAAGGAATTGAGATGTTCCAAACTTGTTTCTTTAGGCTTGGGAGGGAGCGAGTAATTGAAGGAAATTCCAGAAACATTTGTACTCAACCTCACGTCGTTAAGGGTATTGGAGTTTCATAGCATGGCTATCCAATCATTTCCAACATCCCTCTGGAAATTGATACGACTTGAAATTCTCTGTTTGGGTTACCTTACAATTGAAGATATATCTGAAGAAACAGGTAATCTTTCACGTCTTCAATTCTTGTATCTAACGGCTGTAAGAATGTAAAATCATTGCCTTGTTTGACAGAAGGATATTTGGTACTATAGTTTTGTACCAGAGGCAACACGCTTCCGGCAAAATTATTTTCAACTACGATTTAACAAGAACCTCAAGAACCTCTCTCTGCAGCGCATTACTAATTACACTATAATAGTGCAGGGTTTTAAGGTAACATGGCATGTTGACCAGAGAACTCAGATGTGAGGATTGCCAGAAGACTAAGGGTGTTTGTGGTTATAACATTTGAAAACCAAGAGTGTTTCTTTGCTATTGTCCTGATGGTACCATGAATAATTCAGACAAATTCCCTGAGAATGGTATTGTCACTAGTGTAATTTGTGATGTACAAGATTGGAATGATGGGAATTCATGCATTTGATTCCTTTCTAGGTCATGAGGGTATTCAGTTTAATGATAATCATTGTGCAATGGTGAAGTGATAGTACGTTGTACTTACAAACTATTTGCATGACATGAGTATATTGCATTTTGTGATGACATAAGCTTGAAGGAAAAAATCTATGTATGTAGTCTCTGTCTGTGGTATGTGCATGCAATATTTGTCGATACAAGTGTGAAATATATATGTTTGTTCTTATAGTCTGTAGAAGAAAATGAAAAGAAATTTTGTTGGAGGGTGAACTTAAAGAAAAAAACTATAGAGGTACTCTATGCTCACGATATTTCTGGATTAGTTCGTTGCATAAGTTTTTCAAAAGAGTTTTGAAATTGTAATTTTTTCTTTTAATGGCTATTTATGGCTAATTTGCTAAATTGGTTTGATTTCTAGGCACAAATGAACAACCTTTCGATGTTCTTGATGGAGGGGTATCTGCCCTGGTTTCAGAGGCTCTTGAAATTATGGGTGCTCACATTTCTTTTGGATTCAAGAGGATTGCGGGAATTGAACTCAATATCAACCATTTAAAGGCGACATATTTAGGAATGAATGTATATGCATCTGCGAAACCTATTTCTATTGGTAATAGAATTCAGGTATTTTTCTCAAGCTTTGACCTCAAAATTACAGGAATATTTTTTAAGTTATAGTTATAGGAAAGAAAAATGAAGTTATACTATCCTCTATTTACAATAAAATTGTAGGACTCTTCGAGTATAGGTGCTCTATTTGGTAAAACATGAGAGGATTCTGAAGAGTGTTACGCTTAGGAAAGTTAATACTATGCAATGAAATGATATTCATAGCTAAAAAATTCCTATCCAACAATGCATTTGGTGCTACAGTTGCATAGCTGCTGACAGATTAATTTCTACATGGGTGCTGCTAGATTCATCTTCCTTACCGAGGCAATCCTAGTTGCTCTGAATGTCGATGTTGTCAATATTATATTGGAATCTTGATCAAGGGAGTTTGTGGTTATAAAATTTGGAAACGAAGAGTGTTTCTTTGCTATTTTCCTGATGGTACCATGAATAATTCAGACAAATGCCCTGAGAATGGTATTGTCATTGTTCCCTATCGCTTTTGAATACAGAAATGCTTCTTTTCTTTACTTAATCTTTCCTAGATGGTGATGCATTAAAAAAGTAATAGTAAGTTTACAGATAGAGCTATGGTGTAGACCGAGCTCATGAGGCAGCTTAAGTTGAACAACCAGGAGGCTAATGTTTGTAGTTTAATGTATATTAGCTGCATGTATATTGATATATTTAATCAATTTCTATACCATGAATTTAATCAATGGTAACTTAAAAAACAACAAATCACTGGTAACTTAAAAAATAAAAAATGTTATGTTTGTTGTTTACCTGTTGTTTGTTGCTCCTTGCTCCTTACATGTTTTTTTCTCCAGAATGATAGGAACAAGGATCTTCAGTGAGCAGATAACAAGGAAAATATTTTACAAGACCTTAGCTCCAGAATGATAGGAACAAGGATCTTCAGTGAGCAGATAACAAGGAAAATATTTTACAAGACCTTAGAAAATGTAAGGTCTACAACCTATATTTTACAATATGTTAGAAAATTTAAGCTCTAGAACCTCGAAGGGATGGGTTGCAGTGCAACTTTGATAGCCATAGACATGGCCAACGATTTGCTGAGACTTCATGGGAATTCATTTGCGGACGATTTGCTGAGACTTCATGGGAATTCATTTGCGGTAGTAGTGCAACCTCAAAATGTGCAGCCAGCTTGAATAGTGCAGCTTAGATCTGCATCTTCTTTCAGCCAGCTTAGAGCTGTAACTTCCTTCAACCGCAATTGCTAAGAGAATGTCTTCCTTCAACAGCAATAGCTAATAGGTAGCTAATACAATGTTGTATGATATTCCTTCAACCGTGCTTAACATGGCGGTGTAGATGGGGTGTAGATGGCACCGACAATTGCATGGCGAAGGTGGCACCAACACTTGCGTGTCAATGTAGGTGGCAGTTGGGCAGAATTGGATCGGTGAATGCACCTTTTATTTTGCTAGCATTTATTTTCCATGAATTAATGCTAGCATTAGATCGTGATGTAAAATCTAAAACTTTGGTATTTATGGCAAAGACTTCATGTTTTCTGGAACATACTAATTGTAACTAAACTATTTCGATTACTATGACTAAAAAGAACATTAAGCCAAATACATCCAACGCATTCATTCAAACTAATGCCAGCATTAGTTTACGAGATTGAAATCTCAATCAAAAATATGCAAAAATGAAGATTTTAGCCTAAGTATCCCGAGATCTGGCCTCGATATGAGGCCAAATAAGACCTCTAAAATTTCTAATGGTTGAAATAGCGGCCAGAGCTTTCTTATTGGTTAAAAAAAAGTTGTTTATTAAATATAAAATTCAAACTTTGGATTATAACTTTCATTTCTAACTTGGTTTTCGTGCAAGGACTAATAAAAATCAGAAAATCGATTACAATAGTCCCTGCCATGCCGCAGGCGGCAGGGACTAATAAAATATAGTAAATAATTTTAGTAAATAACATATCACAAACATAAATACTCGACAGGTAAAGCAGGGGGGATTGTGCGTAATGCAAAAGAAAAGAATCCAGGTGGGTGATATAACATATCCTCCTCTTCACTTTCGCATAATGTATCAACGTTAGTAATTCCACAAACTATGAAAATGTCTCGAAATGAGAATGCATCTTGTAATTGCATGCATAGTCATGGGAATGTAAAACTTGAGTTTCAAACACAATTAAGTGCAATATATTTCATACTTTATTTATACGTTTGTATTTTAAATTTTGGGAACTGAAAACGAAATAACAATATAGCATTGATAGTTATGATATCAGTTATAACTATTTATCACAAGTTTTAATACCCTTAAATATATTGTAAATGAAACATGAAATAAAATTTGATGTAACTCTTAATCTGATATTAAAATAAAGCCATCCATCATGATCAGTTAAGGACGACCAAGGAAGGTGCTCACATGTAATGAAATACCAACTTGAAATTAGTTCTAAACGTTTGAAGCTTATGATGGATGCTTATGCAACTTCTTCTATAGAAATGGTGAGTATGCCTATACCCATTTATTTGCATGAATATTTACGTTAAATCTAGTTGGAATTAAATAATTAATACTTACAAAAATGTCATAAATCAGACTTCCATGAGATAACATAATGAACCAACTACACATTAAAATCAAAACATAGTAGAAAATCTTGGTAAATAACCTAGTAGAAGGACTTGAACAAATAATTTCATTGAATAATTTTTTTTTACAATATAATCATATGTCACTTCTTTGTGAAAAACTTTTCAACAATGCTCAAATTCTTAAACCAAAAGTAGAAGATCGTGTTATTGGAAGGGATATGCAGAAGAATGGAAATATAGATGATGCCATACCCTTACCAATATTCAATAGAAAATTGCTTGAAAATGCAAGAAAAGAGTAGAGCATATTAAGTAATCGTAATATGAAATCAAATCCCATTCATCCAACAAATCTAAAGAGCTATCCAATAATAGTAAAATTATTCAAGTAAAAAGTAAAAGGTAATGATAACATTTCTTTACAATGCAAGCAACGACAATTGTACCATCACTAGATTCCTCGAAGATGTAAACAAAGAGAATCTTCAATATGTACATATAATCATGTTTTGATTGTTTGTTATAAATGTGCCATGTATATCGAAGCTAGAACAAAAAAAATCAATTGATTTTTCCACACAATATGACTAATAGGAAAATTTTCATAGTTCATGTAGTACATTTTCCAGTTCCACGGCAGTTTGAATACAATCTATTTTAGTCATGGCATTAACATCTATGATATATCTTAATCAATGGAAATAAACAAAGCAATAATCCTCGTTGCAAATGGTACAATAAAGCATAGTTTCATTCCTAGTTCTAGAGGTTGTAATTGTATTAAAGAAAATAAGTTTTTTAGATTTTCAAAATCTTTTTTTATTTTCTTTAGAGTGGATATTTTCATAGTTATTCATTTTGTTTGAATCTTTAAAATATAAACTATGTAGAATTTTTCATTGTTTCTGATTAATAAATGTACATATAAAATTTTAATTGTAAAATTTAGTTTTTTTCTCTAACTATACTTTTTAGCGAGATTAATGGAATTTTTTTTTTTTTATTAAAATAAAATAATAATAATAAAATATAAATTTGCTAAAATCATTTTTATTTTATTTTACTATCAAATATTTTTAAAAATATAGAAAAAAGATAATTACCATATACACAAAGAAATATACATAATGAAATAAGATAATGATCATTTTGAAATTATGCTTATCAATAAATTTTGAAAAATGTAGAGTATGTCTTTTTATAAAATATAAATATAATAGCTGCGTAGTGATACGTTATCAAGAGGGAAGAACTAAAATTTAATAATAAATAGATGAGGTGTATTAAAAAAAAGCAAAATTATATTAACATTATAAAAAAACATGGTTTTCTAAAGGATGATTTTAATATATTTATTATGTCTTACGGCGTAAACATATTGCAATCATTTTTTAAATTATTTGAAAACAACTCTTTTAGTTATCATTGGGTCTATGTTTGAGCCATTGGATCAAATATTAGACGATTGAAATGTTTTAGGCCATTAAATCAAGTAAATATTTTTATATATGTTTTTTATAATGTTAGTTTTTTTCTTTTTAATAAGTTAGATTGAATTTAGATTTTGGTGACTTTTAAGTTAAAATATTGTTATTAAAAATTTGTTAGATTTTAACCTCAAATTTTTTAATAAAATTTAAATTAATAACTTAATAAAATTAGATTTAAGATAGATTAGTTTAGTGAATATATATATTTTTTTAAAATACATAAACATTATATTTTTGGGTACATAAGCATAAAATTTTTATTTATAATAAAATTTATATCATAAAATTAAACGCCACAAAAATCAATTAATTTATATTACATGGATATAAAAAAATATAAAAAAAGGAAAATAACTTTGTATATATTTAAATATTACATTTTTGTGTTACTATGCTCTCCAACAAAGTATGATAGAAAGGTTGTAATTTCATTTTTAATATTTTGACTATGTCAATTTACACAAAATTAAAAATAAAAGTAAATTAAATAAAAATATTGACATAATGTAATGAACATTTTAACTAATTCAAAAAACAATAAAAAATGAAAATAATAAAATAAAATAATGATAAACTATAAATATAGCCCATGGTATTCACCCATGGTATTCATGTGGAATGTAGTTTCTTTATAGGGGGGACTAAAATTGCGTAAATCAATCTTAAAACTAATCTAAACTAATTATTTAATAAAATTATTTTTAAATGTTTATAACCATTATTATTTTAAAATTTTACTTAATAAAATGTACCTAAATTTTCATACACCCAAATACACGTAGTTTTTCTTGTTGTATTTTTTTTGTTACAACTATTTTATTATTCCAAAGATACATGGTTTTTTTTTGTTATATATTATGTATGTTACAACCGTTTTATAATTCATGAGTATTATTTTTTAATATATAAAAAAATAAATTAATAATGACATTTTTTAAAATATGTAATCTTTTTAAAATTTCCAAATTATTTCAGAGGACATGATTCATCTTGAGGAATAATGATGAATGTTCATAATTTTCATTTCTTAAATAAAACTAAATTTACCAAGGGGTCTGTAACAATTGTTTTTATCAAAGTCAAGAATACAGAAGAAATGAGACATGGTGAAGAGAAGCTTCCAACCTTACAAGAAGCCCTAAAAAGGCATAAATTTGAATGTATGGAATCCATTTTCCATGATACACATGAGAAGTGCAATGAAAAATCTTGGAATTTGAAAAATTTCATGAAGCTTATCACATATTCCATTCATTTAGATCTAAAGTATATGGAAGAAGAAAAGCAGGGCAATGGATACTTATCAAGAATGTATGACTCTTTAGAATGAAACGATGTTGACAAGGCTATGGAGGACCAAATAGTAGAATTAAAAATAGAAAAGGACTCTTCAGAAAATGGGTTACTCGAGGATTTTGAAATCCAGATGAGCTACATTATCTGATTGATTCAAGAAATCTAGAATTATAACCTGAGATAGAGTTATGGGAAGAGAAACATTCCAATTGTAAGGATGAGTCAAAGTTACATGAATAGTAGTTCACTCAACATAATTCTCCACCGCTTATTCTGGGGGAGAAAGTTCCTAGTACCTCATCAATTGAAGAAGGCACACATGAGAAAATCAGAAGAGATTCCTCAATGATATCTTCATTTGACATTCAGTCACTCTGCTCTTTTTTGTCTAGTAGTCTCTTTGCCTCTATCCTTAAATTCAATGACTCGGAAAATACTAGACAAAATATACCTACCTATTGCGATCAGTTGAAAAAAAAGGTATCTCTAAAGGGTCACTTGGGGAGGAATCTATTATTTAAAAGATTGAGAAAATAGGGGTGATAAGTTTTTGTTCCATTAAAAAATTCTAGTTGTAGAGCAAAGTCAGAGTTATAGGAGTAGTATCAGAGGAATTCAACATTGCTAATGTGATAGAAGAAAATAATTTTGTGGAAGGGTGAAGTCTGCTCAACTTGGTCATAAAAACCAAGTGCATCCTTCATGTAGAAAAACAAATAAACATTCAGATTTCGTCATATAGAAGTCTTGAGTACTTTGGCCAAAATGTTTCATCCATTATTAAAAAACACATTTTACATGAAATTAATAACAAAGAAGTTGTTCCACATCTATTGTTCAATATGGATATTTTGATTTGAGGTCCAATAAACATAATTATCTACCCCTTATTCTGGAGGATCAGTTGTAGCCGAAATTTTTTTTACTACCTCTTCTTTCTTATATGCTATTCTTTCCTATACCACAACTTTAAGGCATTTCCTTTACAATATGTAATGCAATTGCTAGTTATAGTCTTATAAACATATTATTGTTTGTAAATACACCACTTCCATCTAAAACATAAACACAAAATTATAACTACAATTTAAGATTCTTATATCAGAATTATATTAAGTAAAACCTAAACACAAGATTTTTAACTAAAACATAAGATTCTTTTATCAAAATTCTTGAAATTATCTAACTTTTATCAACCATCCAGAATTGATTTAAATGTATATCGTTATGGCACTCAAGAAAATGTACAAATTAACATCGATACACTATACCATCATTCTATGTTTTTTCAGGGAGTAGTTTTTCACGACCTCCAAACAAAGAAGATATGATTAGTCTCCACGTCAGATATATTAAGAACATGAGCAAACATTTATTAGGAACCGATATCATTTTCAATATCTCTCATTGGTATTTGTAATATGTAATAAGTACATTAAAAATTCAATAACAACGCCATGACCAAAAAGTTCATTTCTTTATCCATATTATTTCATTAGAGTAGATAACACACTAGAATTTTTTAAATATTTATTATTTTTAGATTTAATAGTGGAAGTAATGATGGCATTGATGTGATGATATAATTATTTTATTTTTATTTGAGTTAATAAATAAATTGTTTGGAAATTTTTCTTAGAGAAATTTGTGGTCTATCAAGTTCATATGATGGACTTTCCCTAAAAAATTTCTTAGAGAAAATTAAAATAAAATAAATTAACATAATGAGAGGAAAATTTATTTTAATCACTTAGTTGGAGAGAAATACTAAGTAGAGTGGAATAAAACATAGCTTAAAAAGATCAAAATTAAAAAAAAAAAGAAAATCACATTTTTTAAAAAAAACTAAAAAAAAAAGACTTAGAAAAAATTTGCTTGGAATAAAATATATTAAATAAACCACCCACAAATAAATGAGATGGTTGATTCTGATGGAAAGCAAATATTATCTCGAGAAAGAACTGGAGGATACAGTTGCAGTCAGTAGGAACATCCTCAATTTTCCAAATGGAATTCTGGATAGGAATATGTTTTCCTGGGTTAAATTGTGTGTTAAATTCGAGGGTCAATCTGCACTATGGAAAGGATAAGTTATATAGTTTCTCCTGAAATACTGATTTATGCATTATGTGTTGTGTATTGGTATGTAGCGATGAGATGGAACTGTATAAGTAAGTAGATGGTTGTTTTAAAAATATCATGAAACCTTTAACTCAGGACATCCAGGATCAAGAGTATGGTGTAAATATCGGTATAAGTAGGTACTGAATTATTGAAGAAAAGTTAACAAATTCATTTTTCGTAACCGAGAGATGTACCTTGATAAACGGAATCCATCTTGTTTGTGATAATCTGGGAATAATCTTAAGTTAGTTTATTTTACGGTTAGAAAGAAACTAGTTCTAGAGACAAGGAAGAATAAACACATAAATTAGAATCTGGAAGAGTACCCTAGTACCGCCAGATTATACCAAAGGGGAAGATAATACCTTACGAGAGACAAATTTCTACTGAGTGTTGTCGATATTAGAAGAAAATAAAGAATAGACCAAGTTTAAATAAAAATAAATTAAAACCACTGAACGAAATTAACAAGTGGTTGTTGCTACCATACGAATAGAGTTGAACATATTTAATATATGAGATTTGGCGTAGGTAGATTATCATCCAGTGAGAGAAAGGACACATCGAATAAAGAATTGCAGTGTTCGATAACCTAAGAAAATTTAGTAAAAATGATGGATCCATATCAATTTAAGAGATTGTACAAAGTTAATAGAACCGGTAGTCCTAAATTCACAGATTAACAATTCTTATTTGGACGTGAACATATTCAATGGAGCCTGAAATCACATAAAAACTAGAGGTTGTTCATTTAGTTTTATAAAAAGAAACAGAACATATCCACTAGTTATATTTTTAAAATATTTTCGATTAAGGAAGTAAATCTTCAAAAATACATCCCTGCTGTATAATGCGAAAATATGTAGTGTACGACATACAATGAAAATGAAATGTATCCACGGTATTATTAAATTTTTTTTTTTAACATCAAATAATGTAACTGAGATGCAATGTCACGTATATTTATAAATGTAACTCCGAGGACAATCTTTTGTAGGCCTCACTACTGGGCATACTAAAATATCATACCAACGAGGTGTATAGCCTATATGCCATATGAGTCATAAAAAGGTTAATAACAAATATACTGAGGGCTAAGTACAAGAGAACCTAAGGACCGCTCTCAATATTTTACGCCATCAATATGAAAAAATTCCCTCAAGAAGCATATCACTCCAATAGAGGACGATCAACAGAAAATTCCTCTCAATGACAGGAGTGGAGGAAAGCACGTCAAATACATTCCATTGTACCTTTCAGAATACAAGCAGAAAGCTGAAAGGTTATGTTACTACCGACCTGTACCAATGTAAGATGAAGTTAGTGGTGGACGACTCGTTGCTTGTTACTCAGGATGCTTGCACTAAACCCCGGTGCGTGCATACTTGTAGAAATCCTTCAGGAAGGAAATTAATGCCAATGTATTAATGGTAAGCATTATCAGGGCGAATGAATGAGATGAATCACAATTAAATAGAAATTAGAGTACCTTTAATGACGATGACTCCCACTAGTTTTCCACTACACATTATCGGTATTACCATTAGCGTCTAAAGCAACGATATGGGTCGCCAATTCCATATAGGGATCAAGGAATCATGGGTTCTCACTTAATAACAAACTAGTAGGCGTAGGTGAACTCACCTAGCCCTACTATAATTACCGACGCAGAAAAAAAATTGAAATTACCAGGAGAGAAAGTGGGGAGATATTTGAGATAAGTTGATGTGTCCGTCGGAAAAGAAACCCAACAGGTGTTACCATGGTGGTAAAGGGAATACCCCTGGTGTGACTTGGAAGCAGTAGAGCCATTATAAATCAAGATACAAAGATTTGTGTTACAAATAAGTAGTGTACCTATATAGCTTAGCATAGCAGTGTCATTGGAAGGTTGAGCGTGGGTTTGAAAAGGCCACAAAAGATGGTAAGAAAAAACAGTTGTTGGGGTACCAACACCTCTCATGGTGGCACTATGAGAGATTAGCATCACCTGACCAATGAAAAAAAACTCCAAATGAGAGGTAAATGATTTTGAAGCATTAGGTTACGGTTTAGTGGAAGGATGACCACCGTTGGATGGGTACGACAATATCCCCATCGTTCCTAGGTTTTCGAGGACTCGTAGCCATGTGATGATGCTCACATGGGCCGGGAGGAGGTGGCTAGTTTCAATTCATGCCCGTACCTGCTGATTGTTGCCTCCCAACCATTGAATATCATTGGAATCCAATAAGGGGGAGGTGGAATACATGGAAATAATTACCAATGTATATATACATCGATACAGATAAACGACCACACAAGATTTTTGTTTGCTTTGAAATTGGATAAAGGGAATAGATTATACACCTATACCTTATTCTTCAATGACACATATTAAGAGAAGTGGTTAATGTATTACACTATTGATGTACAAGAATATGGCACAGTAAAGTAATACCTTTGTAAGGTGGTTCCTATTACAAGAGAAGTTGAATTAAAAGGTTGTTTCTCATACGTTATAAGTAAATGATGATTACAAAGACACAATTTTATTGCTTAAAAGATCTACAAATTGATTATTTAAAACAAGTGCTAGAGAAATTTGGAATGGTTATATCACAAGAAGTTATATCAGATGCCCTCATGTTGGAACGGTGAAATATATTGCTAATTAGAACTCAAAATAATTTACAATATGATAATGTATATAAATTGTGCCAAACTTTTTCGTAAAGGGAAATTTTCTAAATGGTTTTATATATATACAACCACTTAAAAAAATAAAAAGAAATTAAGTGGGAAGTCGTGTATGTTACATATGTTATCAGATTTGTAGGTTCAATATTAAGGCCTATGGGCCAACCCACGGTTGTAGGAAAAAAAATAGAATTGTTAGATGAGACTTAGGTGCAAATAGAAGATCAAGTATCACATCCTACAATATAATTATAGGAAGGAATAAATTAATTTAAAAAAAAATGAAACCTACCTAGTAGTATGATAACCGAAGAGTTTGGTTCTAGATGTAACTATAATACAAAAAAAATTCAAAAAAGGTTTTGCAGGAAGTTCAAGGAAGGTAATATATATTATTGATAACATACTACTGAATGAATAACACCTAAACCCTAAATAAGTGCTACCATGGGGTGGAACTCAATAGATAAAAGGATCCCTTATATGTCAAATCCAAGACCTATACAAAGGAAAGATGTTAACATCAAATTGGTTGGGGTAGACAGAGAGATGGAGGGAATAAACATAGGAGTAATCAACAGTAAAAATTATACAGAAAATGATGTGAGGTATGCATTTCCTTGGAAAAAAAAACATTATGTACATATTTTCATTGTAACAAGAAAGCTATGTACAAGTGTTAAAAATGAGACAGGGATTTTACCCTGGTAAGTCCTGCATAATACTAGGTAGTGAAGCAACTGGTGAAATAAGTATAGTGACAAAGACTATTGTAAAGTATGTCAAACTTGCATAGATAGGTACTCATGAAGTACAATAAAACAAGCATAAGGATTCATTTTTTTTTATAATTTAAGAAATTATCATGCCTGCGGCATCTCTCACGCATACATAGTTTTTCTCAAGATAACAACAAATCCACTTATGGTAAATTGGTTGCCCTATTTGAATTAGGTTTTCATTAGTGGAGATATCTATACCTAAGGGGAAAGAGTGCCCCAATATTGGGAGGTAAATTCCATAGATTATTTTCTTCATTGTGTTGCTACATTATGTAACAAACAATTACAATATTAAAATATAGGAAAATTCTATTGAAATCAAAAAGTTAAAAGTTCAGGGAGTCAAAAATCCTAAGGTCGTATGATTATTTTATTCAACAATTATAATTAATTCATGACCTAATATTATAGATGATGTGGTGAATACATAAAATCCAAATAATTGGGGTATTTGTATGATCATGATTTAAGTGTAATTATGAATATAAACGGTGGGGGCTTGTGGACATTTAACAACTTTCATACGATATGTGATTTTTGGCCTATTTTGGGTTTCCAGTTTTTATTATCTCACATAATAATTTAGTCTTCATTTTGTCAACATAGGGAGGTTTTGAGTGGGGTATTATTTGAAATCGGGGAGGTTTTTTCAAATTCTATTGAGTAAATTAACTATATTAATAAGACTCTAGTTGGAGGAAAGGTAAAAAAGGCTATTACTTCAATACCCTTTCAAACAATAAAAAGGTTATGCATTATTTTGTTTTTACCAATGGAAGTAATAGATATGTTATGAGATATATAGCATCCTTCTGACAGATTTTTCACAAGGTAGTCGAAAAGAGTCATTTTCATTATTTAATAAAGTGGACCAAGAAACCTCATCACAGCAATCCTAATCTTGCAATTCATTATTCGAAACTTAAGTTCAGATAAACTAGAATTATTCTATTGAAGTTTCCTCTAGAAGGATGTAATCTAAGAAGGTTATCTAGTATAGGTAGCTTTGAATATGGTGAGAAAAAAAATAGAATCTAATTTTAATATATAAATATGAAGGAATAAGGGTTAAGAATCATAAACATCCAATAAAAATTAAATCATATATAAAGGCTATGTTAGGTCTTATGGGCTAGTAAGACAATACAAAGATTAATCATTAAGGAAATAAGCAGTACCAAAACCTTGTTCCACACCTGGTATGGTTAGAAGAAAATGTTGTGAAGTTGCTACTACCAATTGAGATACTCTACAAAGAATATATCGATAAGCATACCCAAAATACACATAAGAGAGCAAGAATTAGGTAGAGAATAAAAAGTAACATAGGTATTAATTTCCTCCAAATTGAGTGCACCCACATATTTCAGTGGTGCATTGAAAAACATTTAAGTTCATGCAACCAAAAAAAAAACAAAAAAAGGGAACATAAATAGTCGAACAAGGAAATCATGATCCTCGATATCATATTCCTTCTAGTAAAAGAAAGAATAAATACCTAAATGAATAAGTCCATTATGTTATAATGAAAAAAACTTATATAAAAGTCTGGGATCCAAACTTGCCTGATAAAATGTTATTGTGAGTCTCCCACAAAATGTATATATGGAATATAATATAAAGAATTTATAAATAAGAAAATTGGCTGACAAAAAGAGATCTTACGGAAATGTGGAAAAACACATATGTGAAGTATCTACTAGATATTTGCTATATACTTGTGACAAGATAGAATATCATTGAAAATTTTTGTTAAGGGAAAAAATAATCACAAAAATAAGAAACTATATTGAATAATTAGATACTATAAAGTTGATAATATTTGTAATATTTGTATTTTAAGTGCCGCAAGAAACTAGAAAAAACACAAAGGAACTGAAAGATAGTGCAGAAACAATGTGGGAACCATCAACCTTACACATAATTGAAAGGGTAAAATGGAACAAAGCTCAAATCATGAGTGAAAACGTGAAATCCCTCAAGATAAATTGAATAAACCATAAAAAAGGTGAAGAAATCCTTGATTGGGAATCTATATTAAAGGCAAATGGCCTCAAAAACTTAGTGGAATTAGATATGCATATGTTTGTTTAGTTAGAAACTTCAAAAATTAGATTTGTATTGAACAAAAAATGACTATAAAGTGGTGGTTGTAATGATTTCACTCGATAAATGTAATATCCTGTTTCGGGGATATCTCTAAGTCACAGCAAACTCCAACCAGAGATTGACTGGGAGGGCATTTACCAGATATGTCGTCTCTAAGGAAAACGAGATCCAGAGGCTATATGGCCCTTTCCAGACTCTATCTATAGAGCTGCCTGAAGAATCCCACTCAAAAGTGACACACAGTAATAGGCAAATGCATATATGAGCGCACCATGAAGAGACAGTGTTTTTACAATGAGCTATGAGACAAGAAGATGAATATATATAGCCAGAATAATGTATAGCAGCAAAAAAGTGTACAAGTCTTGAGGAAACAACCTCTGAAGAAAAGCAATACAACCCTCAACAACACAGGTACATGATCATGAAAAACATTGCTATTTCTGCATAAACCCAGGCTATGGAAAACACAGTCTATGGAAAACACAGTCTATGATAGAATGCTGCCTCAAAATGATGTCAATAGATGGATATGACAATATATGGCCCAAAAACAATAGGGGAGCAAAGCTCTAACCCTTATAAGAAAAAATACCTCAATCCTCCAAGGGATTGGCTGAAATACACAAAATGGCAAAAAATGTCGGAGTTGTTGGGCAACAGCTGCAACTCAAATCAGGAAATAAGTAGAGAAGGCTAAAGATGATGAACAATATGAAGTATACCTCCTCCAATAGATCTCCAAAGTGGAAGGCGGATCCTCACACTTGAGATCTTCCCCTCAAATCAACCCGCAAACCCTCACTATAGATACACCATGAAAATAACGCAGTAACTAAGAGGGACTGCGCAGTAGGGCAGGAATGAGTGTTGGCCTGATGCCAAGATCTGCAAATCAGCTCCAATATCTCCCAATCGGATCCTCCAAAGGAAAGAAAGACTCTCCCTCTGAAAGACAAGAGAAGGAAGAGGTGTCGTGACGACTCCACGATAACACCCTACAGCATAGTATTATGTTGCTGCAGCAATAACGTTGTCCTGGAGGATGATGCTGAAAAACTAACCTTGCCCGAGCAGGCACTCGAAGTCCCCCGGGGCTAAAGGTGAGATCTCCGCACGGAGACACTCGGTGGCACTAAACAGTGCTACAGACAGGCTAAATAGCCAGCGTGCTAAAGAAGACAAATGTCTCACTCAACAATCAATAACTCAAGCATGAATGAAATGAGGAGGCTCCCCCATATTTTATAATGTTGGTTTCCCTCCAAAACCCAATGTAGCCTCTCTCTCTCCTCCACATCCTCATCCTTATCTGCATAGAAGCTTGCAGAAACTTCTAGAGTGTACATAGGGCCCCTCCTCCACGTGGTGTTGGGCCCCCCCTTGACTCCCACTTAAGTCACAATGTTGTGCTACTAGGTGGATGTCTTATTTCACTTAAGTGAGTTAGACCCTCTTCACTCACTTTTTATTTATTTACAAACTATAAACGACAAACTAAACAAAATAGAATATTCCAATTAGCTGTCTCTAATTAGGAATATTACAGTCCCCCCCAGCAAAATTTTTCTTGCCCTCAAGCAACTGCCTGAACAAGTCTCCTTTCTGCAAAATGTGCCTGGGTCCCAGATGTGCCACTGAATCTTCCATGTCCTCTACATCAACCTGATATGAAGGGTTCTCTCAATGCCGGGATCCCAAACTGATCTCTCACGGTACTAGCCAACCAACAATCCTTCTAGATCCCATGGCCAGCATGGCTAATAGTAGCCTAAGTCCCACGGCTCGGACTACGCACTGCATTTGGCTATGAATGTTGCTCTAAGAGGCGAAGACCATGACTCCTGCTGTGTTGTATCTGTCAAGGTGTAAGTTGTCCCATCGACTGTGTACCAACTCATCACCTCTCTCCACTCAAGGCGTGGAGTCTGGAATATAATGAGGAACATCTCCCTCATGTGGATCCTCCGTCTCCAAGCAATCATCCCAAAAAAATGAGCCACCTCCCAACAAGGCAACTCCTGAAAATCTCCTTCCACCTTGAGCTCCGGTAATGAAGGTGGGATGAAAATTTGAACTTGGAAAGCATCATAGCTTACCCCATGTTGTCCTTCTCTCCACTCATGACAAGTGTAGAGTTTATGCTGATCCTTGGCTGCAAAATAATTTCTCTCCAATGACAAAGTGAAGAACAATCCTCCAAAGAAGGCTCCTCCAACAATGAAGAACAAGTTGGCCCAAAAAAATCCATCTATGAAGAATAGGACATGGTCATCATGGAAAATCCTAATGAGAGGTTTGTTGAAGGTTTTACATGATGATACATGATGCAAACAATTTCTCACAAGGATACAGCGCAGTCTCAACCACTACAACTTCAGAAAATTACATGGCAAGCAATGTCCGTGATTCATCACATCTACTAAAGGATAGTAAATGGTTGAATGTAACAACAATAATACATGATAAAGTACTTGCCCATGGCTGTACAATGGATTAATATCAATCTTATGGCCCACCTCAAAAGAGAACAAACATTTGACTGTGGTGGCCATATCTCCTCTCATGCTCCCATTAAAACATGTAGTGCAGAAATTGTGAGAATTCTTTCCACTCACGGACACATCCAGCTCATGTGTCTCCCTCATAATCAAGCTTCCCATACAAATATGATATATATTATAAAATTAAGACATGATCAACAATAATATGAAGAGAATTCTGAAGGTCTCATGTGGTGCAAGAAGGTACCAATAGCTTCCCAAACAAGTACAGCACAGTTTTACAAGTTGCCGCTTGTTGAACGTATAAGGAAAAATGTTTCTTCTTACGTGGTTAATCATGCATGTCTTCATATGATACATGTTAAAGTGTATAAAATGAGAATACAAGTGATGATAAAACATTTTCCCAAGGCCACAAAAGAGATGGCTACCTCCATCATGTAGATTGGCCCAATACAACTCATGGAGCAATGTGACAAGCTTGCCCTCTTGTGAAGCAATGCACTGCATAAGAATGGTAAGAGTGTGCAGATAAATGAATGTATAAACAATATTCTCACCATATGCTGGAAGTAAGATGGTACATGGGTCCATACATGAGTCCTCCATAGTGCTTTGGCCTGCTATGAAGAAGAATGAACCATGTGCTGCAAGAAGATAATCCTCCTTATGCTTGAAAACTCAAGTCAAGAAGAATATGCCATAGATGTCGCTATCATCATTACCTCCTCTTTTTTTATCAAGTGCAACAAATATGAAGTGATCCTGGGACCTATGGGTTATATATCCACCATATTTACGCTGGGCACACTTCATCCATAAGTCTCTTCTCCCAAGTGACAGCGTTGTGGGATTATGCAAATAAGATCCTGTCAATACAAAGCTCTGTTCTTTGACATTCTCGTTGTCAAAGACTCCTCTAATAATGTTGCAAAAAATGTGGAATACCTCCCAAATTGGAAGTTCTTCCAAGCCATCTTCAAAGATCAAGGAGATAATTCCATCTCCTCTTCTTGCAACATGATACAAAGTGTGAGAGAAAATTTGCCCTTGCTCTTCTAGAAACAAACAAAGAAACAAGACATTGTGTTGCCTCCCCATACCTCCATCATACCAATCATGTGATGAAGACACAATGAATGATATGAGTATCATATCAACACCATGCATCCATACTCTATGTTGCTCAATGATGCAAGTATCCATCCATCTTTTCCTTATCCTTGCACTCTTAGGAAAAGTGTTTTCCAAGTGATGTCTAAACTCTTTCAAGAGTAACCAGCACAACGAAGCCTCCTACGGCCCGGTATCATAGATATGTAGGTACAAGTGATGGCCAAACTCCTTCAAGAGTAACGAGCGCAGCCAAGCCTCCTGCTGCCCGATATCATAGATCTGCAGGTATATTCCTAGCTCCTTGCTCATCATCCACATACACTCAATCACCTATGGATGCCTCCTTCTTCTCCTCATCCTGGTACTCCTCCCATGAGGTCTACCATCCTCCCAAATCAAATTCCTGTCTTTGCACTTCATGGGATTTTGAAATGTATTCTTCTCAAGGATTAATGAGACCCTATCAAGAATCAAATAGGTGGTAGGCAAAAACCTCCCATAATGATGTGTATGGCTTAAGGGATGTCCAACACAAGCATGAGAGATGTTATCCATCCTAAGATGTCCTCCATATTCTATCTGCTCATGTGAGAAGGGAAGAAAAGCAGTGTGTCGAAGTGCATCTCCAATGAGATCTCTCCTTGAGACCTCCCTTCCATCCATAGTCTTCCAAAACCAATGAGGTCTTGGATATGAAAGTAGAAGTTCCTCTTTGAGGTGAGAGGAGATCATTGAGAAAGTGTCATATTGAAGGGAGAAAAGGTTTCTTACTCCAGGATGTCTACCATCAATCTTCAAATCTTCAAACCCCAACCTCCAGTGTGATGTACCATCCAACAATGGCTCATGAGAATGACGGTTTGATTCCTTCTTAAGTGTTTCCATGTTGCACAGTGTAGTGCAACCAAGTTGTTCTTGATGTGCATCTGGAACTTTTTGTAGGGCTACAAGAGTCCCTTCCTCCAAAGTTTTGGCTGCCCCAACTGTTGATGCATGTGGCTCCTCCTCCATGAGTGGGACAGCATTATCACAAGCCTCCTCAAGAGGTGATGTAATCTCTTCTTTCTTTTCTCTTTCTCCATCAAAGGTTTGGATCAACCCTTGAGTGAACCCTACAAAAGTCTCCACCCTTGCATGGCTCAAGTGGCTACACCACCAATCATAGGCTTCACCCTCCAAATGCAGCGCTGAGATTTGAATAGCTCCTTCTCCTACTACAGGATGTAGTAGGAAAAATGCCTCCAACTTTCTCACCCAAGTTCTTGCATTGGAATACCCATCAGAAGTAGACAACAAAAATCTATTGCCTTTGATTTCTTTTCTGCTGCATGGTCTCTTCTCTTCCTTTAGCTGGATGAAATGAGGAAAATATAGAGTTTCCCTGAAGGCTCTAGGTTGAGATCTATACTCAACAAGGTAATCACTGAGAATCTGATGATCCAAGTGTCTTCCATGCTCAATATATTCTTCTTGATGAGAATAGGAAGTGCATGGTACTTCCTCTTCTTTTTCTTCAATCTTCTTGACCTCCTCAAAGGTGGATGTATTTCTTCTAGATCTGAAAATAGATGAGAATAAACTAATATTCTTCTTGGGCTTAGAATCACAGGGACCAGTGGATTCCTCATACATGGGAAAAGGTGACTTCCCAGTGGTATGTTTCAACTCTAAACTCTACATGCTAGAAACCCTACTGTTCCTTCCTCCTTCATCCTGCCTGAGCTAACAGTAATCTCTGAAGGGCAATGCTGCTTTGAAGTCTTCCCCCTTGGACTGCCATTCTCGTAAATAATCTCCAAAGGGTATATGATCATGCTAATGTGAGATCCTCATATTTTTCATAAATAATTAGCTCCACAGGCTGAGCCAGAACTATGCTCTGATACCACTGTAACATCCCGCTCAAAAGCTCTGATACCACTGTAATATCTGGTTTCAGGGATATCTCTAAGTCACGACAAACTCCAACCAGAGATTGACTGGGAGGGCATTTACCAGATATGTCGTCTCTAAGGAGAACAAGATCTGGAGGCTATCTAGCCCTTTCCAGACTCTGTCTATAGAGCTGCTTGAAGAATCCCACTCAAAAATGACACACAGCAATAGGAAAACGCATATATGAGCACACCATGAAGAGACAACATTTTTACAATGAGCTATGAGACAAGATGATGAATATATATAGCCAGAATAATGTATAGCAGCAAAAGAGTGTACAAGTCTTGAGGAAAAAACCTCTGAAGAAAAGAAATACAACCCTCAACAACACAGTTACATGAACATGAAAAACACTGCTATTTCTGCATAAACCCAGGCTATGGAAAACATAGTCTATGATAGAATGTTGCTTCAAAATGATTTCAATACATGGATATGAAAATATATGGCCCAAAAACAATAGGGGAGAGAAGTTCTGACTCTTATAAGCAAAAATACCTCAATCCTCCAAGGGATTGGCTGAAATACACAAATGGAAAAAAATGTCGGAGTTGCTGGGCAGCAGTTGCAACTCAAATTAGGAACTAAGTAGAGAAGGCTGAAGATGATGGAAAATCTGAAGTATACCTCCTCCAATAGATCTCCAAAGTGGAAGGCGGATCCTCACACTTGAGATCTTCCCTCAAATCAACCCGCAAACCCTCACTACAAATACACCATGAAAATAACGCAGTAACTAAAAGGGACTACACAGTAGGGCAAGAATGAGTGTTGGCCTGATGCCAAGATCTGCAAATCAGCTCGAATATCTACGAATCTGATCCTCCAAAGGAAAGAAAGACTCTCCCTCTAAAATACGAGAGAAGGAAGAGGTGTCGTGACGACTCCACAGCAACACCCTACAACACAGTATTATGCTGCTGCAGCAATAACGTTGTCCTGGAGGATGATGCTGAAAAAATAACCTTGCTCGAGCAGGCACTCGAAGTCCCCCGGGGCTAACGATGAGATCTCCACATGGAGACACTCGGTTGCACTAAAAAATGCTGCAGACAGGCTAAACAGCCAGCGTGCTAAAGAATACAAATGTCTCACTCAATAATCAATAACTCAAGCATGAATGAAATGAGGAGGATCCTCCATATTTTATAATGTTGGTTTCCCTCCAAAACCCAATGTAGCCTCTCTCTCTCCTCCACATCCTCATCCTTATCCAAATTCTCATCCTTATCTATGTAGAAGCTTGCAGAAACTTCTAGAGTGTACATAGGCCCTCTCCTCCACGTGGTGTTGGGCCCCCCCTTGACTCCCACTTAAGTCAACATTGTGCTACTAGGTGGATGTCTAATTTCACTTAAGTGAGTTAGACCCTCTTCACTCACTTTTTATTTATTTACAAACTATAAACAACAAACTAAACAAAATAGAATATTCCAATTAGATATCGCTAATTAAGAATACTACAATAAACTAGGAATTTTTATAGGAAATCTTGAAGTAGCATAATAGAGTGGTGAAACCTTAAGATGAAAATTGCTAAATGGTGTAGCAAAACCATGAAGGAAAATCCCTAAACTTAATTTTTTCTAGTAATGTATTATTTTAATATAAATATAAACAATAGGGGTGGAGATGTCTTGAAATGATGAAAACATTTTTAGGAATATATTTGCGTTGATGCACATAGAAATGAAAAAGGAAAATATTGCATGGTTATACATAGGAGTCAGATGGAAATAATTTTCATAAGTAACCTACAATGCAGGAAAAACTGGAAAAACTCAAGGGAGTGAGTTAAAAAAATAGTTGATAAGGTGTAAAAAGGAAAATGAGTGTTGTAGATTTGGGAAATTACACGTGTTGCTTAAACCTTGAAACTTAAGTGTATCAAGATACTCAATTATCTATGTTGGTATTGTGAATTTCGTATTTTTTTCCTCATAATTTTATCGGTTGATGAAAATGTATGGAAATACGTAGCAGAATGATCACAATGGAATTGACTAGGTCCACTTTGAAACGAAATTGGAAAAACATAATAACCATGGAAGTGGCTAAGATATTAGGTTGTCTTACACTTAGGTATGCATCAAAGATGCATATTTGATACAATGGTATGAAAATAGCAACATAAAATAAAATGATGCATATAGTCCAATTATTATTATTTGCTCTTTGTAAGCAATATGAAAGGAAAAGTGGCAATTCCATATTCTGAATGTCGCATTAGATAACACTCATTTCACTTGGTATATATGTGAATAAATGTACAAAAATTATCTATGGTATCGTTGTGATACTATAACTATGTTACTAATGTTGTTTGGATGCATGTGGACAGCTTGTTGGGTACAAGTTAATGATTTTTTTTTTTGGTGGGATGCATCAATGAAAAATGGAAGCAACTTGTTAGCATGGATATACCATGGTAGAGAATGGGAATGAAATGAAGACAAGAGTATGTTTTACTTTAGAATTGAACCATCACTCAAATATAGTGAAAGGGAAGAAGTTTAGTACTGGAGAGATTATAATGAAAAGGAAAAAAAAAGTGGAATTGAGGAAACATCGAGGACAATGTTTACTTCAAGGGGGTGAAGATGTAACACCCTTACGACTATGCCTTTTAAAAATATACTATTTTTAGATTTAATGGAGATGGAATCGACGATGAGACATATATGATGATGTAATTATTTTATTATTATTTGAGTTAATAAATTAACTCGGGAAAGAGCACTAGAGTTTAGAAGTCTTTATTTCAGCTTAGAAAAAATTGTGGTGGTCAAGTCCACATGATGGACCTTCCATAAAAAGTTTCCTAAAATTCCCTACGGGAAAAATAAAATAAAATAAATTAACATAAAGGGAGAGAAAATTTATGTTAATCACTTGGTTTAAGAGAAATACTAAGTAGGGCGGAATAAAACATTGTGGGAGAGAAAAATGGGTTTTAAAGAAAAGAAAAGCATATTTTTTTGGAAAAGCTAAACCAAAAGGCCTAGGTAAAATGTTGGAAAACCTTAAAGGAGGACACTGCTAAAACAATATGCAGGGAAGAAAATCTATAAAATAAACCACCCAGGAATCAATGAAATTGTTGATTCTGATGGCAAGTAAATCTTAGCTCGGGGGAGAACTCGAGGATATAATCGCAGTTAGGAGGAACATGCTCAATTCTTGAGTAATTTTTCAATTCAAATTCTCATTAGGATTATGTTTTCCTAGGATTAATTGCATGTTAAATTTGAGGTTCTATTTGCACTAAGGAAAGGATAAGTTATATATTTTATGTAGAATAGTTATTTATCTACTATTTGTAATGCCTCTTCCCACATTTACCCACTTTCACTGGCTTTTCAGAGGTAAACGTGAGTTCAGGGTCACTATGATAAGCCTCAACCTCCTATGTGACCTTAAGGAAATGGAGCCGAAAACTTAAGATGTTACCGACTCTTCTAAGGTTCCACAGGAAATATAGGAGTAACCCAACCACTCTAGGTGCCCAACCCCTGAGACAACTCACTTTTTCCCTGAAGTAGAGCCCTAGTTTCTCCCTTGCCAAGGCATCCATGGGATTATGGGTTCCTATTCGCACTCATAAGCCTGCTTCCATGCGACTATGGATTTTTCTGGTGAGTTCTATGTTAGTGACTCCAAATTTTGTGCCGTGTTTTCACGGACAGGAATCAATTCTCTTCCAAGAACTTAGTGAAACTTCCAAATAAGGTAAATAACATGGAAACAATTCTTGTAAACCAAAAAACTAAAACCACGACTTGACTTGACCATCCCCAACCATAACTCATAGTCTTTCAAACACTTGGTGAATATACATGCTACAAGTCATGAATACAAGTATGAACATAATAGACTAAAAAATTATCTCAGAAATAACAAGAAGGATCACTGCCTTCCTACATTATTTGTCATAACACCAATTAGGTCTTGCATTCTTTATTCATTCAGTTAAAAGTGAAAACATAAAAATATCCATGACTAAGATCTTTCATATAATGATGCTTATAGCCAGCATATAACCAGATAAATAACAATACAAGAACCACCATTAAAGCTACATAATAACCAATACAATTCCTTGTCAAAAGCATGAGAAACTTAGATTTTACTAAACATAGGAAAATAGAAACCAGGATAGGGAATCAGCCAATAACCCCCGTGCCATATTCCAAGCATGACTATGGGATCTCATGGCATAAACCATTCCAAACACAACCAAGGGAATCCAGAGTTTAAACCATCTTTACCCTCACCATACTGTGATCTCATCTATACCAGTGTTGAGATCACAAAACCAAACCGAGCTTGGATGCCTCATAATTTTTTCTCCAATACCTTGAGGAATTTTACCATCTCCACCCTCAGGCTTTACTGTGTATCTTGCCATTACCGGTGAAGGGATTCCTAGGCCTTTCGGAATTTTCTTGAGAACACCTTACCCAGATCCAAAATCTTCCAACAACCCAAAGCTCAAAATCAAGAACAATCCCATCACACCGTGGCTATCCGATAAGGGAAATTTCAGGCTAAAATCCAGCGTCGAAACATGACAAAATCCATGCTAATGAAATCAAAGGAACCAAATACAAGCATGCACATACCATTCATGTCAAGACCAACTAGGAAATCATACATGAAACCCACTTAGGAAGTTGCTTGATAGTTTTCTTGATTTTATTTCCTTGAATTTCTTTGATTTTCCTTTCCTTTCCCTGTTTTTCCTTTCCTTGTCTTGTCCTTCTTTTGCTTGCTTTCTTTCTTTCTTCTCTTGGTGCTCTTCTCCTCTCTAAGACTAATTCTAAAACTGAACTCACAACAGACTATAAAGTGATGCTCTAAGGTATTTTTATTAATGATGCCTCTAATTTTTTCAATTTTCCATTATTTTCCTTCATTTCCCTCTTTATATGCAAAGTGTGACCTTTCACCTTAATTTCCTCCTAATTTCCTTTATTTTCATAAATAAATGCGAAAAGTACTATTTTGCCTTTCGAGAGCCTTAGCCATTTCCTTTTCCAATTTTTCCTTAGCCATAAAACACAAGAAGTGATGCCCACTAGGATATTTTTCCCAACATTCGGCAAGGAATAAGTATCCCCTTCCCATGGCCTTATTTTACCTTTATTAACTTTTACTACATGAATTTTTAAGGCAGAGATGTTACCATACATGTTGTGTACTATTATTTGTTTAACCATGAGATGGAACTGTATAAATAGGTAGATGGTTATTTTAAAAATATCATGAAACCTTTAAGTGAGCACATGCAGTATCAAGAGTATGATGTAAATATCGATATAAGTAGATATAGAATTATTAAAAAAAAAAGTGAACATATTCATTTTCGGTAATCGAGAGATGTACCTGCGTAAAAAAAGACCATCTTGTCTGTGATAATCTAGGAATAAGCTTAAGTCAATTTTTTTAATTCTAAACCATTGTGAGAAACGTAGAATTTAGAATTTGGGAGAGTGCCCCAGTACCACCAGATTATATCAAAGGGGAAGATAATACATTATCAGATACAAATTTTTATTGTTTGTCGGTATTATAAGAAGATCAATAATGGGCCAGGTTTAAATAGAAATAAAGTAAAATCACTGAACGAAATTAATAAGTGGTTGTTCCTACCATAAGGATAGATTTGAACATCAACAGTGAACATCTTTAACATATGAAATTAGGCGTCGATAGATTTTCATCCAACAAGAGGAAGGACACATCGAATAAAGCATTACATGGTTCGATAACCTAAGAAAATTTAGTGAACATGATGCATCCATATTAATTCAAGAGACGGTACAAGGTTAATAGCACTAGTAGTCCTAAATTCACAGGTTAATGACTCTTATTTATACACAAACATCCAACCAGATACAATATAATGGCACATATTCATACTCGAGCCTGTAATCATATAAAAAGAGGTTGTTCATTTATTTTTAGAAAAGAAACAAAAGGTATCCACTCGTTACATTTTTATATGATTTTTTATTAAGGAAATAAATATTCAAAGATACATCCCAGCAGTAGTATGCAAAAATACGTATTGCACGACATACAGTAAAAAATAAATATATCCATAATATTATTAAAGAAAAAAAAAATATCTAAAATAATGTAAGTGAGATGCAATCTCATGTATATTAATAAATCCAATTCCCTGGAGAAGATTTTTTACGATTCACTACCGGAAATACTGAAATAATACCAACGAGGCGTATAGCATCTATACCATTTGAGTCATACAAATGTTAATACTAAAGATACTGAGGGATAATTACATAGACAAGAGAATTCAAGGGCCACTCTCAATATTTTACACCATCAACATGACAAAATTCCCTCAAGAATCATATCGCTCCAATAGAGGAGGGTCGACAGAAAATTCCTCTCGATGCTAGGAGTGGAGGAAAGCACGTCAAACACGTTCCATTGCGCCTTTGAGAATACCAACAAGAAGTTGAAAGGTTATGTTACCACTCACCTGTACCAATGTTTTGATGAAGTTATAGGTGGACAACTCATTCTATGCTACTCATGACGCTTGTACTAAACCCAAATGCATGCATACTTGTAGAAATCATTCAGGTAGGAAATTTGTGCCGATGTATTAAGGGTAAGCACGAGTAGGGTCAATCAATGAGATGAGTTACAACCAAATAGAAATCAAAGTACCTGTAATCATGATGACTCTCGGTATTTTTCCCCTACACATTACCAGAAGTACCATTAGCGCGAAAAGGACCGAGATGGGTTGCAAATTCCATCCACTGATCAAGAAGTCATGGGTTCTCCTTTAATACCAAACTATTGGGCGTAGGCAACTTCACCACACCCTACTCATGATGGAAAAGAAAGCACAAGAATGAAACCCTAGGTATAAATAGAGACATCACCGAGAAATAAACTTTCTTTAATAAACCTTTGGGGGCAAAAGGGGAGGAATCCATAGAAACGTACATGTCTTGACGCCTGGAAAATATCCTCTCTAGAGGAATCAATATTAACCCTGCATCGGAAAATTTGAGACACTTAGAACTCACAGAGGAAACAAAGAGTAAAGGCAAGAATTCCTTTGAAAAAATTAATAACCATGAAAACAATGTGTATCCAAGTAGAACAAAATTTGAAATTACTAGGAGAGAAAGTGGGGAGGTATTCCAAACAAGTGTATGTATCCCTTGAAGGTATGTTGGCCTTACCACAGTGGTGAAGGGAATGCCCCTAATGTGACCTAGAAAAAATAGTGCCATTATAATTCAATATAGAGAAATTTGTGTTAGAAATAAGTAATGTAATTATATATCTTAACATACCAATGTCTTTGGGGGGTTGGGAGTGGGTTTAAAAAGTCCATGAAAGTGGGTAAGAACATATAGTTGTTGGGGTACCAACACCTCTGATGGAAGCACTATGAGATCTTGACATCACCTTACTAGCAAAAAAAAATAAAACTCCAAACAAGAGGTAAATGATTTTGAAGAATTAGATTAGGGTTTAGTGGAAGGATGACCACCGTTGGATGGGTAACACAGGATCCCCATCATTCGTAGACTTTCTAGGACTGATAGCCATGTGATTCTCACATAGGCCGAGAGGAGGTGGTCAATTTCAATTCGCACTCACAACCCCATGACTGCCTCCTCCCAACCTTTGAATATATTTGGAATTCAATAAAAAAGGGTGGGGAGGTCAGATAAATGAAAATAATGACCAATGCATATATACATAGATATATATAAACCACTACAAAATATTTTCCTTTCCTTTTCAATTGGGAAAGGGAATAGATTATACACATATATACCTTATTCTTTAAGCCCACGCGTTAGAGAGAAGAAGTTAGTATATTACACTATTGATGTAAATCCTTTAGTGTACATATTAGTGAAACATGTAAATAAACTGACTCAATAGTATATTAAGACAAGTGAGGTTGCATGATAGCTAGTCCCCACCGACTTAGCTTGGGGCCACGTACACCAAGCCACCTGGAAATGATAGTTGTATCTAGGTATAAATACCACTAACTAGATTTTCTACGCTTCCCATGTATGTGAATAGGAACGAGCATTAAAGTTAATACAAGTGTGCATTTAAGTTGTGCTTCGGGTGCTACTCATTATTAATATTGCCTTATACCATTAAACAATGCCACATGTATGCCTTACAATGCCGCCATTCCCTAAATGCAGGTTATATGGGGTTTCCAAAATATTCGCATGCGCAAAGGGAAACGAACCTTTTTTATTTAGGTTTTAAACTATAGGTTAGATTAAAAGCATGATGTTGAAAATGAAAAGCCACTTGTTCTTCTTTGACAACTAGATGTACAGTTTCAAGTTTATGTGTTTTGCATGAAAAACAATTGTCCAAGCTTATCTACCACCCACCACCTTGATTAGTAGTAGCGATGTCTCTTTGCTTCCTTTCCCTCAAACCCTGACTAGTAACAACGACGTAGCTTAGCTTCCCTTCCCTCTTTTGATAATAAATTACAGGGATTAGCTTGAAATAGAATTCCTTTCCATTTTAGTAGCAGAAATTTGGGCATTGTGTAGATCGCCTTGGTCTTCCCTAGTGTTTTCAGGTAACCTTTGACAAAATATGCATATTTTTGGCATGGATTTCATTCAAATAAGAAGCTTTCATAATTTTCATCTTGATGGAGGATCCGTAACAAAATATGGTTTGTTGGAAATACTCCCAACCACCGCCATGAATAAGCTAGCAGCAGCCCACACTGAAATTAAATGTTTGTAGCAGGACCGAACATTGTATTAACACCTGTGTAGATCAACGGGTGCAGTCACTATTGATCTCAGATCAACGGTGACTCGCGGGCACAAGTAGCCCCATTTTTTAAACCAAAGGGTGTCTTCACCCTTGTCAGGAACCCTTTGACCGAGATCAACAGTTGATATCTACTATGGGGGCACAATGCTGATGAACGATTCGTACCTCGAGGTCCCTCCATAGTGATGTAAGCAAGTCGTCAAGTCAGCTCAGTGACAAATCATCCATCGTGTCGTTTAGTGTTAGGTCGAGCATTGAATTGGCATTGATTTTCAAGCTTTGCCACATTTTTTGTTTTGTATAAAACTATGCATTTCATATGAATCGATAAAGAGAGATGAATGAATGAAAAAAGATATTTCCTCTCCTATGTTCTCGCTCTCTATCTATGTGTAATTGTATTTCCGCATTCTGTGTAAATTGTTTATTCTTCTCTATTTCGTGTATGTTCTTGACATAGAATCAAAGCATGCTAGAATTTCCAACATGGTATTAGATTAGGTCTAGGCTCTAAGTGAAAGAACAAGCTCTTTACTAAAGAAGTTGAAAGGTTGTTTTGAGAAGCGGATTCTCTAGTAGTGAGAAGGTTTTGTTTACACAGTCAAAATGGCAACAACAGGCATGGGAAGAATTATGATTATTTGGCCATTACAATGAAGGCCTTGTTTGCTTCATAAGATATTTTGGAGCTGGTGGAAAATGGTTTCTAAGAACCAACGGAGGCAGCAGCATACAATGCTTTGACACAAGAAGAAAGAGATTCGTTGAGAGACAATAAGAAGAAGGAATCCAAAGCCCTCTTTTATATTTTCCAAGCAGTACATGAGAGTATTTTCCCAAGGGTTGCAGCAGCAAATAAGTCCAAGGATGCATGGGATACCCTCCACATAGCCTCTCAAGGCATGGAAAAGGTGGAGACAACAAAACTTCAAATGCGGAGAAGAGATTTTGAAACTCTTTGTTTGAAAGAGTCTGATAATATAGACTTATTATTTACACATGTGATTGGATTGGTTACCAAAATCAAGTCTCATGCTGAGATACTTGAATAAAGGAGAATAGTTGAGAAAGTCTTAAGAAATCTACCACCAAGGTTTGATTCCATAGTTGTGGCCATAGAAGAGACAAATGATCTCTCACAGTTTTCAGTGGATAAGCTTCATGCATCACTGATGTTTCATGACCACAGATGGAACAGAGCAACAAATTCCTCATTGGAGCATGCATTTAAGACAAAAATGTCTTTTTCTCAAGGTAGAGGTCGGGGAAGATAAAACTACTGATGAAGAAGAAGAATCCCACACAGAGGTGGAAGAAGCAGCCCTACAAGCACAAGTAGAAGGGGCAACAATAATAATACAAGCCAAGGCTCAAGCTAGAATCAAGCACAAGGACAAAGGTATGATAAATCTCAAGTCCAATGTCATTATTGAAAAAATTATGGTCATTATGCTAAATGAATGTACAATGAAGCAAAATGACATGGGTAGAAAACCAAGTGTAAATTTTACAAAAGAAAATCAAAACCATGAAGATTTGTTTTTAGCTTGTAATGTAGCACAAGAAAAACAAGAATATATATGGTTCTTAGATTCAGGGCTTTAGTAACCATATGACTAGAAACATAGCGATGTTTTCCAATCTAGATGAAAGTGTAAAATCTGAAGTGACATTGGGGACTAATAGTAAAGTCTCTGTCATGGGAAAAGGGAGAGTATATGTTTTGACAAAGAAGGGAGAGAATAAGTTCATGCCAAATGTATATCACGTCCCTGATTTTAAATGTAACCTTTTAAGAATTGGATAGCTCATGCAAAAGGGCTACAATGTGTTTTTTAAAGAATATTTTTGCAAAATCATGGATAAACCTCCAAGTAGACAACTCATTGCAAAAGTGCATATGACAAGAAATAGAATTTTTCCTCTCAAGATGAGATTAGACTTGAAGGAAGGAGGTGTTGTAGCAGCTGTCACACAAGAAATATTTCAAGAAGAAGTGAAATATGAGAACTGGTTATGGCATTTCAAATTTTGTCATCTCAATTTCGGAGGTTTGAATTTGTTCCATAGAAAAGGAACGGTAAAGGGATTACCACTAATAAAGAAACCAAATAGTCTATATGAAGGTTGCATCTTTGGAAAACAACACAGAGAATCATTTCCAACAGGAAAGTCGACAAGGGAAAAGTAACCTTTGGAGATTTTACACTCTGATTTATGTGGGCAAATGCAAACACCATCATTTGGTGGCATCCACTATATTTTTCCATTCATAGATGATTACACAAGGAAGACATGGGTCTATTTTCTAAAATAGAAAAATGAAGTGTATGATTGCTTTCGCCACTACAAAGTTCTTGTTGAGAAGAAAAGTGGACACTACATAAAAGTGTTGTGAACTGATAGAGGTGGAGAATATATTTCCAAATACTTCCTACATTTCTGCAGGGAGCATGGAATTCACTAGGAGTTTACTACAAGGTATACACCTCAGCAAAACGGTGTTGCAGAAAGAAAGAATAGGACCATCATGGAAATGGAAATGAGCATGTTGAAGGCTAAGCATTTTCCAAATGATCATCGGGCAAAAGTTGTCTCTTGTGCAACACATATCATAAATAGATGTCCAACCAAAGTTGTTATGAATAGAGTTCTAGAAGAACCATGGAGTGGAACACAGAAATTTGTTACTCACATGAGAGTGTTTGGAAGTGTGGCATATGCACATGTCCTAAATCAGTTAAGGAATAAGTTGACAGAAAGGGGGAAAATGTATATTTCTTGGGTACATTGATGAATCCAAGGCTTACAAGCTCTATAATTCATCAACCAAGAAAGTAATAATCAACAGAGATTCTTATTTCATAGAAGAAGAACCATACGATGGAAGTTTAGAGAAGACAGTAAATGTGAAGACATGGATATCTCATAAAGAGAAAGAGGAATGGACTCAAGAAATTAACTCCTCAATGGTGGCTCCTCCTCCACCTACAGAAGCTCAATCGAGCACACTGCAAGCAATAAATAGGACAACATTGTACATCCATGGAAGTGCTTCTCCAAATACACCATAGGGATCAACAACTCCCTTGAGTTCAAGTGATACTCCAAGCACATCTTCAACAAATATAAGAAGACCAAAATTTAGAAATTTAAGTGAAATTTGTGAACAATAAGTTGAGAGTGGTGCTGGTTTGAAATCTTTATTGGCATTATATTGCCATGTAGATGGCCCAATCGAATTTGAAGATGCATTCAAAGAACAAAAGTGGATTGAGGTAATGAATGAAGAGATAGTATAAATAGAAATAAATGACATATGGGAGCTAGTGGACCTCCCACAAGGAAAAGAAGTTATTGGAGTGAAATGGGTCTATAAGACCAAGAGAAACATTGAAGGAAAGATAGAAAGGCAAAAAGCAAGGCTAGTTGTCAAAGGCTACAAGCAGTAGCAAGGAAGAGACTATGAGGAAACCTTTGCACCAGTTGCAAGGATGGAGACAGTGTAGACAATGTTATCTATATCAGCACAATAAAACTGGATATTTTATCAGATGGATGTGAAGTCAGCATTCTTGAATGGAGTGTTGAAAGAGGAATGTATGTTGAACAACCTCCTAGCTATGAAATAGAAGGCCAAGAACACAAGGTGTGTAAGTTTTGGAGAGCTCTTTATGGGCTAAAGCAAGCACCACGTAGATGGTACAACACGATTGATGCTTACCTGATGAACAATGGGTTCGATAAGTGTGATGGTGAATGCACACTCTACATAAAACAAAATGAAGGTAAAATTGTTATTATTGTGAACCTACACTCTAGATGATTTGATTTTTACAGGAAGTCATGTTTCTCTCATTGTTGATTTCAAAACAGTCATGAAAAGTGAGTTTGAAATCACTAACTTGGGGCTATTAAGATATTTTTGGGGCATAGAAGTAAAGCAAATAGAAAACATAAATTTTATCTCGCAAGAAAATTATGTTGCAGAGATTTTAAAAAGGTTCAATATGCAGAAAAACAAGCCATCATCAACTCCAAATGTCATGGGGTTGAAGTTGAGCAAGGAAGATTGTAGCAAGAATGTCAATCTGACATTGTACAAAAGCATGGTTGGCAGTCTCATGTATTTGACTGCAACTAGGCTGATATAATGTATGTAGTAAGTTTGATATCCGGATTCATGGAGACACCCAAGGAGACACATTGGCAAGCAACCAAGATAATATTGAGATATGTAAATGGAACGCAAGAGTATGGTGTTCTATACTCTGCAAGTAATGATTTTAAGCTCATTGGTTACACTAACATTGATTGGGCTGGAAGTGTTGATGACATAAAGAGCACATTAGGGTATGTTTTTCATTTGGGATCAAGAGCCATTTCATGATCTTCCAACAACCAGACAATAGTTTCATCATCAACAACATAAGTTGAGTATGTAGCAACAACAATAGCAGCATGCCAAGCAGTTTGGATGAGAAGGATGTTGAGGGATTTATATGATGAAAAAGAAAAAGGAACCACAATATTTTGTGATAACAGTTGAGCAATTTCATTCTCAAATAATTTTTTTTTCCACAAGAGAACAAATCATATTGATGTCAAATAACATCTGATAAGGGAATTCCTTAACAATGGTGAAATTGTGTTGCAGCATTGCAGGTTAGAGGAATAGTTTGCAGATATCTTTACAAATCCATTGAGACATAAAATTTTTGCTTATCTCGGAATTTTTTTGGGAATGGTTAATGGCAAGAGTTTTGATTAAGTTGAAGTGTTGGAAATACTCCAAACCACCGCCATGAATAAGGTGGAAGCAACCCACACTTAAATTGAATGTTTGTAGCAGGACCGAACATTGTTTCAACACCCGTGCAGATCAACGGGTGTGGTCACCATTGATATTAGATCCACGGTGACCCGCATGCACAAGTAACCTTGTTATTTTAAACTAAAGGGTGCCTCCATATTTGACCTCGCATGGCACCCTTTGACCAAGATCAACGGCTGATATCTACTGTAGGGGCACAATGCCGATGAACAAGCCATACCTCAAGGTCCTTCCGTAGTGATGTAAGCAAGTCGTCAACTCATCTCAGCAACAACTCATCTGCCACGTCGTTTAATGCTAGGTCGAGCATTGAATTGGCATTGATTGTCAAGCTCCACCACTTCTTTTTGCATTGTATAAAACCATGTATTTCATATGAATCGATAGAGAGATATGAATGAATGAAAAAAAAAATCCTCTCCTATATTCTCGCTCTTTGTTTGTGTGTAATTTTATTTCCGCATTTTGTGTAAACTATTTATGTTTCTATGTTTCGTGTATGTCCTTGACATAGCATCAGAGCATACCAAAATTTCCAACATGGTTTTCTTGATAGTAGAAGGGAAAGTCCCTATAATGAGAGGATACATGGGAGACCTGGTGGAGAGGAACATGAGGAAAAGGAGCAGGCAAAGTATTTGCATGATTCGCAGCTTGGAGGAAGGTGCTTGCAATTTAGTATTGTTCTTAAGAAAAATTGTAGTAAAATCACAAAAATTGCATTGAAGTCGAATGGTATTTTCAGAGATTTAGCAAGTTGTTAAAACAGCAAGCAAATCCTCATGTAAATTTGTAAATTTGATCTTTTCCAGCACGGACAACGATCGAAGTAACATTTCCAGTGGCAGATCTAGGTCAGACTGAACCATACTCTACCAGACCATACCCTATAGGTGAATGAATCAGAGAAGGCCATAGACCTCATATCCATCTGATCTAGACATGGTAGAACCATATATACAGACATGGTAGAACTTGAGATCCAACAAGGTCAAACCCAACATCATTACCTCATCATCGTTAGTCGTGCAACCATTGGAGAATCACCTCGATCAATAGCTTCTATGGGTAGGATCGTAGATTTGGTTCTCATTATTGGCTTAATTTTGATTAATTAATAATTGAACGAATATGCATCACATTATTTCATGAATCGATAGCTCATATCAGTAAACACGATATATAAGTGAAGTAACATGGATCGATAGCCCAACATTTGAGCCAGAGAGCCTTTTATGCCTGTAGTCGACCGCCAAGAATCAAAAGCAAAGGCACAAGCAGTAAAGAAAAATACAGAGGTTGTTGATGAACCAATTTATATAACGCAGCTACCATTTCACATTCAATGTGCTTACTTATTCCAATTGAACCAAGTCAGCCATGTTATTTAACCCACGGTATTAGGAGCACATCCTGTTACAGATCCATGTATGTTCCATGTCATCTATTTTTTCATAAGCAGAGATAACTCTGAATATATCGCATGATGGCTACCTACTATATTCAAGCTTTGTAGCGTGTTATTTAAATTCTTTTTTTTATCTTCTTATCAGTGTGCTACATTTGGTTCAGTTTGTAGCACCAACATCAATTTACTTCAACCATCACTGTCGGTTACTTGTTTTGTAGGAAGTTTAATATTAGGCAGCTTTAGAGGTAAATTTTCAGTTTTTTCTTCTAATATAGCGAGTTCTACTCCAAATTTAAGATACATATTTTAAAATCTTTAACCTACGAGGCAATGCATTTTGGAAATTTGACAAGGATCTGATCTAGAAATTAATTATCTTTGTGTTGCAAGAGCTTCAGGTGGGGAAGGAGCAGAGTTGTAATTGTTTTAGAATTTGTAGAAAAATGCAAACAAGCAATTTACTTCTTCTTTTTTTTATTCAATGCCTTGTTTTCTTAGAAACTTGTAGGAAAATGCAAACAACTTGTAGAAAAATGCAAACAAGCAATCCAAATTGAGATATTTTAATTTCTTCAATGCCTTGTATTCTCATAAACTTGTATAAAAATGAAAATAAGCAATTCAAATTGAGATATTTTTATTTGTCAAGAAGTCTTACACATGTACCCTGTATTTTTTGGCATAAATATATTCTTCAAAATTTTAATGAAAATTTTGGTTGTATTTTGTGGCATAAATATATTCTTGAGATTTTAATGAAAAGGTTGACATTGAAGCTCTTACCAGTTGAATTTATTTTCTGGTTTAGTTGAATTTCCATTACTGTAGGCTAGTCCTCTGTATTTCCTATTCTGGAATCCAGTTCTTTGATGTCGGACCTGTAATTTGAAAAAATATTTTTTGTGTGTTTGAGCCTTGAACTGAAATTTACGCTAGACCTATGCTAGACCTGAATCTGCTAAAGTTATAATTTTCCAAAATAGTTTCCCTACGGCCCAGGAAAGACTAGGCTAGCAACCACCATGATAGGGAAAGGGGTAGCAGCACCAGATAGCATCACCAAAAGATAGAAACACCAAGAGTAAAGGTAGCATCTTTCATTTGTTGCAAAAAAAATATCATCTCTTTCATTTAGAAAGGTCATATTAAACCTAGCTGCCCTGGAAGCATTCGTTTCTATCTTAGCTTAGCTAGTAGCAGCATTATATGTCATAGCCATTCGTTCCCACACCGAGTCATGGACCACATCCATTCCGTTTTGAGAGTAATAGCCTTAATAACCAGGGGCATTTATAATTTCACTTCTTACTATTCCATTCATCGATAGGACTTGATCCTTACTGTTCCATTCATCGATAGGGATCGAGTCCTAGCATTATATCCTGCTACTCTGACATTGCCTGATAGGGATCAAGTCTTGGCGTTATAGCCTGTTGTTGTGATATTGCTTGATAGACTACTATTTCATAACCTACTAAGGCATATAAAGAAATACTCGTTCAAAAGTGCATCTACAACTTACTTTCTATAGCTTGCTTTACATACAAAAGGCACTATAGCATGTTATAAAATTTTGGAAATTTAGACACACGGTATTCTCATGCAAACCACAAAATTTTGACACGCAAAACCTAACTTGTCATACCTCTAAACAAGTGCAGGTGACAAGTGACAATCTTACTTGTCACAATCTTATTGAAGGTGTAAGTGACACGTGACGAAGTCAAAAAATCCACTAGGAGCATACACATGTATGCAAATGTCAAACCATAAAGAAATTGAATACACATTATGTTCTCATACTCATCCGCAATGAAAATTTATAAAATATACGTAGAAGATTAGAAGTTGAATGTATAAATCCATTTTGATGTATCAAATTTATAATACGATGTAGGATATATTTAGAAAGAAAATGGAAAGGGGTCTAATAGTACATTATTAAATTCCTTAGAAAATAATGCCATATAAGACGACCAAAGTAGCATTAGGATAATGTATTCAAATGAAATATCACCATTATTTGAAGTTCTGCAATCAAAGAACCTACCCTGCCATATACAAAAGAGATAACTTGTGTAACAAAAGCGCAAGGATTTTGTACAAGAATGTTGTAAAGTAAAGTAATACCTTTGTAATATGTTTCCTATTATAAAATAAATTGAATTAAAAGGCTGCTACTAATACATTGCTACTTCACGAGTAAAGGGTGATTATGAAGACATGATCTTATTGCTTAAAATATATGCAAATTGATTATTTAAAAAAAGTGCTATAGAATTTCAGAATGGTTATACCACAAGCATTGGATATATATATATATATATATATATATATATATATATATATATATATATATCCACATGAACCAAGAAAAAAACTTGAGTAGAAAACTGCGTATGTTACAGAAACATTTCCATGATAATAGACATCGTGAAAAGAACACAAAACATTATACATTTTAAAATACATGGTTATTTATATGGATACTTTCATGTAGAAATTTACAGGGATGAATGCAAAGAATATTAATATTATAGAGAAATAGTTCAACCATTATAGGGTGAAATTTATAAACAAAATAAAGCATTACTAAATACCATTTAAAATATGATTCTTTTTTAAGAAATTAGATAAGTTTTGTGCACTTTAGATGTTGAAAATAATTTTGTTATTGGATATGTAATATCCAAATTAAAATTTACATTAAGAATAGTTAAAATGAAATAAGAGGGAAATTAGAGAAGGTATAATTTATTATTTTTATAATCTATATTTATTAAAATTTTATTTAGAAGAAAAAATATTGGCTTTAAATTAGAAGTAAAGTTCAATACATTATGATTTTTTTTTAGATATGTTCAACATTTGCTCCATGCCTATTTAAAAATTCCAAAAAAAACTACTAAGATGTTACATACAAAATAACACAGCATATTATTAGTGACCCATATATCATCTGGTTCTTATGTGTAGGAGCATAAAATTGAGATAAAAAAGTGAATTTTTTTTTTTCATATAGCTATGACAATGTTATATGTGTCTCCTCCCTTATGTGTGAATCCTCAGTGAAAGAGAAATTCATGACTCCATATATTCTATTGAGACCAACTTTTGACATATTATCAACTTCCATGTCTATTTCTCTATATATGTGGTTGATAGTCTAGTCCATAAGAGAGTTGAGAGAAAGGTTTATCCTTTTATTCATCCAACCAAAGAAGGAGTGAAACCTGTAAACCCATGTATGCCATCTATCAGAGATTTAAAATTCCCATATATGTGAATACTTTGCATATGCTTCCCTTTTGCAAAACAAATTAATCCCCATAAAGCCATAGCTTATGCTCTGGTAATTTTACCAGGACCACCATTCCAAGATATGTTATAATGTGGTTGTTCATTGAGCTTAATAGCAACTCCACACTCACATATGAATTTTTTTTCTGCGCCATTGAAGAATCCAGTAGGACAAATATTGTTCAAAGAAACCATATGATTTGTTGTTTTTTTTTGTTGAGTATGTAGATGATCATCAGAAGATGGTGAGGATATTATTCTATGCCATATATGAGGAATATCAACAAGTTGAACATAAAAAATATACATGTTTCTGGCTTACCAAATTTCCCATACTATATAGTGGGGCACTTGTGTTTTATGAAAAATACACATCACATATTTATACAATGTTCAAAGTTAAGTGCCTGACTAATGTGAATATGTTTAAGAAATGTTCTATATTCCTCAAGACCTCATGAGTGGTTGAACATGTGAAGAAGATGTGTTCCTCTGTTTCAGATGACTCCTTGCAGAAAATAAACAATCTGGAACACACAAAACCTCTCTTCAAGAGCTTATCCCAAGTGAGGATTTTTTTCCTCCAAACTAGCCAAGTAAATAAGATGATTTTTATGGGTATATTCCACTTCCACATCTTGTAAAACAGATATGTCTGATGTAACTCCAATGTATTCTTCATATAAAGCAAGTATTTTTTTGCAACTATGGGAACTTTTTTATATATTCTCCCATCCCACGTGATATGATCTCCTCACCCGCTGAATATAAATCCCACCTGGCTAAGGAATTTTATATTCCTACCATTCAATGGCACTTTTCCCCACCAGTCTTAATTCTATTGCTTCTTTCCGATTGGGGAATCCTCCATTCCAACCTTTAATATCCTGAGAGGAAAAAATATCCATTTCTTTGTATTATGCCCAAAGTAGGTCTTTGTAGATACCTCTCTTCTCCCATTCCTACAATTTTGTCAGTCTCAATCAATATCTTCAATCCATTGCCGAACTACCAGGCCATCCTCATACTCCACAAAGGGATAATTTTTGTGAAACTTCCCCAAATTAGCGATCCCCTTGTTCTGGTGGGTATTGTATCTCTGTACAAATTTTTAATATCTGAGTGTCTCATGTATTTATCCCTGATGATGTCCTGCCAAATTCACTGTCCTTGTATTGCACGCTAAAAATATTTAATTAACAATGAGTCTCCAAAAATACTAAAATCAAGTAGGCTCCATCCCAAAATTTATTTTGGTATAGTAATATCTTCCCATTTACAAAAATGATATTTTGGTGTAGTTCCCGTCCCGCTCCAGAGGAAACTAGAAGTGATTGATTTGATATTAGTGGCAATAGCTAGGGTGATCAAGAATAGGTGTTCCCAAAATGTTGTTATCTACTGTAGCACTTCCTCAACAAGGATATATCTTCCCCCAAGTGTAAGGAATCTATGTGTCTATGAGTTTAATTTCTTCTTATATTTATCTACCATCCATAACCAATCCTTGTTTCTATAACTACATGGCTTTACAAGATATCCAAACTATGTAATACTATCCTCGATAGGGGTCGAATACACTCTGAATATGCCCGAAATGAAATCAATATCTAGACTGTCACCATAAGAAAAGAAGAGCATAGATTTATTACTATTTAAATATGGTCTAGAAGGCGAATTGTATCTGAGAAAAAATAATGCATTGTTTTCCACTATGCTCTGGCTATGATACCAAAGGTATGAATATCGTCCAAAAAAAAGGGTAATATGAACCTGTCTAGAGATGTGTATGCCCTGAAAAATGTCATGTTATTGTGCATATTTGATATGTAAGCTAATTCTATCTATCACTAATATGAATATCAGATGGGAGAGAGAGAACCCCTGTCTTAGACCTCTGCCGGCACAGAAGAAATTAGAGGGTATCACATTGGTCAATGCAACATAGCAGACCGATGATACGCAAGCCATAGTCCACTCCACATTGTGTGATCAGAGGCTGATTTTATAAACAATGTACCTGATATATGACCACTATACACTTTCATATGCCTTAAGAAGGTCAATTTTCATCACCATTGCCTCCTTCTTATATTTTTGGATGGAATGTATACATTCAACTACAGTTGTGATTGCATCATCTATATGGCAGTTATTTAGAAAACAAAAGTTTTCACGGGATATGTGTGAATATATAACTCAATTAAATTTCCTTGCAATCACTTTAGATATGAGCTTGTAAATAATGACGCAAAGAGAAATGGGCCTAAAGTCCCCAAAATATTTAGGAGAGGAGGACTTCTAAATGAGAGAGATAAAAGTCGAATTTATGGCACCAATGATCTTACCACTTGTTCGAACCTTTTACACTATCTCCAGCTGATACTATCCCCAAATTTCAAAGAAATATATATATAAATCAACCGATCACCCATCCATTGTTGGGCCTTTGTATCTTACAAAAGACTTAAGAACCAAAGATATTTCCTCAAGATTAACTGCCATATATAGTTACTCCTTTGAACCCTCATAAAACATATTAGGATATAGGTCCACTTCCCATCTCTGATCCCTATAGTCAACATCTCATCTAGCTTTATAAAATTGTTCAAAAAATTTTACTACTTTTTCTTGTATCTTATAGGTAGTGTATTTAGTTTCCCAAGCTAAATATTATATCCGCCATATGGCATTGGTAAGTTTCTTGTGCTTATCATATCGATGGAAAAAATTTGTATTCTGATCCCCCTCTCTAATCCATAATGCTCTTATATTCAGCCTCCAGGTTATTTCTTGTATTTTGAGTATCTCATTCTTCCTATCCTCCAGAACTTTTGTATGTATCCTGTCCTCCTGAGTAGGTTGTTTGTGTTCCAATACTCTACTGATGCAAGAAATTTCCATTGTTATATTCTCTAATTCCGAGATTAATGTCCTCCTTTTATTCCTCTCCCATGTTAGACAAATCCTGCCAGGCTGATTTGACCGGATCAATATATTCATCATCGTTTTAACCAGACTCTAAAAATTTTGAACGGGGCACCCTTATATATGCTCTTTATCCTCCATTGTAGTAATATGGTCATGTGATCAGAGATATATGACCTATATATATATATATATATATATATATATATATATATATATATATATGATTTAATAACCACCAAGGCCTTCATGCAAATGTTCTTATACGGTAAGTCCGGTCACTTCTCGCAAAATATTGTTCCACCCTACGGTTGGGAGAAAGAGGCGATGGACAGATGCCCACCAAGTGATGGTCTAGAAACAAATTATAAAGACAATCTACAAGGGGGTCCAACCTACAGTGTTTCCCCTATGACTCTCTGCCAAGAAGGTCACATTTAAATAATCGGACACAATAAGGCCACTTACCCATAGAATATTGCATATTTGTATCTAGTCCCTGAAGTTTGAATGATCCTGGCAGGGAGAATATATATTAATAAGATGTATACAACATGATATACCCCTTATATATCCAGACATAAGGATTCCTACAAAAAACCTGAAAGCGTGAAAAAATGCATGGTCCAGATCCGACATTGCAATGAGACCACCCAAATATCCATAAGAACTAGCGCTAATAATGTTCCAGGAAGGGGAAATCTCTCAGAAGTAAGGAATTTCCTGAGAGGACGCAACAAGGATTTCTTGGATGAGTATAATGAAAGGACGAGAGTCTCGAATAAAATATCGGAGACTCAAAATTTTGGAGTGATTCTCCAAACCTCAAATTTTCATGGATAAATTTTTTAACATGGGACCCCCTATGAGGGAAATAGTGCTCTAAGTGCAGGATATTCAAGAGAGAATATGATAGGGAGATCAAATAAACAAGTGGAATCATAAAAAGGAGCATAACACTACAATGAAAAGACTCTCTAGCAGATTTTTTTGAGGAACCCCTTATAAAAATACCCCAGATATCTGTTTCTAGAAGAAGTTCCTAGAGGAGGTTAGCGAGCGGAGGTTTTTGAAGATGTATTTCGTCCAGTGCTCTTATCACCATAAAATGCATCTGTACGGTTAAAAAATTGGCACGCCGGACACCGTGCACTCTGTACACCCCTACCCAGTGCGTTGTATTTCCGTAGAGCACCAGTACTTCACATAACTTGGGCACCGGTGCCTCATAAAAAACATGTGAAAACTGAAACTGCTTGGGTTTCCCTTAAATGCACCGGGTCGCCAACGCACCGGGCCGCCCTAAAATCCCTGAGCACCAGCACAGGGTTAAATAAATAAAAATTCATGTCCAAAAAACCACAAAAAACATAGGCACATTGGGAACCATTCGCTCCTAACACACCCACCCGATGCGTCATATTCCTATACAACACCGGTTCGTTACATCTCTACCGCACTGGTGCTTCTGAAAACATGCGCGAAAATAGATACCACCCGATGTGGAATAAATCAACTGCACCGAGGCACCCATAAACCCAAGGCACCGGCAGATGGTTAAATAATCAAATTATGGCCAAAAAACTGCAAAAAACATTGGCACACCAAAAACCGTGCTCTCTGTACACACAACCGGTGTGTTTAATTACGAAAAAACACCAGTACATGTTAACTCATTATCCTCGGTGCCTCATAAAAAGTGCGTGGAACAGAAATAACCCGGGGTAGGATGACGTAAATGCACTGGGATCCCCATAAACGTCGCGCACTGAAAAAGGGTTAAATAAAAAAAAAAATTGCGCCCAAAAAACTGCACAAATCATGGGCTCATAAGACACCATTCATGGTGTGTCATATTACTGCAGAGCACCAGTGCATTATAGATATGCCTCCCCGGTGCTTCATAAAGGTGCGCAAAAATAGAAACAGCCTGGGGCGGCATACAGTAAACACACTGGTACGCCAGTAAAATCCCTGCGCATCGGAACAGGGTTAAATAAAAAAAAATTACAGAAAAAAAACTGCATTTTTCACTTTTTTCAATGCTACAAAGCTCTCAAGCACTAGTGCAAGTTATCCTTGTTTGATCCACCCTGAAATCCGTGCTCCCATTACACTTATTTCATGCACTGCTGCTGGGCATTTCCACCAATCTCCAGCTTGAATTTTATAAAACAGTGGACAAATTTTCTTTTGCAATTTCTATAGCCAATATGCCTCCTAGATGGGTAAATGTATAGGTATTTTTATTTTTTTCCCATAATTAAAGCTTTTAGTGAATTAGAATTTAAAAAAACCTTAAAATTAACCATTAAAAAAAATATATTTAATTTGTCATGCGGTGCGCTCGAGCCATTCGGCTCACACTGGTTTGTGGTGTTGCCTGTAAATTTACAATCGGCACCACAACTGGTGCTAATGGTATCCACACAGGTTCCTAGGCGGTGCCTCCAGGCACATCGTGTTATTTAAAATAAAAATAAAAACTGTGGCGCAGTCGTTTACAAGGCTGCATCATTGACAATGTGGTATAGTGGCAACACGGTACGTCAACGCACAAATCCACTCCTAGGCATGTAATGTGGTTAGCACACCACATACCGCAATTCAACATTGTCAAAGGTTCAGCGTGGTAAACTGGTGCTAAGGGTATCTGCACTGGTTCCGAGGCAATACCAAAGGCGCACCACGTTATGTTAAATTTCCTTATAAAGAGCTATACGGTTGATTACCTGGCCACACCGTTGACCTAGTTGAATAGTGGTAATGCAGTGCATTGACCGATATAACTTCCCCGGGATGGCTTTTTTTGTCAGCGCACGACTTACCATATTTGGTCTGCGTCAACGGTGTGGCCTTTTACAATACCTCACCGATGACTATGTACGGTGGCAAGATGGCGGTGTACTAACTTAGATATACACCCCGGGGCATATAGTGTAGTCAGCACACTACTCTCCTGACACCACATGTAGTCAACGGTGCACTAAAAACATTTTCTGGAGCACCGCCCCCGGTGAGCTGAATATCATTAGGGGCACCGTATCTAGTGCGCTCTGTTGAAAGATGCACCGCGACTAGTGCGTGACTATGTTTTTGACGCACTGACTGTTGTTTTATTTTTTTCTCAGAAAATATTTATATACATATATTTCTAAATACATGTGTCATTTAATAAAAAAATTGTATTTAATATGTAAATCACTTAGAGATGTGAAAGGAGAGAATATGGGCAACCACAACAACAACAGGCAGAATAGTATAACATGGTTCGCCTCTGGGAGGCAAGAGAGAGGGAGAGAGGTGCGTACCCTCACCCTATTACAGCAGTGACTGTGGGGCTCCTAAGGGAGGTAGGCCTCCTCAAGTTCTATGAGGAGGCTACTTCCTTAAAGTCCCATAGTTTGTTTTTGAGACATCTTATCCCAAGGTGGAATGGCCAGCGACAGACTTTCCAGGTTGGTATCAACCAATGGTACATGCCCACTGAGGAGGATGTATATTTTATTACAGGGCTATCGAGGAGAGGTGTGGATTTTCCCTCATTCCCCGAGGTTCTAGTTGGCTGTGTGTCTTGGAGTCAGTTAGCTTACTCCCAGAGATACATTGGAGCTCTTTTAGTATCTCCAATAGATTTTCAGGTCACTAGAGGGTAGTTATGTATTGGTGCATTTAATCGTGAGGAGGTCCAGTGTCTCTCACTTATCATTTCGACCATTTCGCACAACACCAGTGACAAGAAACGCATTAGTTTCTCACTTTTATATTATGTTGATTCTTTACTACATCAACCATGACTTTTCAAGTGGTCTGCCATTTTTTTGCGACAGTTCTGTACAGCATTAGATAGATGTCGTGCTCATGCACAAGGGAGGGTCAACTTCCCTTTTGCTTTAGAGCTTTTTTGTTTATTTTTTGAGAGGTTTCCAAAGACGAGACCTAGTTTTCTTCGGCAGCCTCGTAGGCCGGTTACTAAGGCACGTATGCACATGTGGGGGTAGATGATGCCCAAGAGGGAGGAGACTCTTTTTCCAGCGAGGATATCAAATGATGCACTGGAGTTTCTAGCCAGTGTTGATGAGCATGCCTTCATTATTTCTAGCTAGTGTTGATGAGCATGCCTTCATTATGGTCCCATAATTCCTTCAATTCATCTACCAGTGGTTGTAAGTAGACATCCATATTCTTCACTTGTCTTCTACCAGGGACTATGAGAGCCAACATAAGATGTTCATTATTCACGGATAACCATGGCGGGATATTGTTATTGATCACTACTACAGGCCAAACAAAATAGTTGGTGTTCTGGAGGGAATATGGGTCGACGCCATCCATGGCTATGCTGAGTCATAGACTTCGTACTTCATCCTTGAATTTCTTGGGCCATGTATCCTCTATATGCTTCATGGCTATTGAATCAGTTGGGATTCTCATAACTCCCAACTCACTTCTTTGTGAGCCATGCCATCCCTACAACATAGCTAATTATTTGCAACGAAAGAGCATTTGAATCATTGGGATTATAGGCATGTGCCTCAATATCTTAAAAGGAGGACCAATACATGATTTACCCTTCCTTTTTTTTTATTGTACCTGTCATGCCCACATTTTTGACACATCTCTTTGTCTGCATATTCTCCTCTGTATAGAATACAGTCATTTGCACATGCATGATATGATATGTACTCAACACCCAACATTTTCAACAATTTCTTTGCCTCTTCGCAACTACCAGGCAAGACAATATCACTCAGAAGAACGTTATCTTTAAATAACCTGTAGTTGGTGATCATGGAAAAATATATTAATAAATGTACATTAATGTCGATATAATTATTAACATTCATACAATTTACCATTTGTAATGTTCATTGCAGTGTACTGATTACATTTCAAATTTATATAAGGGGAGTACTTTTTGGTAACTTACCTCAAAAGTTTCGAGAAACATGCATTTGCGAAGCCAAAATTTTCTTTCAAGTTGTACAGCAACATCGTTGTCCCCAACTGAGTAGACTTTGACTGACCACGAGGTCCAAAGAGAGGGGTGGTGGAAGAAAATTTAAGGCTTTTGAAAAAGGTGTCAGTGATATAAGCATCATGCCCTAGCTGATCATCATTTTGGAATGTATCTAACAACATTTTATCCATGGAAGTCATATCCCTTAAGTAATCATCCATACCAACCTTTATTTGATTGCCTCCATTGCCAGCTTGTGAAGAACTACTATTGTTGTAGTCATTCCGAATTGGTGAATCTGGAAGTAGCGTGAATTGAATCAGTGATTGATTCAACCATTCTTGGTATCGTTCCTCTTCGATTTTTTCTCTTAATTCAGTATTCTCTTGATTTAACATTGTCGTGGATTGCAACGGAATATGGTAGGTAGGTCGTTCATCATCACTATAATCCTAATAATTAAAAAAAAAATGAACATGATTAGTACAAAATATATGATATCAATTAGTAACTACGTTGACAATATTGCATGGTTATGAATTGGTTTGACATTTAAATAATTACATATTAATAAATATATATACCAAAAAATTATAATTATAATTACCAGCATTGTCCTGGGATTGTGGCTAGAAGATGCAATATTGTTACAATTGGTAGGGTGAAGCGACTCTCCATTTTCATTTACCAAATGCACCTTGCGGTATGCAGCTCCTGATAAGAAATTCCAATGTTTGGGAGTAGTTTGAATATTTTATGCATCTAAACTCGATGTTGAATCTGCATGAACCTACAAATTTGTATACATTATAAATTTAATTAAGTTTTGCATGATTTACTGCATCGATAAACAACATAAATTCAATTAGATAGTGAAAAAATAAAACAAATATGAAGTAAATATTACGTCTCCAGATGGATTGGGAGAACTCCCCAATGGACTTTGATAAATATTATGGAACGAGCTGGATTTTGCAGAATTTTCCATTCCATATAATATATGATACTTCCTCCCTGCATTTGAGAAAAACAACAATAAATTTTGGTGCACAAACCTAAATGTAATTTTAGTGCGTAATGTACAAATAACCATACTAGTGCATTTTTTATATTGCGCATTGGTGTCGTCTTATAACCTGACACCTCGGTGCATTTCGATTAAAGGACGCACCGGTAAACGAATAACTGCAAATAAAAAAAGTGCAACCCCATTTTATTTAAGTGAAAAAAAAAGTGGTAAATTGAAAAATGGATGCGAATATATTTTCGAAAATATAATTTCATAAAACATTTCTTTCAATACTAAACACTTTTCGTTATGTCACTATTTTTGTAAAAAATTTCAGCCAAATATTTTCTTGATACATACCTGGAGCAAACAGAGAACAAGAGCACTGTGGAGGAGGGAAATACGTTCAAATAGAAGTATTCAGACAATCAGAGTTCCAAACCTCTGGTGATTGAAACCTTGTACCATAGAATTTCAAACGATGTGAATAAAGTTTATTGTTTTTTTGTACTTTTTTTTGCATTTTTTTTATGCAGTAAAAGAAAAAATCAAAGTCTATTGTTTTTTTACTTTTTCTATAGTTTTTTTATGAAGTAAAATAACAAAATCAAATTTTATTATTTTCTTTACTTTTTTCTGGAGTTTTTTTAACCTTTTCTGCAGTTTTCAGAAACAAAATAAAAAAAGAAATCCATTTTTAGAAACAAAACTCTCAATTCTTTTTGTTTCTAAATTAGGGCTTTTCAATTTAGATTTATAGGGTTTGTATAGTCATAAGACATCAAACACACGAGACAACTTGCATAGTCGGATCACAATCCATGTTGTCCCTTGCATCAATCTAAAACAAAAAATAGATTTTCTTTCGTCAGTGCACCCTACATAACATAGCGCACTCGCGTGCTCTGTTATACCAGCACACTGGTGCGCTCTGTTATACCAGTGCACCACGAAAGTACAATGGTAAAAATAAAAAAATCAATATTTTTTTTATCAATGCGCCATATGTAACATACGGCACCAGTGCCCTATTTCATTATGGCACACCACAAATGTGTTGTTTAACCAAAAAACCATTTTAGAAACAAACCCTAATTTTTTTTGGTTTCTGCCCTTTCTTCTCCCTCTTTCTGTGATTTCAGAATTAAGGATTTTCAATTTATATTTATAGAGTTTGTATTGCTAAATATAAGCCTAAGAAATCCAACCCATGGGAGGACTTGCATAGTCGGATCCCAATCCATGTCGCCCCTTGCGTAAATTTTAAAAAAAAAATATTTCTCGGTGCGCCCTGTCTACCTGAGCACACTGGTTCGCTCTATTATCCTAGCGAACTGGGCAAGTACTAATCAAAAAATTATGTGAGTGCGCCATTTGTAAAATATGCAGTTGATGCGCTATTTCATTATAGCGCACCACGAAAATTCTATTTTGAAAAAAAAAAAACTTTCAAAAAAATAAAAACCTTACATTCTTTTTGTTTCTGTCCTTTCTTCTCCCTCTTTCTGTGATTTCAGAATTAGGGCTTTTCATTTTATATTTATAGGGTTTGTATTGCTAAATATAGACCTAAGACATCCAACCGATGGGATGATTAGCATAGTCAGATCCCAATCCATGTGGGCCCTTGCATGAATTTAAAAAAAATAAAAAATTATCAGTACACCTTGTGTAAAATAGTCCATCGATGCTCTGTATTGTCCAAGAACACCGCATAAGTAATGTGATAAAAAAATAATAATTTTTTTTTTTTATTGGTGCACCATATGTAAAATATGGCACTGGTTTATGCTATAAAAATTAACACTGGACGATTTTTATTATTTTATCATGTTTAACTGGTGCAGTGATTGACACGTAATGCATTGGTGCTCCTTTTTGACATAGAGCACCATATGGTATATTATACTATTTTTGCGGTGCGTTTGGAAGACAACCATGCACTTGTGTCGATGCATACACCATTAATTGCAGACCAGTGTCTTGAGATTTATTTTTTTTAATTTGAAAATTCAATGATTTATTTATAAATATATCAATGAATGATATGGTACAGGTTTGATATTGATAAAGAAATGACTGAGAAGAGATCAAGTAACAAAAATACTGATAACACATCAAGAAAATAAAACAAGACAAGTTCTTTGTAAATTTCTTACAAAAAATATTATTTTTGAACTATATGTAAGTTTAACTAATATTTATTGTTTATTGTGTATCATGCAGAGCCACAAAATGATGAAGCTCGATAAGATTATTTCTGATCTAGGACTAGAAGAGCGTAAAAACTTGATGGAAAAAATGCAAAAGGATGAATTAGGTGAATGAAAAAAATACTATCGATCCAATATGAGTTTCTTTTTTTAGTTTTCATTAATAATATAATTAAAATTATTAGATAACATGTGTGAAAATTTTTATTAATTTACATCTGTTTAATGATCTACAGGGACCAAAAACTCAAAAAATTAATATTGTTCTAAGAAAATAAAAAAATAGAACATGAAAATGAAAATGAATTGCTCCTTAGCTCATATAGAGTGGTGCTAGAGGTTAACGAAAGTGGGAAAAATTTTACGTAAGTTTGAGGGATCTAGTGGAACAAATGTATAGACGTTCTTTCCACTTACAATACAAAAACCAATCCAATGATTCCAAGAACAAAATTTTATCTAAACTACAGGAAGAATTTTTAGAGAATTGATCAATGAGACATGTCAGAATTTTAATAGCAAAAACGTACAACAACAAAATAGAAAGAATGAGAAAGTAATATTCCTTTAGGTGTTTGTCCAGAATTATTTATAAATATCACTTTTGTTATACTTATTTTTCATATATCAATATAAAAAATTAAATATTTTATTGTGATGTTACATTTTCAAGAAAATTATGAAAATCTGAAAAGATGAACGAGCTTATATCAGAAATATGCTAGTAGGAATGTCCAAAAAGGTGTACAAGGAGATGATCAAAGAAATGGAGAAAATTGCATTGTGGGATGAACCATCTCAACAAAAATGTGCTTCAAATGTAATATGTATTCATTGAAGTTTTCAATCATTAGGTACAACAAATAAAAAATTTAGCATTAAATATTAATTTTCAAGTATTTTCTTGCAGAAAAGAAAAGAAAATGGAACCCATTCAACACATAGAACAGGACGACAAGGAAGAAAAGGATTGATATCTAAGCTTGTGAGTAATTGTTACTTCCTTATAACAACTTAACTAGATTTCATTTTTGTATTTTTTAAGTTGTTTTACAAAAGTCATGATTGAATGTTTTCAAGCAGGTGCTAACATACAAAGAAGAACCATCAGAGGAATTGATTGAAATTGGCTTAAATATGGGTTGTGAGTATATGTTGGCATATCAGAAATTAATGATGGAATTTGTAAGCATTTATCGATCTTGTTTTACTTAGCTATGTCTATAATTAATAGAAAAAATAAATCTTTTATATTAAAAATATGATTTGTTATGGGGTATAAAACTTGCAGGAAACAAAGTATGGCACTGCGCCAACAGATCAAATCTTGAAAGATGGCATGTTACATGGTTTTTAAATAATGTGTATAGTTTATGAGTCAATTGTTTCATTGGTATGTCATTTCTTTTCAATTTACATTGATGTATATTATTTAATATTGCAATTTTCATTATTCTCACCAATGTATATACACTCATTACAGTTTATTTTTATGTTTGTAGATGGAAGGTGGTGAAGAAGAAAACAATCAACATCATGAACAAAACATTCCTGAAAATAACCCAAGTCATGTAAGTAGCTGTAGCAGTGACAGCAGTTCAAGCAAAGGATGATGATCATTATGTTTGGATATCAAAGCAAGGCGTTGTATTTTTTGAAAAATGTCTGTGAAATCAGACATTTTCTTTAATGTAATGGACATAGTGTCCCAATTGAAAGATAAAGGGATACCAATAACTGTCCCATTTTGTAAGATAAATAATGTCATATATATATATATATATATATATATATATATATATATATAATAATAAAAAATGTTTTCATTTATTCTATTGTGTTCTCCATTGTCGTTCTCAAATGCACTAATAAAAATTTAATTCATATGAATATTGTTATAAGATATATATGGTCGACTTTTGATGAATAACGAATTTTAAAAAACCACAATAATTATGATATGATATAACAAATTAATCCAAACATCACATTCAAATGCATTAATAAAATTTTAATTAATATGAATATTGTTATAAGATATGTCAACTTTTGATGAATAATGAATTTAAAACAATCACAATAATTGCACTGTCAGAGGTCGATGTATCTAAAAAATACAAAACGAAAACCAATGCATGTATTCTTATACCAGTGCACTTGTATTCTTAAGAACACCGGTGCGTTTTTATGACCTATGGGCACCGCACAAATACCAAAACTAGTTAAAAATATCGAGGGGTTTGTATGGCATGGCACTCTGGTGTGTTTATGTTTATATATGTACCGGTGCCCTTTACGACCTATTAGCATTGCACGAATACAGATACCAATTATGAATCTCGGTGCGTTTGTGTGATACTATTCACCGGGGCATTTTTGTGTATATACACACTGGTGCATTTATACAACCTACGGGAACCACATGAATACCGATACCAATGATAAATCTCAGTGCATTTGTGTGATACTGCGCACCGGGGCATTTAAGAGTCTATACACACCAGTGTATTTGTATGACATATTTGTACCGCATGAATATCGATACCAATTATAAAGCTCAGTGCATTTGTGTGAAAGGGCGCACCGATGCATTTCTATAAGGCTACGTACCGGTGTGTTGATATGACCTATGGGAAACGCTCAAATCCCATGACCAATTATAACGACCTCATGCATTGTATCACCAACACTACGGCTAGTGTTGTTTTATACCTTAACGTCCCAGTGCATTCTTCTTCGACTACCCCAAGGCACCATCTACACGTATGCACCGGTGCAATAAAGCCTGATTAGTGCACCGAGGAAAAAAACATCCGTAATAACCTCTGGCCGCCCATTTTTTTTTAGTTGTGTTGAATTTCCGTTGAAAGCTCGTCCAAAACCTCCTTAACCATAAACGGATGTGGTAGCATATGTTTTTTTGACAATTTTGGCCAATTTTTTAACACTAAAAACCTTTGTTATAACCTCCGCTAGAGGGTATTTTCCTCGTAGTGTAATTTGAGGCGGATCAACCACGTAAATGTCTACTACCCTTCCTCATGGTCTTGTGAACCATGATGTTAAAATTATATCTCATACTGATACAAGGAGAGGAAGCATTGGCACCAGCCTTATGAATATTTAAAGCCTTCAGGTCCATGGTAGAGTTATGTAGGAAAAATTCTATAGTGCTACCCACAGAATTATGCAAAGAGGACAGAGGATCTTGACCATCAGGGCACAACATAGATGGAGGAAAGTAATGATCTAAAGGGGAAATATTAGGACAAATTACAGGAACCATGGGGAGAGATGGGTCCTAAAAAGGAGCATGAATTGAAGAAGGGGGAATATGGGAATGATATACCGTCAAAGTGGAAAGAGCATCACTAGGACAGGTGTCCTGACACAGAACTTCAGAGCCACCAAAATATTCTACCAAAGAAGAAAGCGGAAGAAGTATAACATCATACAACACCACATTAACATCCACATAGGGAGAAAATGGTGATGTGCAAGGCGGAGAAGAGGATGAGACAAGAATTTGAGTAAAAGTAGGTTGATTAGAGAAAGTATCTTTATGCAGAGCGCTAGAGCCAGGCGAAACATAAGCATGAGGCTTCACTCCTCATTGAGCGTATACCTTGGGCGAGATATGTCGAGGCCATCGTCTTCTTGCGAAATAGTTCATCAAATATCTTGTTTTATGGCAAAAGAGGCACTGAAAGGTAATGCCCGAGTAGTCCAGGCATTGTTTGATCTTCACCAGACCTCATGCCAAATCTATGTTCTCTAGAAGCCCCCCTAAAAAACTTACTTCCACAAGAATCCAAACAACTCATTTATTAGGTGCACCCATTACCTTCAGATCAAGATATATGAATCATCCGATAGAATTCGCTATCGCAGTCAAGGCCCGCCAAGTCTAATATTCCAATGGGAGTCCATGAAATTGAAACATGTGTACCACTCATAGAGTTGTAGAAAACTCTGCCCACATACCCAGTGTATCTTCATAATTTTTTCTATGTCATCCATGTGCATAAAATGTATACTAAACCAGGAATTCATAAGAAATTAAAACGTGTGTCAATGTGCTTTCTCTTTTTGTGGAAAACATGATTTTTTGATAAATAATATTTTGAACTATTATCACAATAAATAGGAGTTCGCTCCTTCTGAACATTTGAAATATCTTTCAATAATCTTCTCAACCACACTGCTTGACAAGTTGTTGAATCTACTGCTACATATTCTGCCTCTATAGAATACATTGAAATCATTGATTGTTTCTTGGATGCCCATGAGATCAGATTGGTTCAAAGGTGAAAACCATACCCTCAGGTGCTTTTGCAATTATCTAAACTACCTACATAATACCTTTCTACATAACCTGAAAGATAACAATTTTTAGAATGTGTATAGAAAAACCCATTGTCTATGGTCCTTGTAATATACCTTAAGATCATTTTTGTAACCTTCCAATGAGAAATATTTGGTCATTGCATAATCCTGGAGATAAAAAAATTTACAAACATGATATCATATCTAGTTGCAGTGAGATATAGCAAACTACCAACTAGACTTTTATACAATCTCGGATCAACTTGTGGTGTTACATCATCTTTTCACAGCTTGGTGCCTTGAGAAATTGGTGTATCAACAGGTTTGCAATTTGTTATTCTGAATTTTTGAATGATGTCAGTGGCATATTTCTGTTGACCAACAAATATGTCATTAGAAAATCGTTGAATTTCAATGCCTAAGAAGTATTTCATAACCCCTAGATCGGTCATATATAACTATGTTTTCTAGGGAAAATTTGAAGGATAGAAGTTTATATTAAAGTTTAGAAACCTTGGCGAATCTTACTAGTCCCTAATATGAAAATTGTAAAAATTTTGGTGATTTTTTTTGTAGAAATATTTAGATTTCCATTGATTTTATATTAGTTTATATAATATTTTAGCATTTTTTAGGGTAAAATAATGGTGTACTATAAAAGTTGGGTGAATCATTTTCGAAAAAAAATGAAAATTGGTGAATCAGTTTTTTGGAAAAGGCATGAAAAATTAGTCCACTTGCGAATATTAGCCCCTAAAAATTTCCCTCATGTTTCCATTGCTACTTTGAAGTCTTCTAATATCATATTTGCTATATAAATAATATCATCTACGTAAATACATGCAATAATAATTTTACCTTCATGAGTTTTGGTATACAAAGCTGGCTCATGGCTGCTTCTGCAAAAACCACTTTTGATGAGATAGGTGTCGACACGATTATACCAAGCTCTTGGAGCTTTCTTTAAACCATACAAATATTTCTTCAATTTGTATAACCTATGCTCATGTAAAACCAAGAGGATGTTGTACATAAACTTCTTCTTGCAATATACCATTTAGGAAGGTAGATTTTACATCAAGCTGATAAAGTTTCCATTTTTGTTGAGCTATTGTGGATAAAATTGTTCTGATAGTGTCTAACCTTGCTAGTGGAGCAAAGGTTTCACCATAGTCAACACAAAATTGTTGGGAGAAACCTTTGGCAACCAACCTTGACTTATGATTCTCAACCTCTTATTTTTCATTCAACGTGGTCTTATATACCCATTTTACACTAATTCTAGTTTTGTCTCTTGGGAGATCAACAAATTCCCAACTCTGGTTCTTCTCTATGGAAATAATTACTTGCTTCATTTCATTAGCCCAATGTTTTTATTTAACTTCTTCCTCAAAATGGGTTGGTTGAGTTGAAATAAATGCAAATATTTTCGGTTTGTGAAACTCCTGCTCCTACTCATATATTTCTATGATGCTTCCTATTTTCTGATTTTCTTCTAACTCTTTCAAAGACTCCAACGGGAGAGACCACTAATTTGAGGAGGAGAAGAAGAAGCCAGTTTTGTGAGTAGGACTAAGCAGATCGTTACCTCCGTAGATGAATCGAGGTTGGGAGAAATTTTTTTATTTAAAAAAAAAAAAAAAAACTATGAGTGACAAAGGGACCTATGTTCTAATACCCTGACAAAGAATATAAAAAAATAGTAGAACATAGATTTCTCTTTTGAATATTAAAAATAATTAAATAAAATACATATAAAACATTTACAATAAATGACTAAAGTGAAACTTGACTAAAATAAACTAAAACTGAAATGAATATAATATCTATTGACAATAGAATCAAATGTAATGACACCTAGAAAACAATAAGATTAATTTCTATATATGAAGGAAATAAGATTAATATCTCAACAGGTAATCATAACTGAAAACAATAGAGAATCACAAATACCGATGATTCAATGTCTCAACAGGAAATCGTAGCTGTAAAACAATAGAGAATTACAAATATCGATGATTCAATGCGATTAGAATTTGTAATAAATATTAACAGCCTCCAATTTGAAACTCAAGCTCCACAACTACCACATAATTCATGTATTCACAGCTACCGCATGCTACATTTATTTTTCTGTCACGAAGAATTGGAAAGAAGAATAACAAGCATAAAATTATAATAAATTTATTATTAATACTAAGTTCAGAGAAAATTTATTCATTGATAAGCGTTGAGAAAAGTTACCAGCAGAAGATACCCTGAGCTTAATTCTAGCGTGAATTTCTTAAATATGCAGACATGGGTGAGGTCAAATAATTGACCTAGTCCATAATCCATAATGACTTGAAAATACTCCCGAAAGATCGTTATTAAAAAAATAATAATAACAATAAAATACATAGAAGCCCTGCAGCATTATTATTAGAAATAATAATAACAATAAAAAAATAATAATAACAATAAAATACATAGAAGCCCTGCAGCATTATTATTAGAAATAATAATAACAATAATAAAATACATATAGGAACAAAAGGTTTCGTGCGCAGTGAGATGGCGCTGCCTCCTCACCTCTCTTACTAATTCATATCAAGAGCACAAATAAGAAGTTTCATCTTCTCTACGCGCGAAGAACAACTCACTGCCTCCTCTTCTTCTCGATTATCTAATCTTCCTTCTATCTACATATATGTAATGCATCTGCACAAATAGCTATGTAAACATTTAAATTCACATGGTAACACAAAGATACATTCCCATATTTATAAGGAAAAAGCCATCCATAGACTCTTATTTTTCAAAAGAAACAAAACACACTAACTTTCATTACGAAGTAGTTTCTTGTACATAGTTCTTTTCCATACATATTACATATTAGATTTCATATAGGCCCACAAATAAAAAAATGTCCTATGTCCCTATGGAAAAACTTTGTCATACGGCAGTGTTATCTCAAATCTAGTGAGAAAAACAATTTAGGCATCTATAATCTAACATGTATCTTCATAAATCTAGAACACAATCAAGATTGTTTCTAAAGTTTGTAGCATATATACTATGCTACCAGTCCAATGTCATATAAAAAGAAAAAGTGCACGCATCATAGTGTGATGGACCCCTGAATGATGAAGGGTCCCCTGTGCAAATGCTGAATATTTAATCTTACACGAGTGCTATCTTATTACGTTATGGCAAGTCAAATGTCTGACCGTAGCTAGTATGCTTTTAATCTACTTGAAAATAAAAAGTTATATTTTATGCTCTCCAAATATCATGGCCAATCGAATCTCTGTCTTGACATGCTTCAGATGGAAGCTCGAATATTAATATTTAATTGAATGGATGGTAGAGAGGCACAGGGTTGTGTGGAGAGCTAGAACCATTGATCTATTTTTTAATACAAATGACAATAAAATATATTGAATATAATAAAGTAAATAGCCAGCAATTATGTGACGAGATTATGCAAGCAAACATCTGTGAAACCTAATTTCCAGAAGACTTGTCATGGTTCAACCGAATTTGACAAGTGAACCATGACCAGGTTTTCGGAAAGGTAATTTCCAGAAGGCTTGTCATAGCTCAATCGAATTTGACAAGTGAACCATGACTAAGCTGGGAATTTATTTTTTTACTAATATTTGTTTGCATAATCTAGTAAGACAGATTTAGTTCATTATATTCCATACCATTATTAATTTATTTTCACTTGTCTTAAAAAATAGAAAATGAAAGAAAAGAATATCGATGATATGACATCACATATTCGAGAAAACTTTAGCTATCCTAATCTGTCCGAACTTTCTCTATTAAACATGATTCAAACATTCCTAAAATCATTTTTTTTTGGAAAAAAAACAGATTCCAACCACCAATTTTAACCATTAGACAATGCCAATATTAAATCCATGTACGGACTTTTCCCTCCATAAAGAGCCTCCCAACACTCCAAGGAATAGCAAAGACATTCAAAGGAATCCTTGGACGGATGCAAAGAAGAATACAACAAGATAAAATAATAGCAATAGTGTTAGGCATGCACAAAAAAGTGCAAATAAATAACTTAATGGTGCACAAAAATGTACAAACGCCAATTGGACAAATGTGTTTAGAGATGAAGTCTTATAGAGTTTAAAGGCGACTACATAATTGGTGACCATACAATAATGTACTATTTAAGATTTAAATAAATTGGAATAAGTTTAAAGAGATGTATATAATTAAAAAGGTGGTCAAGACGATTTTATAAAGTTTTATAATAAATTTAAAAGATATAATAAATTTCAAAACTATAATCATAGCCCATTATGCAAAGGGTATATGGGGTATTTGTGATGGAGTTTGTTTATAATGTGTACTAGCCCAGTATGCAAGGGGTATTTGATGTGTATTAAGATAAAAATAAAAGCTTGGGATTTTAAAAAAATTTCATTTTTCATGTCTTAAAGATGGATATGATTGGTGGTTTGGAAACGTTTATTAAAATTTGTGAATATTTGTGGAGGTTTTTCCATCAATCAGCAATCTCAAACTATAAATCTGAAAGCTATAATCAGAACTAGATATAGAAGGTCTGAAAACAATAATCAGTACTAGATATGGAAGGGGAATTTGTGATTATGATATGGAAGGTCTGAAAACTATCAGAACCAGATATGGAAGGGGAATTTGTGATGATATTCGGTTACCTGAAATTTTGTAGGTCTGAAAACTATCAGAACCAGATATGGAAGGGGAATTTGTGATGATATTCGGTTACCTGAAATTTTGTGCACAAAGATAAAACTAAGAGTCGTGGATCCCTATATGCTCTTCACCTTTCCTTGTGTCTTGAACATAAATTCAGCTAAAGCTTCCAACATGTCCACTAAAATCTGTGAATATAGAGATAATCCGCCATTCATTAACAATTTCAATTACAAAAATCTGAAACTACAATATAAATAAAATTAAATAATAAAGATACAAATTTTCTAAAATTATTTTAATTTTAATTTAATATTAAATATTTATAAAAATATAGAAATAAAATTTAAATGTTTATTTATAAATTTAAAAAAAAAATGTAAACTATGTTTTTTCATAAAATATAAATATATTAGATACATACCGATACGTTATTAAAAGGGAAGAACTAGAATTTAATAATAAAAAGGTGAGGTGCATAAAAAAAAATGAAAAATTATATTAGCATTATAAAAATACACGTCTTTTTATATGATCTTAATATACTTATAACCTTATAAACGTATTATTATTTGTACATACACCAATTCTAACTAAAACATGATCACAAAATTTATAACTAAAATATAAGATTCTTATATCAGATATATATTAAGCAAAACATAAACACAAGAATTTTAACTAAAACATAAGGTTCTTATATCAGAATTCTTGAATTTATTTAACTTTTATCAACCATCCAGAATTAACTAAAACGTAAGGTTCTTATATCAGAATTCTTCAAATTATCTAACTTTTATCAACCATCCAGAATTGATATAAATGTATGTGATTATGGCACTCAAGAATATGTAAAAATTAACATCCGCACACTATTATCATTCTATGTTTTTTTCATGGAGTAGTTTTTCACTACCTCCACACAAAGAAGATATGATTAGTCTCGCAAGGTCATTCCATGTTTTTTCATGGATTAGTTTTTCAATACCTCCACACAAAGAAGATATGATTACTCTCAACATGAGATATATTAAGAACATGAGAAAATATTTATGAGGAGCCGATATCATTTTCAATATCTAGCATTGGTATTTGTACTATGTAATAAATATATTCAAAATTCAATAACAAAAACATGACCAAAAATTTCATTTAGAGCAATTTTCTGACTTTGTATTTTAAATATTTATTATTTTTAGATTTAATAGCGATGGAAGCTATTATGAGAATTATGTAATGATGTAATTATTTTATTTTTATTTGAGTTAATAAATAGATTGCTTGGAAAAGAAATATCACTAGAGTTTCGAAGACTTCTGGTGAGCTTAGAAAAAGTTTTGGTGGTCAAGTCCACATGGTGGACCTCCCCTAAAAAGTCTTCTAAAAATCCCTAGGTGAAAAATAAAATAAATTAAATTAAATTAACATAATATGAGAGAAAAATTATGTTAATCACATAGTTGGAGAGAAATACTAGGCAGGGTGGAATAAAACATGGTTGGAGAGAAAAACGGGCTTTAAAGAAAAAGAAAAGTACATTTTCCATAAACACTAAAACAAAAAGGCCTAGGAAAAAGGTTAGCAGACCTTAAAGCAAGACGCTGCTAAAAATTTTTTGCTGAGAAGAATATTTATTAAATAAACCACCTAGGAATCAATGAGGTTGTTGATTCCGATGGCAAGCAAATCTAATCTCGGGGAAAACTGGAGGATACAATTTGCAATTGGGAGGAACATTCTTAGTTCTTGAGTAATTTTACAACTGCAATTATTGTTAGGATTATGTTTTCCTAGGTTAAATTGCATGTTAAATTTGACGGTCTATTTGCACTATGGGAAGGATAAGTTATATAGTTTCTCATGGAATACTGATTTATGCACTATGTGTTGTGTATTGCTATGTAGAGATGAGATGGAACTGTATAATTTAGTAGATGGTCATTTTAAAAATATCATGAAACCTTTAACTAAGCACATCGAGGATCAAAAGTATGATGTAAACATCGATATAAGTAGGTACTGGATTATTGAATAAAAGTTAACAAATTAATTTTTGGTAACATCGAGATGTACCTCAGTAACAGAATCCATCATGTGTGTGATAATCTAGGAATAATCTTAAGTTAGTTTATTTTCTGATTAGAAAAAAACTAGTTCTAATCCATCATGAGACAAGGAAAGAATAAACATATAAATTAGAAACTAGGAGAGTGCCCCAGTGTTAGGGTCCTATAATAATAGGATTCATAATTTTTGAATTGATTTTGATTAAGTCTTGTAAATATATACATACCTTGCTTTCTGCAAGTTGTTTTCCCATATTTGAAAAATAAAAAATGAAAATAGGGTAAAAGTCTTAAAAGAAAGATCAAAGGAATTAAAAGAAAAGGATAAAAAGAATACAAAAAATGAACCCCAACAACAAAAAAGAGATAAAAATAAGACATGAGAGTGATGCAAGTCAAAATGCCACTAGTTTTTACTTTTACTGGAAAAATAAATGATTATGTGCTGCTTGTTCAAAATGCCATAATCCATGATGAGTTAAATATTTTAATCTTAACTTCTTCATGCTTTGAATTTTATGTTTATAGATAAAGAATAAAGATCTATCAAACAATTTAAACTTGAAAAATCAGTAGATAGTTAGATAATAAATGAGGAGCTCAACATTTTAATCTGAGCCCTCAGATGAAACAAGGTTAGAAGTAGATAGTTTATGCTTTAAAAGAAAAATGGATTCAGGGTTGCAAAATCAAATGCATCCATGAAAATAATGAAAAAATGGTAGAATAAATGATGGGTAGGTAGAAAGCAGTTACACAAGGCATAAAACAACATTTGGAAAATTACTAATTTCTCTTTCCTCAAAGTATTCCATTATTAAAACCTTTAGTTATAAAGGCTTAGAGCATTTCACTGACTTTTGTTGGGACCAGACCCAAGGCTTGGTGACTGATTGGTAATAAGTATTGGATTCCCTTCATAAAAACTCTTTTCCTCAACATCACTCCATTTTCCTAGGTTAAAACACCTTTTTTCTTAAGAAAAGTAAAAACCCCTTTAAATAATTTTCGTTTCATTCAAAAAACCCAAAAAATACTATTTATCCTAAGTATTAAGTGTGAAATGTTTAAAATAGGGCCACCAATATGAGAATCACGCCCAGACACTTAAATCACACTTTACTTAGTGCATTTGTATTTTCCACTCATTCATTTCATATATTAACACTAGCTTAATATATTAACTCCATTATATACCCATCCCATAATCTATTAAATCCTTTATGTTAAAAAACCCAAACCCACATTATATGTTTATCCTATGGTTTATTTAAACCCACGTGACATATTCTCTGCTCCCCCGTAGGTTTAAAACATATGTATTATATTAAAACCCTCCCAATGTTTATTTTCCACATGTATACATTACATTCGGTTAAAATACATAGATATTCGCCTATCCCATTTATCAGTTTAACACTAAATTTTTTATGTTAAAACTACATTTTAACATATAAAACTTAAATCCCACCAATTGTATAACCCCTGATCTTATATTTTTCCAGGCCCTTGCTTTATAACAAACCACATATGTTTTTAACCCCCCACGCTACACGAAAAAAGCTTTCCATGTCACCTGGCACCCGGACCCCACCTCCACACTTTCCCGCTGCTCCATATTGCCCGACAACCATTGATATCCCTCCCCAAGATCTGATGGCCCTAATGACGTATCGCAATATTATATGTGCCATAGTTAGCTCTTTTAAGATTTGCGATATGGGTGGTTTTTCCTCACCACGTGTATTCCTCTGAATGGAATCGCACAACATATCCCAATACCATTACCACCTCCTCGTCTGTGCGAAAAATGCTCTTTCTTCTCTCGAAAACCGCCTTCCTTCATTCGCTCTGAAAATGAATATTTCCCTCCAGTTTGAATCATCCAATGCTCTGTGGCTCTGTGATAAGGCCCTAGAACACCATTTCTTCCTCTGCAAGTGCCCCAAATACCTGAACACCTTGATAAATGCAGAAAAAGCCCTCCACATAGGATTTAAAGATTAATTTGTTTATTTTATCTGTAGTTTAATGGAAAAAGGTCATAAATGCATTCTATATGTCCAAGAATGCTTTAATGAATGTCGGGGTGATGATCTAGAGGTTTGTTTTAATTATTAGGGACCAGAGGTGAAATATCAAGCTTAACCAGCAATGAATCATGATCCTTGATGGTTATTAAAACCCTCCTGTAGCAAGAGAATGCCAACTGCACAGAGGATGAAACAGTTAAGATATTAGCCAAATTTCAAGGAATAGAGTCAAAAGATCTAGGAAAAATCAAGATGATTAGTCGTAAAAATAGAGATTAAGGCAGAAGCTTATAGATTTACTTTAAAAAGATAGTTTGCAGTGAAAGAGGGTGAAAAAATAGATTTGTTTTATTTACAAAAGTAAAAACAGATTTTTAAAGCAGTCAAACAGTCAAAATTAGAGGTTAAAGTGTATTAGAGTTAAAGTGTATCAAATAAAAGTCAGAGTGAAAGTCAAATCAGAAAAAATAGAGCAGTTAAGGTAAAAACATTAAAAGTAAAGGTGGAGGTAGTAATGATTAAACAACTATGAAAACACTTTCACCAGCAAAAATGAATTTTATTCAAAGTGAAAGTAAAAACAGTTAAAAGAGCAGTAAGGTTAAAAGATGAAAACAAAGCAGCAAGGGACATTTTCTAGAAATTTCATGTTTAAGTCATTGTATTGCAGAAACTATTATGACCAATCCAAGATGAATTTTGAAAACTTGGAGGAGGTTTGTGTTCCTAAGAGGCCAATATAAAAAAACCTATCTTACATTTTACATTGGTATTACAAAATCAGAGATACATGCACATCCTCACAGCCTAATTTTCATATTATGAAAAATTCTACTTTACACATATTTTTGCAGAGCTTATTGTGAACAATTCGAGCGGAATTTTAGGAACCAGAGAGAGGTTTACCTCAAAAACATATTTATCTACAATAACCTATTTCACTATTTACATATATATCTCATATTGAGATATACAAAGGTATCATTGTACCCCAATTTTGCATAATTTCTAGAATGAAATGCACAAATGAAGGAGACAGTTAGTGACCTGGATGCCTCATCATCAACTAAGAGTTGATATCAAATTTTAAATTATCTTATTTGTCATCATCAATCCATAAAAATAGTGCCAAATAGATTCATTAGTTTTGAGTGTCCTTTTATTAAGTTCTATTTATGTAAAACAGTTTGAGATATTTGTAAACGAATCTTGATATTTCTTCAAGATATTCTATTTTATAATTTGTATAAATACTTCATCATTTGAAGTATTGTGTGTGGAATAAATTTCTGAAGATTTCTATAGACAATATTTTTTTACCTGAAGGGAATTTGTACAAATTTTCAAGTCAGCGGGCTCGATCAAATTAATAAAACATCATGTTTCAAGATTCATGTGTTGGGCCAACTTAAGTGAAGTAATTTATATTATTATTTGTTAAATCTTCTTATGTTTTCCATTCATACATACATGTGTTCTAAATTTAAATGTGAAATCAGGAAGTGATATATCAGAATTTGTTAATAGCACTCTGTTATTTACTAGTTTTCATTTTCATGTTTTTTGCTAATTTCTAGAGTAGGGAACCCTTAATTTCTCCCTCTTTCAAATGACCTCTATCCTCTTCCCTCCTTATCCGGATCAAAGAACCCTTGATTTCTCTTTATCCCGATTAAACCACTTCACCAATTAGCCCCAAATATCTTAACTAACTTTGTTATCTTTCCCTAAAAATATTTGACTTTAGACCTTGATCCTGACCTATCTGCTTGACATATCGACTTCATTTTCCCAATGGAAAAAGATATATATCTCTATCCATCTCATTAAGTTATTTTTCCTACAAAACCAACCAAATATCAAAACCCAATTGCCCATATAACTAGCCTAAAATCAAACATAAAAACAAAGTTAAATATTATAGAGAGAGCCCTCTCTGAGCCTTGGGAAGGCTAGGTCCTAGAGCTTGAAAGTAGGTCTGTGGTTACCTCTAATGTTCTTAAAATTATAAAATAAAAATCTCACAACTTTGGGAGTATTAGAGTGATAACATACTCACTATTAGGGTCTTATAATAATAGGATTCATAATTTTTGAATTGACTATGATTAGTCTTGTAAATATGTACATACCTTGCTTTGTGCAAGTTGTTTTCCCATATTTGAAAACAATACTAAAAAAATAAAAAGAGGGTAAAAGTCCTAAAACAAAGATCAAAGGACTTGAAAATAAAAGATCAAAAAGAATAAAAATGGACCCCAAAATAAAAAAGAGAAAAGAATAAGGCTTGAAAGTGATGCAAGTCAAAATTCCACTACTTTTTACTTTTACAGAAAAAGTAAATGATTATGTGCAGCTTGTTCAAAATTCCATAATCCATGATGAGCTAAATAGTTTAATCTAAACTTTTTCATGCTTTGAATTTCATATTTATAGACAGAGAATAAAGATCTATCAAACAGTTTAAACTTAAAAAATCAGTAGATAGTTAGAGAATAATGAAGAGCTCAAAAGTTTAATCTAAGTCCTTGGATGAAATAAAGTTAGAGTTAGATATTTTATGCTTTCAAAAAAAAAAAGATCTAGGGTTGCAAGGTCAAATGCACACATGCAAATAATGAAAAAATGATAGAGTAAATGATGGGTAGTTAGAAAGAAATTGTATAGGGAATGTAATAAAACATCATCGAGAAAATTACTAATTTCCCTCCCCTCAAAATATTCAGTATTCAAAACCTTCAGTTAAAAAGGCTGAGAGAATTTCTTTGACTTTTGTTCGGACCAGCCCCACGCCCCATCCACTAAGCAACTCCACTACCAATCTCCATCATTTGTATATCTTTTTCGAGATCTAATGATCCAGATACCATATCACATTTTGACAAGCGCGATTTCTAATCGATTTGAGATTTTCAAAATGGGAATTTTTACCATACTCTCTCTCCTCCACACAGCGCTAACTCATTCGATCACATCCTTTGGCCAAAAACCGGAAACCACATTTTCATCGTGTGATAACTGTTTATGGTTTCTTCTCCCTCGGCGCCAAAACCACCTCCATTTTTATTAGACTCACATTAACTATAGAACATTGTTTAAACCTAATAACTCTATAAAACTTCATATAAGCACAGTTTAAACTTTTTTTGTGTTTTCTGATTGTTTAAACCCTTCCGACTAAACAAGTAAGCATTGTATCCCATTTTCATGTGCAAAGAAACAAAGATCTATTAAATATTGCTGCTAAGACTGCTTGAAGCCTCCATTCTACTTCCAAGGACTTTAACAGCATCCAAGAGCTCTTGAATGCCTGAGAAACCCTATTTAAAGACCATATACCTTCAAGAACAAGTATTATTCGGAAAAAGAAACCTTCCTCTGATTTGAAAAAGTGTTTCCAGTGAAATTGATAACCACAAACCCTATTTTTCCACAAAAGACCTGTATTTGCCTTCAAAGAACAAATTTGTTATGAAACCCTGATAAAATTTCAGTTTTTGATACTATATCTGGTTTTAAAATGAAATTGAATATATTTTAGCCTTTGCAGACCTTAAATAACTTCTAATTAATCCAAAAATTCTTTTGCAAATAATCAGAACCCTCTGTACATAAATCAAACTTTTTTTTAGTCCAGTTTATCAAAAAAGAGCAAAGAAACCCTTGTTATACAATTTCTGAGTCTGTAAAATAGTTTGAAGATCAATTTTGGAACTAAATTGAAAGTTAAAACCAAAATAAAGCCTGATTGTACCCTTTGTTGTTAAAAAGACCTCTGCCAAGCCAAAAATACCTTATGTAAACATTCTAAGCTTACAAAAGAGTACAAAAAGCCTAAAAATAGAGTTTTAAGCATATAGAAAGCTAAAAGTGTCAAAATTAAACCCAAAAATGTCTTTTAAGAGCATCATTGTTATAAATCCACTACAACCTCCTCTTTTAGATGTTGAGCATACACATTTAGTTGATGTAGATTACAAAATAATTGATCTAGTGATAGAATTCAATCTGCTATATCTCCATTGCTGGAGTCTAGAAAAATCCTTAGGTCAGGGAGATGAAGTTCAGATTTGGGAGTCTAATCTACCCAAATATGTGGTTCTACATACTCATCAGTGTCCAGAAGTCATTAGGCTATGTCAATCCTACTATTTCCCAGACCAAAGAGTTATGGTTGATGCTAACAAAGAAGTATTGTTCACTATTACTACAGAGTCTATAAACCTAATGCTTCAACTGAAACCAGATCCCAATGTAGTCCCATTATCAATATAATCTCTCACAAAGCTTTATATTGAATTATAATTTCCTAAGACATTTCAGATCTTCCAAAATTTCATGCCTGCATATGTTGAAATCCCAAAGATAAACCCTCCCTATTCATCTTCTAAATTTCTAGAAGGGTCAAGGCATGTCGTTTCTATATTATCCTTTATCCTAGGTTATTTTACTAATGAGCATATAGATGAGTCTATTCTAGGTTTTATATCCACTTTTGTTCCAGATTAACCTCCTTATGTCATCTATAACTATGCTGAATACATAGCTGATAATATCCATGATCAGCTTGTGAAATTGCGTACTGAAGGAGTTTTCAAATATCCATCCTTCCTCTTTCACATTTTCCTTTACTTCCAACCAGATAAATTCCCTATAAACCTTCAGAAATTGGATGTAGAAGGTAATCCATTGTCAGTCATCTTTTGTACCTCTCTAATCAGAAAATAATCAATAGAATTCACTTATGTGGATTTCATAGATTGTTTTTTTCATCCATTGACAAACATGCTGACAAATAGTGTACACCCAATAATTAGTAATGAGATAAAGAAAGTTTTACAGTGGTTAGATAAAAGTAGAACTGGAGATTGGTACCTTTACCAAAATCATACAGAGATCAAATTTTATGGGTCAAACCTTTTACCGTATAAACTGCCAAAATACTTTCCAGTGAGAGTTTTTTCCTTAGAGTACATAAGGAAAACTCTAAATTCAGATTCTATCAGCTTCTTAGCTACCAAAAATAAGGCTCAATTCAAATTAAAGAATTAGGTGGGTCCTTTCATTTGCAATCATAGGGAAGCAGGTATAGAAGAATCAAAACAATTGTTGGAATAGAAATTTGAAGAAAGTTTCATGTGGAATTATGATCCTCAGATAATACTCAATAAAATGAGGGTAAAAATAAAATTGATCCCTTATATCCATGATAAAAAGCTAGAGATTGAAAATTTTTATAATAAAATGGAATGGCTAAAAAATACCTTGGTAGAAATAGTTAAACACGGTGATACTAGTCACACCTTCAAAACTGTAAATCAAGAGGATAAAGCTACTAAGAGAATTAGGGAAGAAGGCACCTAAATAGCTGAAACAACAATAGAGACTAGGTTTAAAATCAGATATAATAAAAAAACCTAAGCTCAACCCAGTGAGCAAGTATAAAGAAACAATTAAGGTGCTAGATGAAGAAAACACAAATAAGAACACAAATGCCATGACAGTTATTGTAAATGCGCACGAAAAGGATATTCTAGACACTCATATGATTGAAATACATAAAAATATGGAGGCATCCTCATCGCAGCAAGCAGAGAATACAGACACTGATATTAAAGAAAATACAAGGAAATCAAGGCTAAGAATGAAGAGTTAAAAAATGAAATTTATTCATATTATCTAAAACAAACTCCACGAAGTCAAAAAATATTATTATTAGCCTTTGATTACACTAACAAGAAATTTCTTTTGAAAATTCTACAGCCAACAGTGTCCAAACCTACAACAATAGCAGACTACATGAAAGTTGACTTGGAAGTACTAGTTGATAGCATTCATCCTTTAGATAAAATTGAGTTTCATAAGCAAAGCTCTGAGTTGATTTATTCTACTATGACTACCAAGGCAATGAGTGCCCATAAACTTCAAAACACTATAACCAAATTGAGAGATCAAATCAGGATTGAAAATGCTTCCTCTTATATCAAGGACACAAGAATCAAGTCCTTAGAAGAACTAGTAATTGAGATAGGGTATAATCTTGCAAATGTAAAGGCTACTGAAGAATTGGTGAAAAAGAAGAATTTTGACATTGCAGCACTTAGAAAGCAACTAAAATTGCCTCCAATAGAACATCCTCAAGAAAAATAAATTGTGCAGGAGGAAAATTAGAAAGATGAGATGATGAGTCTCATTCTTAAAATGACAACAAATATTAAGGAAATGGAGATAGAAATGGAAAAGCTTGTCCAAGAGAAAGAAGCAAAAAAAATTCAAAGTGCTCCTCCCAAAGTCATCCCTATGGTAACTACAACAGTTCCTTCAACCTTAGCAGAGGAATTAATACCAAAAGCCCCATTGGGTACAACTATGCCAATGACTTCTTCTACTACCTCTGCTACATAATCATCCAATTCAGCAGTGCAACAAATAGATGAGGCAAGAAAGCTGATAAAAGATATGGAAGATATGTCCATTTAGAATAATAAGATCAATAGGTTGAAAGAAAAAATAAAGAACTTGGAAGATGCCAAGAAATTAGCTCAAATCAATGCTAAAATAGAGGAACAGAAAGCCAAAAGGCTAAGTGAGTAGTTGAAGAAGGTTGAAGCAGAATTAACTTTGAAAGAACCAACGACCTACATAAAAAAACCAGTTGTGGTCCAAGATCATTAAGTTTATCAATGACACTTGGCCTTCCATCCAGGTAATCTATGAACAAAAGGATTTTCCTAAAGTAGCAAAAGATGAAATTGTGAAGACAAAGCAAGAGATTGGTGCCAAACCTGAAGAGGCCCAAGAAATAATCAAGTTTTTAAACACCAAAAACCAACAATAGTTGGATGACATTGGGATAACTGATAGAACTGAAATAATACTTGAAGTGAGAAAGGTAACTACAAAGAAAAACTTGATGAAGAAGCTTGAAGAGAAGTGTCAGAACATGGATTTGGCCATAACTACATTTATGGTAAAGTTTGATATATTGAGGCAAAAGGTCTTGCCAAACATTCTTGTTATAAATGATAAGTTAATGAAGCAAGAGGATTACAACAAGAAAATTGGAGATTTTTCCAAAGAACAAATAAACAAGGCAGATTTCCAAGGAGTACCCACAAGAAAAGTGTTGCACAAAAGAATTGCAGATTTGTTTTATTTACAGCATGAGACAAAACATCTCTTTGTGGTCAAACCAACCTTTGTTAGGTACAAAGAGGCTGATGAAAATTACAGAAAACTTACCAAGATAAAGTTATTTGATGAAGAATTTTGGAAAAAGCTTATTAAATTTCTATAAAAGAAAATTTTACAGTGGAAGAGGATAAAAAATAGATTGTTTTTTTGACACACTAAAAACAAAATTTTACAACAATAAGGTAGCTAAAACAGTGATTAAGGAGTACCAGGAGTTAAAGTGTATAATATGAAAGAGTATGATATTAGATATAACACTTCAAAATAGATTGAAGATCTTTTTGCCAGCATTGAAGAAAACACAACAGCCAGTTGCACCTAAATCCAAACAACATTTCTATTTTATGTGAATAAATAGGACAGGTTGCAAAGTTGTTAAGCAGCTGTCACTATATTTTTATAAAATATATTTTATTTTCCTTATAAAAATCCTATTAGTATTCTAGGATATTTTGTAACACTTTTTGTATAAATACTTCACTCTTTGAAGTATTATTGTGGAAAAATTTGTTGAAGATTTCTATAGACAATATTTCTGTACCTGAAGGGCTTTTGTACCAAGTTTCAAGTCAGCAAGGTTGGATCAAATTAATAAAGCATCATGTTTCAGGATTCATGTGTTGGGCTAACTTGAGTGAAGTATTTTCTACTGTTAAATTTTTCAATCTTAATATGTTTTCCATTCATACATACATGTGTTCTAAATTTAAATGTGAAATCAGGAAGTGATATATCAGAATTTGTTAATAACACTCTGTTATTTACCGGTTTTCATTTTAATGTTTTCTGCTGATTTCCAAAGTAGGGAACCCTTAATTTCTCCCTCTTTCAAATGACCTCTTTCCTTTTCACTCCTTATCTGGATCAAATAATTCTTGATTTCTCTTTATCGCAATTAAACCACTTCACCAATCAGCCTCAAAGATAATAAGCAACTCAACTATCTTGCCCTGAAAATATTTGACTTTAGACTTTGATCCTGACCTATCTGCTTGACATATTGACTTCATTTTCCCAATGGAAAAACAAATCTATCTCTATCCATCTCATTAAGTGATTTTTCCCACCAAACTAAACCAAATATCAAAACCCAATTTCCCCATATAACTAGCCTAAAATCAAACATAAAAACAAAGTTGTATCTTATAGAGAGATCCCTCTCTGAGCCTTAGGAAGGCTAGATCCTAGAGCTTGAAAGTAGGTTTGTGGTTACCTCTAATGTTCTTAAAACTATAGAATAAAAATCTCACACCTTCAGGAATTATTAGAGTGATAACACCCGGTACCCCCAAATTATACCAAAGGGGAAGATAATACCTTACTAGAGACGAATTTCTACTAGTTGTTGTCAGTATTAGAAGAAGATAAAGAATGGACCAAGTTTAAATAAAGATAAATTAAATTCACTGAATGAAATTAACAAGTGGATGTTGCTACCATACAGATAGAGTTGAACATTAGTAGTGAACATCTTTAATATATGAGATTTGGTGTAGGTAGATTATCATCCAATGCGAGCAAGGACACATCGAATAAAAAATTGTAGTGCTCGATAACCTAAGAAAATATAGTAAACATGATGCATCCATATTAATTTAAGATATTTTACAAGGTTTATAGCATCAGTAGTCCTAAATTCACAGATTAACAAGTCTTATTTGGATGTGAACATCCAACCGATACAGTATAATGGTACATATTTAAACTGGAGCCTAAAATCAAATAAAGACAGGTTGTACATTTAGTTTTATAAAAAGAGACAAAACATATCCACTGGTTATATTTTTAAACTATTTTCGATTAAGGAAATAAATTGTCAAAGCTACATCCCTGTGTTATAATGAGAAAATATGTAGTGCATGACACACAATGAGAAAGAAATATATCCACGATATTATTAAAAAAAAAAACTCAAATCATGTAACTGAGATGCAATCTCATGTATAGTAATAAATCTAATTCCTAGGAGAATATTTTGTAGGCCTCCCTACAGGCGATAATGAAATATAATACCAACAAGGTGTATATCGTATATACCATATGAGTCATACAAAATTTAATACTAAATATATTGGGCTCTAAGTACACATACAAAAGAACCTAAAGGCCACTCTCAATATTTTACGCCATCAATATGAAAAATTCTCTCAAGAAGCATATCACTCCAATAGAGGAGGGTCGACAAAAAATTCCTCTTGATGATAGGAGTGGAGTGTTATGAAACCAGCTCCAAAAATAGAAGAAAAGAGACATCAACGCCTTAGAAATCAAGCACTTCGAGGGGATGACCTCCTTTACGTTACATAAATAAACAATCCTTGGATCATACAAATGACAAAACCTCCTTTTTATATATAGGAGTCCATGGGGTCACAATATAATCCTAGCCGACCTAGCAATAATAATGTAAGGGAACAAAAATAACAATAAATACTTTTATGGGGCACAATAATAACAATATGGGGGATACAGGGGTAGAGCAATAACAATAAGGGGGCTACACTAACAACAATAAGCGACTACACTAGTAATATAGGGACCTAACATGCTGCTCTCCTTCAAATAAGTGTTTTCCTCAATGCTTGAGTAGCTCTCGATGCTTCTGTATAAAATTCTCATCCTCCCATGTAGAATATTCAATGGATAGGTTCTTCCACTTGATGAGATACTCTGAAATTGATCGATTTCTTAGCTGTCGAGTTTTTATTTCCATGACTTATTCAAGTTACAATATGGTTTTTCCTTCCTCATCAAACTCTGGTAATATTGTTTGAACTGGAAGTTCATCACCTATAACCTTCTTTAAGCATGAAACATGGAAAACTGGGTGCACTCGAGAAGAAGTAACAAGCTCCAATTTTTATGACATAGAACCAATATTTTACAACACATTGTAAGGACCATAGTACTTTGGAGATAATTTATTATCCTTCTTAGCTTGTACGATTGTAGCCGTAAAAATACCCAGTATCCTACATCAAAAATTCTCTCACTGCGATGTTGATCTACCTATTGTTTCATTAAATTTTGTGCCAAATTTAGGTTATCCTTTAAGAGTTGGAGAAAATTTTGTTGATGTTCAATGTGATCTTCCACTGCTTAAACCTTAGGATTTTCTCTTAAAGATGATGTGATGGACGGTGGATGATATCCATAAAGTTCCATAAATGGGGTGTTTTTTGCTGCAGTATGGAAGGAGCAATACCACCATTCAGCCAGAGGTAACCACTTGACCCATTGTGTTTGTTTATCAGATACAAAACAATGAAGATACCCTTCCAAACATTTGTTCACTATCTCAGTTTTCCCATCAGATTGAGGATGATAAGATGAGCTATGAGCTAATTGAGTACCCAAACAAGAAAATAATTCCATCCAAAATTTTCCAATAAAAAATGGGATCTTTATCACTTACAATAATATTTGGGTTTCCATGTAACTTTTGAATTGTTTCCATAAATGCATTAGCAATTGTACTTTCTTTAAATGGATGAGATAATGCACAGAACTGTGCATATTTGGTAAGTATATCAACTACCTCCATGATGACACTCCTTCCTTCAGACTTAGGTAAAATTGTGATAAAATCCATTGAAACCTCCTCCCAACGTTGACTTTGAATAGATAGAGGCTATAGAAGACCCGAGGTCTTAATTGTCTCAATTTTATTTTGTTGCCAAACCAAACATTCCACAATAAAATTTTCAACATCATATTTAAATTCATCCCAATAGAATTCTTTCTTCACCCTGTGGTAAGTTTTTAAAAGACCTGAGTGTCCTCCTGGGGGAGAGGTGTGCAATTCCAAAAGAATATTTTTTTCTAGTTGGGAACTATTAGAAAAATATAAGTGATATTTCTACCATAAGGAATCATTTTTTCAACTAAGTGTATCAGATGTACTAGGATCTTGTTGCAACTTTTGAATGAGTGTCCACACTTCTTCGCCATTCTTCTATTCATCCCTTCCTTTGGTTATCCAATCTGGTTGGATAATAGAAATGGCACAAAGAAATGCTTCCACCTCTTCATCCTTTCTTGAGAGTGCATCTGCAACAACATTTAGCTTCCCTTTTTTCTAGATGATTTCAAAGTCATCACCCAACATCTTTGTGACCCATTTTTTATGCTCTTTTGAAGAAAGTATTTGTTACAATAAGTATTTAAGACTATTATGATCATTTTTTACATTGAAGTGTCTTCCCATTAGGCAAGGTCACCACTTCTTTAGTGCATGTAGTATTGACGACATTTTCTTCTCATAAATAGCTTTCTGTAAATATTTTCCTTTGATTGGACGACTTTCAAAAGAAATGGGGATTCCTTCTTGCATTAAAACAACACCAATTCCATTTCCCGAGGCATCAAATTCCACAATAAACGTTTTTGTGAAGTATGGTGTTGCTAAGACTGGTGCTAGGCACATTTCCTCTTTAAGATTTTCAAAGGCCTTAGTTGCTTCATGAGTCCATGAAATTCATCTTTTTTCAATAATGTTGTTAGAGGTGCTGCTATTCTCACATAATTCTTAACAAACTTGTGATATTACCCTGTTGACATGAGAAATCCTCGCAACTACTTTATGGTTGTGGGGACTTTCCATTGCTTAATGGATTTAGTTTCTTTAGGATCTACCTTAACACCATCATGAGATACAATATGGCCCAGATATTCCACCTTTTGTACTCCAATGAAATATTTGGAGGTTTTTTCATATAATTGTTTCTCCAATAGTTTGAGAACCCTGTCAACATGTTGAACATGATCCTTCCAAGACCTACTGTAGATTAGTATATCATCAAAAAATACTAACACAATTTTTTTAAGGAAGGGTTTGAAAATGGAATTAATCAAACCTTGAAATGTAGAAGGTGCACTGGTAAGGCCAAATGCATGACCAAAAATTCATAATGACCCTCATGATTTCATAATGTTGTTTTCGAAATATCTTGAGTCTTCATTCTAATTTGATGATATCCTAAACGAAGATCCAATAATTCATCAATCACAGGACTGGGAAATTTATCTTTAATAGAGAGCTTATTGAGCTCCCTATAATATGGAAACATGTGCCATGATCCATTCTTCTTGTGAACCAATACTATTGGAGCAGAGAAAGAGCTTTCACTAGGTCGAATTATATTAGCCTCTATCATTTCTATAATCATACGTTCAATTTCGCTCTTTTGGACTTAAGGATATCTGTAAGGCCTGATGTTTGGAGGAACACTTCCTAAAATCAAATGAATAGCATGATCATGCTCACAAATAGGTGGGAGTCCTTTAGGAGTTTCAAACACCTTGGAATTATTTTCCAAGAATTTTTATAGATCTGGAGAAATAGATCGTTTTTATGTTGGAACTTCTGGTGAGCATAATTGTGTGATTACACCTTGTTTTTATTTCTTCAAAAGCTTTGTCATGATGTTAGAGCTTACTATTTTTCCTGGTTTCCCTATGATATGCCATAATTAAACTTCCTTTTCTTCCGGAAAAAAATTTAAGAAAATTTCTTGAAAATTAAAAGCTACCATCTCCAAAGATTGTAATCATTGTACTCCTAGTACAACATCACCACCTCCCATTGGAATGAAAAGCATTGGAATACTCAATACATATTACCCCATGGTTAGCTTGATATTATGTCATTTTCCATAGAAATTTATAGTTCCTCCATTTACAACCATCAATTGACACTCTAGTGATGGGTATATGAAGCAATTCAATTCCTTGGCTACCTTACAATGAATAAAATTATGGGTACTACTTGAATCAATAAACACTATTACCTTTTTCTTCTTGATATGTCCTTCTATCTTGAGAATTTGAGGAGTGTTAATTCCTACCAATGAATTACAGGATATGGTCAGACTCATTTCTTCTTTCTCTAGGGTTGGTTCCTGGTGTATATCCTCTTCTTTTGAAGTTTCTTGTTCATTTTCTTCCTCCTCTTCACAATGTATGTAAAACAAATTCTTCTTAGCACACTTATGACCTTTAGTGTATTTTCTATAACAACTGTAGCAAAGCACTTTTTCTCTTTTTTCTACCAATTTTTGTGGTGTCAAACTTGTAGATTGTGGAAATCTAGGAATAGCAACACTTCCATCTTTATAGATGTGAGTGGTAGGCTTCCTTGTTGCCATAATTTTACATTAAATTTTTCTTGCCAACCTGAACGCCTTCTCCAATGAATTAGGTTCCCAAAGGCGAACCTCGTGGTGGATGTTATCCTTTAAATTTCCTATGAAGAAATCAATCTTGTGTTCCTCTAGAATATCAGTTGCCCTTATATTCAATTTTTGGAAGACCTCAATGTGCTCCACCATTGAACCCCTTCGTTTAAGATTTATTAATTTATTAAATAAGGTGTTTCTCTTTGTATCCTCATAATGTGTTATCATTTCCTCTGTAAAAATTGAGCAAGCGACAATTTTTTTACGGGAGAAAATCCATTGATACCATATAAATGTGTTTTGTTCTAAATATAAAGTTTCCATGCATACCTTTTGCAGTTTTGCACATTATTGAGATCAAAATATTGCTCCATATGTAGTATCCATGTTACGGGATCCTTGCCATAAAACTTCCTCATATCAATATTTGGAATATGGTGGGTATTCAATCTAACATTAGAGTTTATGAAATCACGATTAACATTTATTTTGTTCTCATCATGATTTTCCTCTAATATATTTTCGCCATATGAATCATTTCGTGTATCAACTTTGTCAAACCTTCCATGTTTGATTTTAGATCATTCTTCATGTCTTCCATTTTTTCTTTCATGTCATCCATCTTAGCTTCCATTCCATTCTTCAAACCATCCATCTTATCTTCCACTCCTTTCTTAAAAACTTCTATTTCATTTTTTGTTTCTCTTTGCGAGGGCAAAAGTTGTTTCACTTGCTCTTGTAATTTTTATATAGCATGCTGCACTTATGCCCCTTCATGAGTCATAGTAGAGCCTTATGAGGGATTAATTGATGTTGAATTATTTTTATGGGGAATTTTCGAACCCAATACTGATATTTATGCTTCAATATGCCCTTCAAATCACTTCAAACTGATTTTTCGAACAATACTTATGCAATTTGAAAACAAATACACACATTTTTCTTGCTTTTTAGGAGCTCTATATTGAAATTGGTGTATCTCTGTAATTTTGGATCCCTGAGATTTTGTCTTCAGTCCTTTAGTATCCCTTTCAATATTCTTTCAAATTCCACAAGTCTCACCTGATTTTGATTCTTCAAGGAAAAGCTATGCCCAATCTCCCACAATGACCTATTTATGGACTCGTTCAGTAGAGAAAAATTGTATGGCATGCCACGTGTTATTGTTTCCTCCTTCGGCTTTGAAATTGATACATAGGAAACTATAGTTTGTGTAATTTCAACCACTTTTTATAGAATTCAATCTGATGCTCAGAGATAGATTTATGACTATTTTCCCAAGGTCACCTCTTTGAGATGAAATTCAGGAGCCTGCAAAAGCCCTAACATCCACATATCATATCTCCAAAAATAATGCGAACCAAGATCTAAAATTTTTACACAACGCTCAGGATTTCTTCGCAAATGGGTTTTTTTCATAGCTTCTAAGCCTTCGTAAAAAAAAAATTATAGCAAAAATTCCACGATGACCTATTTGAAGCAGTGAAACCCTACAATCCAAAGCTCTGATAACAAAATTTATTAATATAGCTCCAAAATTAGAATAAAAGAGAGATCAATGCCTTATAAATCAGCCACTTCGAGGGGGAAACCTCCTTTACATTACAGAAATGAACAATTCTTGGACAATACAAATGACAAAACCTCCTTTCTATATATAGGAGTCCATGGGGTCACAATATAATCCTAGCTGACCTAACAATAATAATGTCAGGGCACAAAAATAACAATAGTGGCTTTTATGGAGCACAATAATAACAATATGGGGGCTACAGGGGTACAAAAATAACAATAAGGGGGCTACACTAAAAAAAAGATAAGGGACTACACTAGTAATATAGGGACCTAACATGGAGGAAAGCACGTCAAACAAATTCCATTGTGCCTTTGAGAATACAAGTAAGAAGCTGAAAGGTTCACTAACCTGTACCAATGTAAGATGAAGTTAGAGGTGGAAGATTTGTTCCGTGTTACACGGGATGCTTGCAGTAAACCCCAGTGTGTGCATACTTGTAGAAATCCTTCAGCAAGGAAATTAAGGTTAAATGTATTAATGGTAAGCATGATTAGGGTTAATCAATGAGACAAATAAAAACTAAATAGAACTTAGAGTACCTTTAATGATGATGAATCCCAATAGTTTTCCCCTGCACATTATTTAAATTACCATTAACGCCAAAAGGAACGATGTGGGTCTCTATTTCCATACAGATATCAAGGAATCATGGGTTCGCATTTAATAACAAACTAGTGGGCATAGGAGAATTCACCTAGCCCTACTGATGCTTGAAAAAAAAACCCAAGAACGAAACCCTATTTATAAATAGAGGCCTCACCAAAAAAAAAAAATTATTTAATAAACCTTTGGGGGGGAAATAAAGGAATCCTTAGAAATGTACCTATCTTGATGCCTTGGAAAAGCTCATGTCTAGGGGAATCAATCTAACCTTTCATAGAAAATACAGGTCACCTTGAACTCGTGGAGGAAGCAAAGAGTAAATGCAATAATCCCTAGTAATAAAATTAATAACCATGAAAAAAATGTGTATCGAAGTATAACATAAATTGAAATTACCATGAAAGAAAGTGGGGAGGTATTCCAGATATGTTAATGTATCCCTTGGAAATCAAAGTGAATAGGAATTTCCACGATGGTGAAGGCAATACCCATGGTCTGACCTGGAAGTAGTAGACACATTATAAATCAATATACTTAAATTTGTGTTACAAATAAGTAGTATAACTATATAGCTTAACATACCAGTGCCATTCATTGGTTGAGTGTGGGTTTGAAAAGACCACGAAATATGGTAAGAAAAGACAGTTGTTGGGGTACCAACACCTCTCATCATGACACTATGATATATTGACATTACCTGACCAGCTAAAAAAAAAAAATTCCAAATGAGAGGTAAATTATTTTGAAGCATTAGGTTACGGTTTAGTGGAAGGATGGCCATCGTTGGATGGGGACAATAATGATGCAAGAGCATCTAGACCTAAGCCAACAATGTGATGAAATGGTCACATGTTGTGGCTAATACAAGTTTGGAGGAAGACTTGGTTGTTAAATTTGTAGTTAAAAGTGGCCTAATTCTGAACAAAAATTAGAAATAAATGGCAAATGATCCTCCCTACGTGGAGATCAAGCCAGGTAGTCTAGTTTTTTTAGATTAGGATAAGGTAGGAATTCTAAATATATATTTTATTTCTCCAAATATGGAGGAGATGGTTAAGTGAGTATATACGCAATCTCTTTTGTGTTAAAAGGGAGAGAGCGAGAAGCAAAAGAGGAGAGATTTAATTAGGGTTGAGTGTGAGGTGTTGGTGTGGAGTGAAAGCTCATATTAGAGGAGGACTGTATAGGTTAAAAAGAAACAGAGTTATTTTATGTATCACTGGCAAAGGCGAAATTCTGTCTGTTGCTCTGTTATGAAATAAATTAGTGGTTGTGTTTCTTGGCGCAATTTACCTTTCTGTGTGTGCATAAATTGCTGAATCGATTTTAAAATTAGTGGTTGTGTTTCATATATGATGAATTGTGAGGATTGGCGCAATTTACCTTTCTGTGTGAGCGTAAATTGTTGAATCGATTTCAAACTGTATTTTATTGTGAAAGTTGTAACAATTCTGTGGTTGTTAGAATCTGGTTTAGTCAAATTTTGTGAATTATAAACTCCGCAACACAAAGGAACAGTCTGAAAGACTTCACGGTCTTCTGGAGCAGAGAATTGATATCAACTGTGAAATTCGTTGGTCCACGGTACTTATTGCATCAGAACGGAGGCGGAGAAATCACAATTCTGTTTTGAAATGAATTGGGCTTGGAATTGCATCGGATCAGAATCGTTCGATACAATAATGAACCAGACGTGGAATGTTATAAATCGATTCTAAGATTGAATCCGATCCAGTACAAAGATTGGTTCGGAAGGTTGTGAGAAGTCCAAAGGTGGAGGCGCGCATTAAACTGGGCGATTTCCGCATTCCGATCAAATCGGATCGGGTTTGTGGAGCAATCTACAGGTTTGGCGTTGAATCTTTGAGATCTCCGACTGCCGATTGAATCCGATCGGAACTATGACCAGCTGACAGTTGTGACATTCAATTCGGCCGATTAGTGATTCCATTTGCAATCGCATCGGAGTAATGGAGAGTGGATCAGATTGGAGCAACGGAGATTTGTATCAATTCGGAGTTGTGTGGAGCGTGATCGCCGATTTCTATAGAGGTGGGTGTATATTATTTGAAATCCATATATGTGGATTGGAGCGGTTGTTAATCATAGCTTGTATGATCGCCGATTGAAATTATTTTGAATCATAACACATCGGATTTAATTACAGTGTCGACAGTTAGTGACATGTTTGAATGGCAGCTTGCAATAGATGCGTGTTGTAAGTTGAATGAGATCAGGTGTTGCTGCAATATATACATATGTATGAAACTATTGTGAAATGTGTTCAACGCTGTTTTAAATGGTGTGAACAATTATATCGGATTGATCAGATTTGGAGTAGCTGTGATTATATGGGAGGAATGGTAATTGGAGCGTGATGGGTGTATTAAAATCGCATCAGGGTTATTGAAAAACAATATAAGTGGTGGTATATTGCAGATAGCGAAATGCGAATTGAATGAACCATCGATCTGAGATTGTATATCAGTAAAATGGTTATAAAAGGCGCAGTTTCAAAAGGTATATTGGATCAGAGGTATAAAAATTATAAATGCCGGCAATTTCTTAATTGAGCGAAATCATTTCTGATTGTGGTATAATTATGGTTTGGAAGGGGCAGTTCGATTTGGAACAAAAGTTTTGCAATCAACTTCAGTTAATATCAATTGTGAAATCTGTATATGTATCGATCTTTGAATAAAAGGATTGAATCAAAAGCTCGATTCGAATCAGTGTTAGAACCTCAGTTTGATGAGTCGATCTCATGGAGGGTGCCATTGGTTTAAGGGGAATCTGACTGTTGGTGTGAAAAAAATGTTTGTGAAATTTCCAGGATTTGAAGTTTTAAAAAGCTAATTTCTGAGATGTATTTTATATAAATTAGCCATAGTGTGATTCTGGGTTTGCAGGGATTCCCCTGCGTCAATTTTGGTATCAGAGCTTGGCTCTGTGGAAATCGAAGAGAATGTTTGCTGATGAAGATTTAAAATTACAGAGGTATGGAAACAGTAGCATGTTGAAAGAGTCAAGACTGCAACAATATAAATCAAGAGAAGTTATGAGAGAAGAACCAGATAGAAGTGGTAGTGAACCTGAAGAATCCAACAAGAGATTAGACAGAGAGGACAATTGAGGTGTTCTCGAAAGAAAGAGTGAGAGATTGCAGAAGCCTAGAGGGAGAAAAGGGGTTGCTCAAGAGAAGATTCCGGATAGGGGATCATGCTTACCAAAAGACTGAGTGAGGAGAGCTTAGTGAGGTAAGATTGCAGTAAGAAGGACTTGATGTGCAGAGGCTTGTTGCAGAGGTGCGAAGAGCTCATGGAAAGAGAGGAGCAGAAAATGACTACAGATAGTCATAGAAGAAGTTCACAAAGAAGCCACAGCAGAAAGGAAGATGCCAAAGCAAATGGCATGAGGATGAGTCAAGAAGATTTTGACCGAGAGAAAGCTGAGATAGGTTTCCAGATTGGAATATTGATGAAGATGTTGCAGAAAAGTGGTTGGACCATGAGGAAAGGAGTAAAATGGCAAAGGCTACGGGAAAGGAGAAATCAGCAAGTGAAGTCAGAGATAGTAGAAGAATTGAGAAAGATTGAGCAGATATTGAGTGGTCAAGAGGAATCAGAGAAACTCAGAGAAGTAGAGGTAGAATTGGAAGTTTCCATTTGCAGACTAGAATAGGGTGAGATGTTAGGGAAAGAGGATAATGAGAGGTCAGCTGAAGATCCCATGGACTATTGGCAGAGTTCAGGACAATTCGAAGATATGTTGACAAAGGAAGCAGATGAGGCAATGCAGCCTTTTGATTTTGATTCTTATAGTTTGTGTATGTTTGCAGGATATGCAGAGGATGATGGATAGTCGATTGAAATTTTCACAACCAAGAATGAAGCTCTTGAGGTAAAGTATGATGAAGAATCCTTTTTAGAGGAAGAAGGTGTTGATCATTTGCAACAAAAGGAGTTCATAGATGAAATCCTGTTTGGTGTGAAATAGTCAGATGAGGTTGATATAGACCAGCAGTCTGAAGACAATTCCATAGTGGGACTACAAAAAAGTAAACCAATGAACTTGTTTAATAGAATTGATGAAAGATGCTTGCAGTATGATAATGTGGAAAACAGGTCAACTCAGGAGGATTGCCAAGAAAAGAATGAAGCTGAGAATGGAAATTGTGAGGAACTGCTGGAGAGATTTCACAAGGAAATAGAACTCTTGGAGAGATTACTCAAGGAACCTAAAGGAGAAACAAAGCTTACAGAACCTGATGGAGGAAAAGGTGTCGAAGACAGCATTAATAAATATGATGCTGAAATCAGAGAAATTGAACAGCGATTATTTGAAGGTGAGATGAAGGATCAGGAGAAACAAGGAAGTTATGTCCTCAGAGACATGAAGGAGACAGAAATATTAACTCAGCAAGATGAATATGGAGGTAACCAGAAATTTGGAAGGAATGATCAGCTACATGAGAATGAATTTGAGGAAAGCATTAATTTGTAGAAGTATAGAAGCTGGCAGCAGAATGAAGAACCAGAAATTGGTCTGGCAGTACAAAGAAAAATAAGTGAAGACCGAAGATACAGATGGAGACTGAAGAAAAGAGTGAAATGGAAGCTATTGCAACAGAGTTTGAATGGAAAGCTGATGAACAAGTTCAGGAAACTTGAACAAATTCATATTGATTTGAAGTCACCACAAGAAGGGTCTGCTGAAATCCAAAAGATATATGGTGGAGGATTGGTGCTTGAAGCATCAAAAGAAAATGAAAGATATTGTATTTTGAAAACTGAAGGTTGTTGTGTGTTTGCAGGTCCCATTGACTTGAGGAAAGACAAACAGTTATTGAAGACTGTTGAAGAAATGACTACTCATAGTCATATGCAGAATAAGGAGGATGGAAAAAGAATTTTTGAATTCAAAGGATACACTGAGTCATTGAAGATCATTGATCTTGAAGAAAGCCAAAGTGAAGGAGGATTAAAGACAGATATTGCGGACAATGCAGTTAGTAAAGATGGTGCAGAACTTTTGAGAGAACTTCCAGATGAGATGGCAGATTTGTATAAGTTGAATCTTTTGATGAGGAAGCCAGGTAAAGCATTTGTGTTTATTGAGTTGATTAATTTTGATGAAGATTTACATGTAGGAAAAGGGAAATGTGAAGTCAATCTGAACCAAGAAGAACAGATTGGATTAATGGAAGGTATGCTAGAATTTGAAGCAAGGAATGATGAAGTCATGAATGAGAAACCAGAAGAAGAACCTGGGAAAAGGCATTTGTACATTTCAAAAATGTATATGGAAGATTATTGGCATAAAGATTATGATGTTCTAATTCAAGAACACAATCAGTTGCAGTAGAAAAGTATTCAGCACACGAGGAGTGAAATGGACAATGAATTGGATGAGTTGTGGAAACTCACACTACAACATTCCAGTGAAACAGATGCAGGACAAAAGAAGAAGGGAAGATTGACTGGAAGAAATGGTACAGGTGAAGGGAATGGAAAATTGCAAATTAGAGTGTTCAAAGTAGCAGCGAAATATGTGAAAAGGACAGCAGCAGATAGTGAGGCATTGCAGCACAAAGGCGGGAGACTCGAGGGACAAACAACAATAGTAACCAAAGACAGAATATCAAATCAAGTATGGGATCCAGGAGGACGCAAACAAGAAGTGCATGATCAGGAGATCATGGTTAATTTAAACTTTGGGAGTCTGATGCAGGAGCATCTAGACCTAAGCCAACAATGTGATGAAATGGTCACATGTTGTGGCTAATACAAGTTTGGAGGAAGACTTGGTTGTTAAATTTGTAGTTAAAAGTGCCCTAATTCTGAACAGAAATTAGAAATAAATGGAAAATGATCCTCCCTGCGTGGAGATCAAGCCAGGTAGTCTAGTTTGTTTAGATTAGGATAAGGTAGGAATTCTAAATATATATTTTATTTCTCCAAATATGGAGGAGATGGTTAAGTGAGTATATATGCAATCTCTTTTGTGTTAAAAGGGAGAGAGCGAGAAGAAAAAGAGGAGAGATTTAATTAGGGTTGAGTGTGAGGTGTTGGTGTGGAGCGAAAGCTCATATTAGAGGAGGACTGTATAGGTTAAAAAGAAACAGATTTATTTTATGTATCACTAGCAAAGGCGAAATTCTGTTTGTTGCTCTGTTATGAAATAAATTAGTGGTTGTGTTTCTTGGCGCAATTTACCTTTCTGTGTGTGCATAAATTGCTGAATCGATTTTAAAATTAGTGGTTGTGTTTCATATATGATGAATTGTGAGGATTGGCGCAATTTACCTTTCTGCGTGAGCGTATTTGTTGAATCGATTTCAAACTGTATTTTATTGTGAAATTTGTAACAATTCTGTGGTTGTTAGAATCTGGTTTTGTCGAATTTTGTGAATTATAAACTCCGCAACACAAAGGAATAGTTTGAAAGACTTCACAGTCTTCTGGAGCAGAGAATTGATATCAATTGTGAAATTCGTTGGTCCACGGTACTTATTGCATCAGAACGGAGGCAGAGAAATCATAATTCTGTTTTGAAATGAATTGGGTTTGGAATTGCATCGGATCAGAATCGTTCGATACAATAATGAACCAGACGTGGAATGTTATAAATCGATTCTGAGATTGAATCCGATCCAGTACAAAGATTGGTTCGGAAGGTTGTGAGAAGTCCAAAGGTGGAGGCGCGCATTAAACTGGGCGATTTCCGAATTCCGATCAAATCGGATCGGGTTTGTGGAGCAATCTACAGGTTTGGTGTTTAATCTTTGAGATCTCTAACTGCCGATTGAATCGGATCGGAACTATGACCAGCTGACAGTTGTGACATTCAATTCGGCCGATTAGCGATTCTGATTGCAATCGCATCGGAGTAATGGAGAGTGGATCGGATTGGAGCAATGGAGATTTGTATCAATTCAGAGTTGTGTGGAGTGTGATCGCCGATTTCTATAGAGGTGGGTGTATATGATTTGAAATCCATATATGTGGATTGGAGCGGTTGTTAATCATAGCTTGTATGATCGCCGATTGAAATTATTTTGAATCATAATGCATCGGATTTAATTACAGTGTCGACAGTTAGTGACATGTTTGAATGGCGGCTTGCAATAGATGCGTGTTGTAAGTTGAATGAGATCAGGTGTTGCTGCAATATATACATATGTATGAAACTATTGTGAAATGTGTTCAACGCTGTTTTAAATGGTGTGAAAAATTATATCGGATTGATCAAATTTGGAGTAGTTGTGATTATATGGGAGGAATGGTAATTGGAGCGTGATGGGTGTATTAAAATCGCATCAGGGTTATTGAAAAACAATATAAGTGGTGGCATATTGCAGATAGTGAAATGTGAATTGAATGAACCATCGATCTGAGATTGTATATCAGTAAAATGGTTATAAAAGGTGCAGTTTCAAAAGGTATATTGGATCAGAGGTATAAAAATTATAAATGCCGGCAATTTCTTAATTGAGCGAAATCATTTCTAATTGTGGTATAATTATGGTTTGGAAGGGGCAGTTCGATTTGGAACAGAAGTTTTGCAATCAACTTCAGTTAATATCAATTTCTGAAATCTGTATATGTATCAATCTTTGAATAAAAGGATTGAATCAAAAGCTCGATTCGAATCAGTGTTAGAACCTCAGTTTGATGAGTCGATCTCATGGAGGGCGCCATTGGTTTAAGGGGAATCTGACTGTTGGTGTGAAAAGAATGTTTGTGAAATTGCCAGGATTTGAAGTTTTAAAAATCTAATTTCTGAGATGTATTTTATATACATTAGCCATAGTGTGATTCTGGGTTTGCAGGGATTCCCCTGCATCAAATAAGATCCCCATCGTTCATAGATTTTCGAGGACTGATAGCCATGTGATGCTCACATGGGCAGGGAGGAGGTGACTAGATTCAATTCATTCCCATAACCTGATGATTGTTTCCTCCAAACCCTTGAATATCATTGCAATTCAATCAAAACAAGGGGGGTGGGGGGGGGGTCGAATAAATGGAAATAATTACCAATGTATATATACATAGATATAAATAAACCGCCACACAAGATTTTCGTTTCCTTTGAAATCGGAGAAATGGAATAGGTGAGACATCTATATACTGTATTCTTCATTGAAACGAATTAGAGAGAAGAACTTAGTATATTACACTATTTATGTAAGTATTAGTGAAATATGTAAAAAAACTACCTCACTCGTACAATAACCTAAGATGTAGCAATCTTCATAGGTCTCAATAACAATGTATATCATGGAAATGGTAATGGTTTCTCTAGTAGGAGCCTTCGGAAGTCGAAATTCCACTAGCATCATACCCATTTATGGAAATTTCTAACCATATAAAAATTGTATACACATTCCATTCTCATACTCATAACTCCATTATGTTCTAATGAAAAACACTTAAATAGAAGTTTGGGATTCAAACTTGCCTGATAAAATATTATTGTGAGTCTCCCTCAAAATTTATATATGGAATATAATATAAAGAATTTATAACCAAGAAAATTGGTTGACAAAAACAGGCCTTAGGGAAATGTGGAAAAACACATATGTGAATGATCTACTAGATATGTGGTGAATATGCATTACAAGAGAAATATAACTAAAAATTGTTGTTAAGGGAAAAATAAATCACAAAAATAAGAAACTATATTGAATAATTAGAGACTGTCAAGTTAATAATAATTGTAATATTGGTATTAAAATGCCCCAAGAAACTATAAAAATGCAGGAACCATCAACCTTACACATAAATGAATAAGGGTAAAATGGAAAAAAGCTAAAATTGTGAGTAAAAACATGAAATCCCTCAAGAAAAATTGAATAAACCATAAAAATGGAAAAGAAATACTTGATTGGGAATCAATCTTAAGGATAAATGGCCTCAAAAATTTAGTGGAATTAGATATCAGTATTTTTGTTTCATTATAAAATTCACAAATTAGATTTTTACTGAACTAAAGAAAACTATAAAGTGGTGGATTGTAATGATGTCATTGGATAAACTAGGGATGTTTATAGGAAATCTTGAAGTAGCATAATAGAGAGGCAAAACCTGAAGATGAAAATTTCTAAATGGTGTAGCCAAAACATGAAAGAAAATCCATAAAATTATATTTTTCTAGTAATGTGTTCTTTTAATATAAATATGTAAAATACGAGTGGAGATGTCTGTAATCAATGAAAACAATTTTAGGAATAGATTTTTCATTGATGCACATAGAAATGCAAAAGGAAAAGTATCTGTGGTTATACATAGGAGTAAGATGGACATAATTTTCATAATTAACCTACAATGTAGGCCAAACTCGAAAAAATCAATGGAGTGAGTTAAAAAAAATAGTGGATAAGGTGTAAAAAGAAAAATTAGTGTTGTAAATTTGGAAACTTACACTTGTTTCTTAAACCATGAAACTTAAGTGTATCAAGATACTCCTTAATTATATATCTTGGTATTGTGGATTCCATATTTTTGTCCTCATACTTTTATTTTTTTATAGAAAGGTAAGGAAATACAAGCTTTAAAGAAAAAGAAAATCATATTTTTTGGAAAAAATAAAACAAAAGGCCTAAGTAAAAGGTTGGAAAACCTTAATTCAGGACACTGCTAAAACAATATGTAGGGAAGAAAATATAATCAAGAAACCACCCAGGAATCAATGATGTTGTTAATTCTAATGGAAAGTAAATCTTAGCTTAGGGGAGAACTGGAGGATACAATCGCGGTTAGGAGGAACATGCTCAATTCTTGGGTAATTTTCCAATTCAAATTCTAGTTAGGATTATGTTTTCCTTAGTTAAATTGCATGTTGAATTCTAGGGTGTATTTGCACTAAGTAAAGGTTAAATTATATGGTTTCTTGTTGAATACTGATTTATGTACTATGTGTAATGAATCCTCCCACATTTACCCACTTTCACTAGCTTTCCCAGCATAAACATGAGCTAATGGTCACTATGATAAGACTCAACCTTCTAGGTGACCTTAAGGGAATGGATTCGACAACTCAGGACCTCACTGACTTCCTATGGTTCCATAGGAACTCCAAGAGTAACCCAACCCCTCTAGGTGTACAACCCCTGAGATAAATCACTTTCTCCTTCACGTAGTGTTACATTGAAAATTGTCATCCTAACATTCTGCTATGTGTATGAGCTCATTATTACTCATACTTCCCCCCTTGCAAGCCTAACATATCAGTTCCTCATATCAAGCCTTGAAAATTAGAGAAATGTTCCTAAAAATCTCCTAAACTTTGGTGTCACACTTTCTCTCTATCATTCCTGCGGTCCCACACCTAATTTTCAGCTATCTTGCGTACCTGAACACACTTTATATGTGTCAAAAGTGCAGACCCATGTAAGATAAAAAAGGTGCAAGTAAATTCCAAAATGCTCAATAAAAGTGAATTCTAGAAGCTTCCAGAAAATATCTTGTAGTGATAGAACCGCTCTTATGAGGTGCATGTATCCCTTACCTTATGGAGCTAACCCCTCGAAGTGAGGAGTCTATCCATTTGAAGGAGGATTCTATCCCTTCATAGTTGGAACAGAAAACCTCCTCTTTTCCAATATAAAAAGAGGCATTGGGTAGCCTCAAGGAGAGTTCAAGCTTTAGAATATTTGAAGTTAAGTGTTGTTGAGATTCAGACTCAGTTGACTAAGACTTTTGTGAGGAGAGATTACATACCTCTATTCGTCTTTCTTGGAGGAGTGCAGAGCTTATCAAAGTAAAGGAGACTCCTGCTTCGGACCCTGGGAAGGCCTGTGCAACATCAAGGCTTAGGTTGTAAGGTTTTCCTTCTTTTGAAATTAATACAAATATACTCGTTTTTCTCAATAAGCTTTCAGTTAATGGTTTATTTCATAGATTCCTTGATCACTATGATAAGCAAGGTTTATGATGATTTATATACAGGTGCTATGTAATATTTTTCTTTTTTGTGACTGCAGGTTTACGAGGAAAACTCCTTCAAGCGCGCGAGGGATAATAACGACTTCAAACAAGCACTGGACATATGGTAAGTCTTTCACACCTCTATAGAGATTTTCATAGATCATATATGCTTAGAGAAAGATTAGTTTATTTGGCTGTTTGTTGCTAGATACTTTTAGTACTAGGGAGATCGGTCTTGTCTGCAAGACAAATTAATCCACACAACAAATTGGCGACTCCGTTGGGGATGACTTGTTGTTTTTGGTTCTCTTTTATTTTGATTTGAGGAAATGTTTTTCCTAGTTTTTTATTGATAGACATCTACCTGGGTAGCTTAGGTTTTCTCTGTTTTTGAAAATTTTGAGATCTTTTATGTTTTTCTATAATTTTTCCTGCGATCGCACTTTGCCTTCTTTGCACAGTGCGGGCAGTTTTGCATTTTTGCTTTAGAAAACAGTGCAGTACCGCACCTGTTACTTCTGCAAGGTTGTGGAACCTGTTAAAATTTTGAAAAAAATTTAGATTTCTTTTTTTTAGTTTATCGTTATTTTGATTTAGAGTTTTTGGTTTCTGCCCAGATTGATGATTGTTTCTGTCAAAAGCTTTCTGTGAATGAATCTTAGCAGTATTGGTGTTTTGATGATTTTATAGAAGTTTTGCGTTTTGGATTGTTTTTCACTTGGTCTTTGTAGCGATTTGAAGCATTGACTGTTTGAAGTACCTGAGATTACATTGGTCTTTTGTCTTTTGCTGAATCTGACCTGATTGTGAAATCATCCTTTATTAAGAAATAGAGCTACCTGTTTCTTTGCAAATCTTCGAAAAGAAACTTTGTTATTGGTTTTTGAATTTCATTTTTTATAAAAAACATATATGAGTGTTTTTGATCCATTTTTTATTCTAAACGAATAGATCCTTATTTTGTTGAATAACTAAGTAAAACATTCTTCCAAAAAAAAAAATCTTAAAGCTTTTATTCAATTAGATTATTAAAGTTTGTAGATCTCAGAATTAGTTTTGTAGTTTTGAGTGCTTTTAAAATTTTTTAGATCTCTTTTGAAGGAAACTTGTTTTGTAGCTTCAAGTTTTTGAAAGTGAAAGGATTTTCTTATGAGCTTTGATAATTTGTTTCATTTTGAGTTATTGCTGAAAAGACAAAAAAAAATTCTTTCAATTGTTCTTTATGTTTAAAGAAGGAATTGTTTATTAAAAGAATTGCATTCTCCAACTCTTTCTTAAATAGAATTTCATTGAAAGGAAATGATATGATTATCATTTTTAGGTGCATTTTTAGTGTTTTTGGAAGTCGAGTCTTCACACCATCAGAGTTTCATGTCCACACCCATTGACTTAAGAAACAACTCTTAAAAGTAATGCTTAATTAAAATTCATCTAGCAATGTTTTTATTTTCTAGGGCTCTTATCACCAACATAGCTTAGGCTAGTATCTTGGAGTAGGGAGTAATTAACTCTCCAAGGTAGTAAAAACAAACAAGTAGATAAATATTGTGGTAGGAAATAAATCCAATTGTAATTTGTATAATCTACGAAGCTTCTCTTAAAGAAGTCAATCACGAGATCATATTCGAACCTTTGAGACAATCAATTCTATTTCGTTGGGGAAGATAGAAGATTTTGCGCGCATTAGAAACGGTAAACCTTGGATTAACCATTATCGAGGAGCATGGGGTCACTTGTCGGTAAACCTTGGATTAACCATGTCAAGGAACCTTCAAGGGGATTGAGCTTTGTTACTCTGCCCTTGCGTGTGGGATCAGATCGTAGACTATTCCCCCAGTTATATTTGTTACTATTGGTAACCTTAGTGTCCACAAACTTAAGATTATTTCCTAAGGTGACAGTGAAGGAAAGATCTCACTGTACCTAGAGCATACGTCAACTAGACTCACTTGGACTCTCTGGGGGGTTATCTTCACATGAGATGGTTTTGTGAGGAAACTTGTGCCAGTCTGTTTCATTAAGCAGGTTGTCAAGGTAACTATTCCAACCGCCGTTTCTGTATTAAATTTCTACTAAGTTGGATTTCATCACCAACTAGTGTCTTTAGTATGGGAAGTTACTGGTTTTGCGTTGTTTGAACTCTTAGATTTTTAAGCGTGTGATTCAGCTGTTTGTTTCTTTAGAGACTTTAGGTGTTTTCATTGAAATTTTCTTTGTTTGCGTGTGATTAGTTAAATATTTAATCATGGCGGAATTTCCGAGACAAACCCAGAGACTAAAAGGGAAACCAATTGAATATACACTAAGTCAGATTGAAGGGCTTCATGCTCTGGTATCATCTAGTAGCAGTAGGATTAAATCAACAGAAGTTGGAACTTCATCTATAGTTGTTCATCCTGATTATCAAACACCTATAACAAAACATATTCAAGACCCGATTTCAGTTGCTGAAGTTACTCGTAGTATTTCTCCTACTAGTGAACTAGCTGACAAACCTGAAATCTCTAAACTTGAAACTGAACCTTCTCTTTTGAAAACATCCTCAGGATTTATTTCACCAACTTCTAGCGATCTTGGTTCACCTAGGGTAAGAAATATTGTCACTGACGATCTTCCATCTGGACTAATTTCTATTGAAGAACTTACTAATCCAGACGAAGAGTTATCTCTTCCCGATTCCCGTCAGTCTTTAAATATTAGGGAACGTGAATCAATTTTCTACATCCTATTCGAACTACTTCTTGGTATTTATCCTTAACAAATTTTTTAGAGAATCCGGGTCTTTCTTTTTCTGCACCTTGAGTTCCATTTCATCCAACACCCAAAGGTTACTATCCGTCATCCATTATGGCAGGAGAGTCATCCATGTTTTCCCATACACCGAAAGCATTTTACATGGTGGTCCCTCTGTTCCTTCGGGATATCAGGGTCTGTTTGGTACTTTCTCAGGGGCAACTCCTCAACTGATTGAAAGCATGTTATCATCTGGTTTAAGTGGAATTAAAACTGAAACGTCAAATGCAGAGAAAATATTTATGATGTCTGGTAATATTCCGAATCTGCAACCTCAAGGCAGTCAGTTACCGCCTGGAGGGAAATCTCAGGGAAATCCGTTACCGCCTGGGGGGAAACCTCAAGGTAGTTAGTTACCGCCTAGGGGGAAACCTTCAGGAAGTCAGTTACCACCTGGGGTCCCACCTCAAGGTAAATTTTTCCCAGGACAAACTGTGGAATCATATTATTTTGGGGGACAACCTCAAGGACAGTACACACCTCAAGGATATCAACCTTCAGGACAGTACATACCCCAGGGTCAACCCCAAGCTCAATATGCTCCTCAGGGTCCTTATCAACCCCAACTTCAGTATGCACCTCAGGGTTATCAACCTCAAGGTCAGTACCCAATTCAAGGTTACCAATAGCCTTTTGGTCAGTCATCTATACAAGGAGCCGTAAATTTACCACTTACTTATCAACCCTACGTTCAACCAGGTTATGGTCCTTAGATTCAACCTTCTGCGGGACAATAACCCAGAATGAATATGGTGTGGGATCCTTCCCAATATCAACAACCTGTGCAGCCTAATGTGCAGTTTCCTTTTCAACCTGGACAACCTTTGGTTTTTGGTCCAACCCAGCAACCTGTCCAGCCTACTATTCAAACTCCTGCACCTAGTTCTGTTCAACAGTCTGCGCCTAGTACACCTCAGACTCCACCTCAAACTGCTGCAACTGCTGCAACGTCTTTCCAACTTGTAACACCTATTTCTAGAGTATCTGTAATGCCGAGTTCATCTATCCCTGCATCCGTGCAAATCCCTCAAGTCTCTATACCCCAGTCAGGGCCTTCAGTTCAGACTTCGATTCAAATGCCTGCAGGACAAATCGGTACAAGTACAGTTGTCACAAGTCAACCACAATTCACGTATCAACCGTACCAGGGATATTCTCAATTCGGTCCCGGTTCAAAAAATCCAAGTTATTAGTATCAACCGTACCTTGGCTATACTTATGAGTAGCCTCAACAACCCCAGTTTGGTCTGATTAATCTTGATTTTCTGGGAGGTTACACAATTCCCAATGCAACTCTGATTCCCAGTTATCCTGGATATCCACCTCCTGGAACTACTTTGGCTACTCAAGGTTTTCGTGACCCTAACCGTCAGTTACCATTTATTGCAACTTTGGATTTACCTAATTTGACGTGCCTTACGAATGATCTGATTTTTTATTATTCGTACTGGCCGCCAATGCCACATAAGTTTCCCAATGATATACCGAAATTCGAAGGTAATTCAAGAGAGGATCCATCAAATCATGTCATGACTTATCACCTCTGGTGTGCATCTAATTCAATTATTGATGATTCCAAAGAACTCTCATTGATCTTGCAGCCAAATGGTACATTGAGTTACCATGAGGCTCGTTTAATAATTTCAGTCAGTTAGCAACTTCCTTCTTGAATCATTTTCAGTTTCCTGTCAGATACGACAATGGCACGGAATTATTAACTTCACTAAAACAATCTACGTCTACATATATTTCTGATCATATTCATGAATGGCGATATAGAAGGCGTTTGGTGAAAGTTTACATTCCGGATCAAATTTTGGCAGAATTGTTTGTTAAATCATTATTTCCCAAGATCATTGAAGATGTAGCTAAGGCTGGTGTTGTTACTAAAGATCAAGTAATTGCTCAAGCTTAGTACCTTGACCTCGTTTATACGCAGTCAGGTACTTTACACGAAAAAATCCCTGACCTTCCAAAAAAAGGTCAAATAGTTGCTGCTCCTTCAGGGTCTCATGCCACTGATGGTATGATTGGTGCAATCAATATTAAAAGTAAGAATAAATCTTCAAATAATTCTTCTCCTATTATAACTTTACCTGATTCCCCGAAAGGAGAATCTTCCCCCAAAGTTTCTGCCGACATTCATGTCGTAGAGACATCTATGACTAAATCTAAATCTGGTGGTAAAAAGAAAGGGAAGAATTAAAATAAAAAATAATTCAAAAGAGAAAAGTGATAAAAATGAATCCGATGACGAAAAGCGCAAACCTCGCTATCCTTGTTACATTTTTGACGAGGATCATTTTACTAAAGAAAGCCCACATCGAGTAGAGGTTGCGAAATTCGTCAAAGGTTCACAACAACCTTTTGTCTTGAAGGATCCTTTTCCAACTCAAGATAGCAAGATGGTTGGTCCCTCCTTGGCTGTTTCAAAAGAACCTATTTTGATGATGTCTCATGTAAGGATTGCGACGCGATCGCAAGATTATGGTACTAAGAATCCTGTTGATGGTAAAGAAGAAGAATCTTCTAGTGAAAATACATCAACTCCACCTCCCCCTGTTTCTGGTCCGCTACAGATCGAGAAACAAAATCCAAACTTAATAATCAAACCGCCTGCTAAAGATGTTCTTTGTAAATAAGCTTTCAATCCACATGCGAGATCTGCTCAGAATTACAACATTGTTGAAGACTTAGCTATTTCCCCTTTAGCAATGTTGGCTTTGGAAGTGCTGCAATCATGCCCAGCACAACGTAAGTTGCTTTTGTCTGCTATAGGAGCTGTAGACATTCAGGATTCTAATATTATAATCTTCGATTTAAAAAATAATACACCTCGCCTCCGTCACCAAATGGCTTTCCAAATTCCGGTGTTAGTAAAAAACAAACTGATGTATCGGACTGTGATTGATGAGGGAGCTTCAACATGTATTATGTCGATTCAGTGTTGGAAATTGCTTGGTTCTCCAACACTCAACCAATATCCAATGATTCTTAAGGCTTTTGATGGTCAAGGTTTTCACCCTTTCGGTATATTGCAGGATTTACCCATAGGGGTCAAAGGTAAAATCGTAAATATAGATGTGGAAGTGGTTGATGCTCCACTAGATTACAACCTTCTTCTAGGTCGCAGTTGGTCTTATGCTATGAGTCTTGTTGTTTCTTTGGTCTCTCGACTCATAAAATTTCCATATCAAGGAAGGATCGTTACAATAGATCAGTTAAATCATTTCTCTTCTGACCCAACCTCTATAGAAACAATCCAGCACGTTGGTAAAGTGGCTATCCCATATAAGGATGTTGGAGTAGGTTTGATTAAAGATTCTGATTTACTAGGAACTTTTTCCTTTCCTCCTCCTAACGTATCGCCTTATTTTGCAAATATTCACGTGATTTCGTCAGACACTGTTATGTTTGGTGATCCTTGGATCGTACCTTCTGACTCCAAGTTAGATTCAATTGATGGCATGATGCCTTTGAGTCCATTTGAAATTGCGTATCAGGCTGTAAAGTCACTTTTCGACCCCTCTTCAACCGGAATTGATCCAATGAATGGGATCCATGAGGAATCACTTTCTATATCCAGTTCAGCCACAACAGAATTTCCTGATTTTGTTCATACTGATGAGAAAATTTGTGAATTTTTGTCCGTTGATGATTTACCATGGGAAGATCTTCATCATTGATATTCGTTTTTACCTGAACTAGATCACTTTGAAGATGATTTCTCTTCAATTTTCACTGCTGAATATGTCAAAGAACCCCATAATCCATTGCAAAATCCTGATTCTGAGTTAAATTTGGAAAATATTTCTCGAACGGTTCCAATTGACATTTCGGTAAAACCAGGAATAATTGAAAACATTCATATAGGTGCTTGCTATACTAAAGATGAAATTCAAACTTATAAAGCCCTATTTCAAGAATTATGTGATGTGTTTGCCTGGTCCTATGAAGAAATGCCAGGAACTGATCCGTCAATTGTCATACATGAAATTAAGACTTACCCGGATGCCAAACCTATTCGTCAACGTCTACGTCAAATGCATCCTAAAAAAGTTGTTGCTATCAAAGAAAAAGTTGAAAAATTGCTTCGTGCAGGTTTAATTTATCCAATCCCCTTAATGGATTGGGTATCGAATATTGTTCCTGTGACTAAAAACAAGGAACGATACGAGTATGTATCGATTATAGGGATATTAATCGAGCTTGTCCTAAAGACAATTATCCAACTCCCTATATCGATTAAATAATCGATGATTGTGCTGGCAGTGAAATGTTTTCCTTTATGGATGGCTTTTCTGGGTATAATCAAATAAACATACTCCCTGCTAATCAGCCAAAAACAACCTTTATTTGTCCATGGGGGAGGTTTTCTTACTGCAAGATACCTTTTGGATTGAAGAATGTTGAAGCAACTTTTCAAAGGGAAATGTCTTACGCGTTTCATGACATTAAGCACATTCTGCAGCCGTATCTCGATGATTTACTTGCTCATTCGTCGCGCAGGATCGATCATCTCACTCATTTACAAGCTATCTTTATGAGGTGTCGGCATTATCGAATTAGGCTGAATCCACATAAATGTGTTTTTTTTGTAGAGTCAGGTCGTTTACTGGGATTTGTTGTTTCAAAAGCAGGCATTCGTGTCGATCCATCGAAGGTCGAAGCTATTGTTAAATTACCTCCTCCTTAGATTTTACGCCAACTCCAAAGTTTGCAGGGGAAAGAAAACTTTTTACATCAGTTCATTCCTAACTATGCCGAGCTTACAAGGGTTTTACCCGGTTGCTGAAACATGACATTCCATTCTTTTGGGATGAGATCGTTGATCGATCTTTTGATGCACTTAAACACCCGTTAGCCCATGCACCGTTATCGCATCCTCCCAACTACAACCAGGATTACATTTTGTACCTCGCTGCTTCTCATTCCACTATTGGGATGGCTTTAGTTCAGGAAGATGAATCTAACACTGAACATGTGATTTACTATCTTAGTCGGAATCTACATCCAACTGAGATCAAATACATACATGTGGATAAATTGGCCTTGGCAGCTGTTCAAGCTGTCCAAAAATTTAGACACTACATCTTATTATGTAAAACCACAGTAATTTCTGATTGCAACCCTATGATGTACATTTTAACCAAACAATTGCTAAGGGGCAAGTATTCCAAATGGATAGTTATCCTATAGGAATTTGACTTGGAATTTGAGAAATCCAGGGCAAATAAATTTTTGGTATTTGCAGAATTGATGTGTGATTTCCCCTCTACTGATACTGAAACTGTGGCAGAAGGGCCCATTGCAGACGAATATATGTTTCTTATCAGTACTCTCGATCCATGGTATGGAGATATTATTGTTTATCTCGAAACCCAATCTTTTCGACCTGAAATCTCATGATCTCAGCGACGGAAAATATGCTTCCAATCCCGACAGTAGAATATTATTGGTGATACACTTTATCATAGAGGAGCGGATTCTGTTTTCCGATGCTGTCTTGTTCATGAAGAAGCTGAAAAGGTTTTAAATGACTGCTATTATGGAGCATGTGGCGGTCATATGTTTGGGTATGCCACAGCCCAAAATATACTCCGCACTGGCTATTTCTGGCCGTCGTTATTCAAATATTGTATTTATGCAGTCCGAAAGTGCCACAATTGTCAACTTTTTGATCGTAAGATGCGCACGCCACCCGCTCCTCTTCATCCCATAATTGTTGTTGGTCCTTTTTCGAAATGGGGTATTGAATTTATTACATGTAACCCTCACTCGGTTGGGGGGCATGCATATATTATCTTAGCAGTAGATTATTTTACTAAGTGGGCCGAGGCGATGCCTACATTTTCGGCAGATGGAAAGACTGCTGCAACTTTATTCAATCACATAATTGCTAGGTTTGGTGTTCCTCAAGCCATTATTACAGATCATGGAAGTCATTTTTGGAATGTTATGATGACTGAACTGAAAGATCAACTTGGCCTGCATCACGATAGTTCCACTCCGTATTATCCGCAAGCCAATGGTCGGGTTGAAGCCATAAATAAATTTTTAGTCACCATGATCAGACGAATTATTGGTATTCACAAAATGAATTGGCATTCCATGCTATTTTCAGCACTTAGGGCATATTTAACCTCAGTAAAAACATCAACTGGTTTCACTCCCTTTCAACTCATTTACGGTTTGGAAGCGGTGTTTCCGGTTGAATGCGAAATTCCATCACTAAAATTAGCCATAGAATTACTCCCAACTACGTTTGAAGAGGAGAAACGTTTCTTGTACTTGGCTCAGCTGGATGAGAATTGACGAAATGCTGCAATAGCAAACGAGGCTCATGTTAAACGAATAAAAGATTAATATGATAGAAGTGTTACCCCTCAAAAATTTTCAGAAGGAGACCTAGTCTTAATTTATGATCAAGCTAACGATAAGCTAGGAGCTGGGAAATTCGTGCCCATGTGGCATGGTCCTTTCATTGTTAAGTGAAAGCTAGCAAAAGGGGCCTATGAGCTAATAGATTTTGATGGTGTCCCTTTAGATAAACCCAGAAATGGACTTTATCTAAAGCGATATTATTCTTAAACTTGGTGTGGACATTTTTTGTTAGATTAGATTTATTTACTGTTGGTGTGTCTTAGATTAGAAAAGCGTGCCTAGTTTAGAAGTGTGTTTTTATCACTATTCCTGCTTATCTGAGTTTTACTCTTGATATTTCAGATGTCGACGTCTCTTCAAACCTACATTGGTTTTGCTAATGGTGCTTGTCGTAGTACATGGAACATTTCTTCCGTAGCTTGGGTTATCTATTCACCCTTTGACAAGTTAGTATCCATGCATAGGGTAAGCCTTGGTAAAACAACGAATAACATTGCCGATTATAGTGCAGTGATTGAGTTATTATCTAAATCCATATCATTTGGAATTCAGAGTTTGATTTTTAGGTTGGATTCTGAAATTTTTGTATTACAGCTTAATAGGGTTTATGCCATTAGAAATCCAGTGTTATTATGGTTATTTTTAAGAGTTCGTCTCTTGGAACGTGAATTTGATTACATTGAATATCAACATATTCCAAGACATTTAAATACATTAGAAGACGCAGTTGCTTCTAGTATGATAAATCGACATTTGCAATGATCAAAACAGTAGAACAAATAACATTCATAATATGTACACAGATAGCCGGTAAATAGTGATATATCATAGCATAGAAGTATTTTCAAAAAATATACATCGTCCTCGATCATAGGTTGGAAACACCTTATGATCGAAAAAATGATAGCACGAAAGTCAAAAATATGAGTCTACAACATGATCATCCCATCACTGATAGTGATCACGATAAGAAACCACTACCCGGGCTACCCTACATAGGAACCTCCTAAAGGATCCTGGAACACCAATCACGTATCTCTGCAATCTGAGTGGAATCTCATCTATGTCCATCTCTAGAATATCTAGAGTCAGACGCTCTAGATGATGCTCTAAATCAGACAAGATTTCTGTTGATTGGCCTACTGGGGCTGGTGCAGTTGCAACTGGTTGTCTTCTGTCATAGGGCTAGAGATGGGCTGGTTGCTGTGGGCCCACATCTGCATTCAAAAAAATTTGGTTATTAATTGTCAAGACGATCAAAAATAAGAAAAAATAGAATTTAGAACTTGTTGAAAATGATTTTACCTGATTCATCCCACTCTTCCCCTACTGGGAGAGTCATCTCCCGGTCACCGCGGAAATCTATCCCGACATATGGAAAGTCCTCGATGACAAAAAGTTGGCGGTCTAGCCAACGAAAATATGAAGGAGGAAATCGAACAATCTCAGTGCCCTCAATACCGTGACAGGCCATCAATGCAACCCAACGAACCATCCTCGGTTCTCGGGGTCGACTAGCATCAACATGAATACTTTATGAAGCTAGCATGGGTACCCTCTCTAGAGAAAAAGTGACCATGATGGATCCATATCCAAAGTTTTTTAGTTTTCCATTTTTCACTCTAGTTAGTTGACCTTTTACATTGGCTAACACAGCTTCGCACCAGTTGAAAATGGTGCCTCGAAAACAGTCCATAGCAATGCGCATCTGGGAACTAGTAGCCACATGAAATTTGGCACTCCCACACAGTCTGGTAACAGTAAATGCAATAACTTTCATCTCGGGACGGATGATAGTTTTTATATCAATCCGTTTGTCCCTGGGGTCTACGTCATCATTATAGAATTCTTGACGAAGACTAGCGACAGTTTGGCCACCTGGCCTAGTTCGAAACAAGGAAAGTTGTTCGCCCCTCTTGGACAAACCAGTCAGAAAATAAATATCCTCCAGCTTGATTTCGAGCTGGTGGCCGCCGATAATGAAACACTGGTCCTGCACGTTCCACCTGTTTACCAGCCATGTCAGGAGGTCTACCTGTGCCCTCATGCCCTGAATGGCCCAGAATTTATACAAACCACATGCTGTTAATGCCTGCATTGTAGGCAAATGGAGCATCGTGGTGTCATCCACATCCTAAAGCTCACATTCTCTCCAAATCAACATCTTGTTGATCCTACAATGCATAAAATGATATGTTAGAACAATCTAATTTGAAAATTTTTGGGCGCCAAATGAGAAATTGATTTTGAAATTTAAAAACGCGGGGACCACACTTTTCCTTTATACACAGTGTGTAGGACCACACGTGGTCTGTAGGAAAAGTGCGGACCCGCGAATTTTTTCTACATAAGAAAAATTCGGGGTCCGCAGGTCCCATGTGTGGCACCTGCGGACCTCCGCGGGCGATTTTTAAAACTATTTTTCTCCCTTAAAAATAAAATCTAAAGCCTGAAAATGAATTCTAAATGGATGAAAAGTAAGATTAAGAGGTTTTGGATTACCTAGGACTGACGGTTCTCGATTTCGTTAGACGAATTTTCCAGAATCTTCACAGGAACTATTTTACCCAAAAGCTTCTACTTTTCTCTCTGAACTTGAAAGGTAAAAATGAAATTGAAAAATTCTTTTTTATAAGTTTTTTCGAATAGATGAATTTTTAATTTATTTATTTTTCACTTTAAAAAGGGTATTTTGAAAGCATTTTTACTTATCTTAAACAGGTATGTGTAATGTTTCTAGTTTTTGTGCAGAAATTGGATTTTTCAGGAGAATTGATCATTTTTCAACAAAGAGCATACTTTTATCACTTTTTCAGACTCTTTCAAAATTGTACGAAAAAGAGAAACATTGGAGATCTCTTTTAAGCCCTTTTCAGACTCTCTAAATATGAAAATATTGCCAAGTATTTGATTGTTCGAACTCGTTAAAGTAAATGAATAATCGTCCCTTCAGTATAAGTTTACCCCTTTTACGGACTGAAATGGACTATTTACGAAAAAGGTATACGTTGAATAAATACGGTCAATAGAGTTCTCTCCCGCACTATTTTATCCTTTTTCAGGCTCGAGAGACTAAATTTACGAAAAAGTACACCCATGGAGTTTTCTTAAGCTTTTTCTTCTGAATCCCTAAAATTGAAAAACACCGAGTTTCACCTATATTGGACTCGTTAAAATTTAACAGTAAATGACCTGTTCAATTTCAAAATAGGAAAGAACCACTCCTTCTTAGGGTTTGAATCTTAAACTAAGTTGGACTCATCTGAAGGATGACCTTATAAACAAGAAAATGTTATCCTCCTCAAGCTTGTCAAAAATAAAGAGGTGCTTGCCAGAAATGGTGGGGGAAAAGAGAGAAAAATGACTTGTTTGTTGTATTTTGAATTTTCGGAAATCCAGTTAACCACTCTTGAACACAACACTTTCGTTCATCTGGGTTGGGAAATCCTTTGCCTAACAGTTAATCAAACCTCATTGAAAATATTCATCTGGTTTATTGGTATTAGCTTTGGATCAATTGTCACCAAGCCATCTGCAGTGTCGTTATGTGTTCAAGAGGACAGTTCAAATAAAACCATTCATCTGCAAAATATCTGTCATCCATTTTGACTATCCCTGAGTCAGTCCTTGGCAATACACATTTTCAAAACTTGATCTATGATTTCACATTGTGGGCTTGCCTATGACAGATCAATTTCTATCGACGACAACTCATTATCTAGGAAGTTGATCTATAAATCATCAGTACCTTGAAATCTGCATGCCTCAATGGCAGATTTCTCGCCTTCGACGACAAGTTGCATCATTGAAATTCGATCGAATGATTCCGTGATATGTTCAACTTCAGCTCATTCATTCACATTTCATGGATTGTACTGGGTACTTTGAGAGCCATTGAAATTACTGGTGGTTACTCTCACACTTGTTAACAGTTTACACCATTGACTGGTAATCAAGTGGTTTCGACCATGTTTGACCTCGACACATTCATTCACATGGATAGAATTGTACTAGTTCGAGATGTAGAAATCAAGACCCTGGATCTAGTTTCTACCATCCAGGCTGCGAGGAATTTTGTTATCATTTATACAGTGGACTATTTATAAACAGATGGTTGTTTCCATACTGTGTCTACACATGTATATGCTGTGATGTACTCAAAATCATTCCTGTATCAGAATAGTTTGAATTAGTTTCTAGTTAGTTTTGATCTGAGTATGGGAATGCCTACCTCATCGATGATATATATATATTTTGCATTGAATGTTTTTACAGGTTCCAACTGGGGTGTCGACAGGATTATCCTTGAAATGATAAAGTACTGCACTCTTCATATATGACAGACTTCAGTTTCATCTATTACTTTGCACTTTAAGGGGAAATCTGTTACACTGAAAACTGTCATCCTGACATTTTTCTATGTGTATGAGCTCATTATTACTCATACTTCTCCCTTTGCAAGTCTAACATATTAGTTCCTCATATCAAGCCTTGAAAATTAGAGAAAAGTTCCTAAAAATCTCCTAAAATTTGGTGTCGCAGTTTCTCTCTATCTTTCCTGCGGTCCCGCACCTAATGTTCAGCTATCTTGTGTACCTGAATGCACTTTATCTGTGTTAAAGGTGTAGACCCCTGTAAGATCAAAAAGGTGCAAGTAAATTCCAAAAAGCTCACTAAAAGTGAATTCTAGAAGCTTCCAGAACATATCTTGCGGTGATAGAACCACTCTTATGAGGTGCATGTATCCCTTACCTTATGGAGCTAACCCCTTGATGTGAGGAGTCTATCCCTTTAAAGGAGGATTCTATCCCTTCATAGTTGGAACAGAAAACCTCCTCTTTTCCACTATAAAAAGAGCCATTGGCTAGCCTCAAGGGGAGTTCAAGCTTTAGAATATTTGAAGATAAGTGTTGTTGAGATTCAGACTCAGTTGACTAAGACTTTTGTGAGGAGAGATTACATACCTCTATTCGTCTTGGTTGGAGGAGTGCAAAGCTTATCAAAGTAAAGGAGACTCCTGCTTCGAACCCCGGGAAGGCCTGTGCAACATCAAGGCTCAGGTTCTAAGGTTTTCCTTCTTTTGAAATTAATACAAATATACTCGTTTTTCTCAATAAGCTTTCAGTTAATGGTTTATTTCATAGATTCCTTGATCATTATGATAAGCATGGTTTATGATGATTTTTATATAGGTGCTATGTAATATTTTTCTTGTTTGTGACTGCAGGTTTACTAGGAAAACTCCTTCAAGCACGCGAGGGATAGTGATGACTTCAAAAAAGCGCTGGACATACAATAAGTCTTTTACACCTCTATAGAGCTTTTCATAGATCATATATGCTTAGAGAAAGATTAGTTTATTTGGTTGTTTGTTGCTAGATACTTTTAGTACTATGGAGATCGGTCTTTTTCACAAGACGGATTAATCCACACAACACATATAGCCCCAATCTCCCCCCTTCCAAGGCCTCCATGTGACTATGGGTTCCTAGTCGCACTCATAAGCTTGCATCCATGTAACTATGGAATTTGTTTCTCAGTTCTATGTCAACGACTCCAAATTTTGTGCTATGTTTTTAGGAATAGGACTCAAGTCTCTGTCAAGAACCCAATGAGACTTCCAGAGAAGTTAAATAACATAGAAACAATTCTTTTAAACCAAAAAATAAAACCAAGACTTTACATGGCCATCCCCAACCGGGACTGACATTCTTTCAAAACACTTGGTGAATATAAAACCTACAAGTCATGAATACAAGTATGAACATAATGGACTAAAACCTTATCTGAAACGTAACAAGAAGGGCCATTTCCTTCTCACATTAGTTGTCATAGCACCATTTAGGCCTTGCATTCATTATTCATTCAGTTACAAGTGGAAACATGAAAAGAGCCATGACTAAGATCTCTCATATAACCATGCTTATAACCAGCATATAACCAGATAAATAAAAATATGAGAACCACCATTAGAACCACATAATAACCAAAACAATTCCTTGTAAGAAGTAAGAAAAATTTAGCTTTTAATAAACATAAGGGAATAATGATCGGGTTCAGAGCTTCCACATTCCAGCCAATCATAGATTGGTTGAACCAGTCCTCTCTTCAAACAAATCACCTCTGTGCCATATTCGAAGCATGAATTTGGGATCTCATGAGATGAACCAATCCAAACACAACCAAGGGAATCTAGAGGTGAAACCACCTCTACCCTCACCATACCATGATCTCACCTAGACCGATGTTGAGATCACAAAACCAAATAAATCTTAGATGCCTCATAATTTCTTCTCCAATACCTCGAGGAGTTTTCCCATATCCACCCTCAGGCTTTACTATGTACCCTGTCATTACCCGTCAAGGGATTACTAGGGCTTTGGGAATTTTCCTTAGACCACCTGACTCGGATCCAAAATCTCCTAGAAATCCAAATCTCAAAATCAAGAACAATCCCATCACACCATGGATATATGGAAGATGAAAGGCTAGATTAAAATACGTTGTCAAAACCTAGTAAAGTACATTCTAATGACAACAAAGGAACCAAATACTAGCATGCACATACCAAGCATGTTAATACCAACTATGAAATCATGCATGCAACCTATTACATGCAAGTATTCCAATTGAAGTTGATTGATACTTGTCTTCCTTTGTTTTCCTTTTATTTATTTTCTTTTCCTTTCCTTTCTTTGTTTTTCCTTTAACTTTATTGTCCCACCTTTGTTTGCTTGCTTTCTTTCTCCTCTTGGTTCTCTTCTACTCTCTGATACTAATTCTAAAACTGAACTGAAAAAAGGCTACCAATTGATGCTCTGAGGCAATTTTGTTAATGATATCTCTAATTTCTTCAATTTTCCATTATTTTCATTCATTCCCCTCCTCACATGAAACTTGTGACCTTTCACCTTCCTTTTCTCCTATTTTCCTTTATTTTCATAAATAAATGCCAAAAGTACTCGTTTTCCTTTCCAAATTCTTATCCATTTCCTTTTCCAATTTTCCCTTACCCATAAGACACAACAAGTGGTGCCCACTAGGATATTCTCCCCAACATTTAGCTTGGAATAAGTGTCCCTTTCCCATGGTTTTATTTTACCTTTATTAATTTTATTACATGAATTTTTAACCTAAGGTTGTTACAATATGTGTTTTGTATTATTATTTAATGATGAGATGGAATTGTATAAGTAGGTAGATGGTCATTTTAAAAATATCATGAAACCTTTAACTGAGCACATGGGGGGATCAAGAGTATGATGTAAATATTGATATAAGTAGGTATAGAATTATTAAAAAAAATGTTAACAAATTAATTTTCAGTAACTAAGAGATATACCTGGGTAAACAGAATACATTTTTTTGTGATAATCTAGGAATAATATTAATTCAATTTATTTTTTGGTTAGAAAGAAACTATTTCTAAACCATTTTTAGAAAAAGAAAGAATAAACGTAGAATTTAGAATATGCGAGAGTGCCCTAGTACTACCAGATTATACCAAAGGTGAAGATAATACCATACTAGAGACAATTTTTTGTTGTTTGTCAATATTATAAGAAGATAAATAATGGGCTGAGTTTAAATAAAAATAAAGCTTAAAACCACATAAAAAATTAACAAGTGGTTGTTGCTACCGTAAGGATAGAGTTGAATGTCAACAGTGAACATCTTTAACGTATGAATTTAATGTAGGTAGATTATCATCCAACAAGAGGAAGGACAATCAAATAGATCATTGCATTGTTCGATAACCTAAGAAATTTTAGTGAACATGATGCATCCATATTAATTTAAGAGATGGTAAAAGTTTAATAGCACCGGTAGTCCTAAAGTCATAGATTAATGAGTCTTATTTGGACACAAACATCCAACCATATAAAATATAATGGCACATATTCAAACTGGAGCCTGAAATCATATAAAAATAGGTTGCTCATTTATTTCTATAAAAGAAAGAAAATGTATCGACTCGTTACATTTTTATAATATTTTTTATTAAGAGAATAAATATTTAAAGATACATCCCAGCAGTATTAAGCAAAAACATGTATTTCATGACATACAATGAAAAAGAAATATATCCATAGTATTTTCTAGTAGGCTCTTTCTCGTCTTCTCCCCATTCGCTCCTGCTTGTATTTATCTCACCGATCCTCCTCTCTTCTTGGCAGGATTTGTCTTGATGATGAGTCTTGGTTAGAATCGAAACATAGACTTAAAAATTGATACTATGGAGATTCTGAATTCCTCCTCTCAAAACTCACACCACAGAAACCTTCAAAGAATTAAAAAATGTAACTGAGATGCAATCTCATGTATATTAATAAATCCAATTCCCTGGAGAAGCTTTTTTAGGCTTCACTATGGGAAATATTGAAATAGCATACCAACGAGGCATATAGCCTCTATACCATTTGAGTCAAACAAATGTTAATACTAAATAGACTAAGGGATAATTACATAGACAAGAGAATTTAAGGGTCACTCTCAATATTTTACACCATAAATATGACAAAATTCCCTCAAGTATCATATCACTCCAATACACGAGGGGTGGAGGAAAGAACATAAACACACTCCACTGCGCCTTTGAGAATACCAACAATAAGCTGAAAGGTAATGTTACCACTGACCTATACCAATGTAAGATAAATTTATAGGTGCACAACTCATTCTATGTTACTCATGAAGGTTTCACTAAACCCAAATGCATGCATACTTGTAGAAATCATTCAAGAAGGAAATTTGTGCCAATGTATTAAGGGTAAGGGTGATTAGGTTGAATGAATGAGACAATTTACAACTAAATAGAAATTAAAGTACTTGTAATGATGATGACTCTCTGTAGTTTTTCCCTAAACATTACCATAAGTACCATTAGCGCCGAAATGACCAACATGGGTTACCAATTCCATCCACAAATCAGGAAATCATGGGTTCTCTTTTAATACCAAACTATTCGGCATAGGAAAATTCACGACACCCTACTGGTGATGGAACAAAAAAAACACAAGAATGAAACCATATGTGTAAATAGAGACATCACCGAGAAATAAAAATTTTTTAATAAAACTTTCGAGGAAAATGGAAGGAATCCTTAGAAACATACATGTCCTGACACCCTGGCAAATATCTTCTCCAGAGGAATAAATATAACCCTGCATGGAAAAATACATGACACTTAGAACTCATAGAGGAAACAAAGAGTAAAGGCAAGAATCCTGTGGGTAGAAATTAATAGCCACGAAAATATTGTGTATCGAAGTAAGACAAAATTTGAAATTACTAAGAGAGAAAGCGAGGAAGTATTCCAGATAAGTGTATGTATCCCTCAAAAAAGAAAGCAAGTTGGTGTTACCATGGTGGTGAAGGGAATACCCCTAATGTGACTTGGAAAAAAAGGAGCCATTATAAATCAATATAGAGAAATTTGTGGTAGAAATATGTAATGTAATTGTATATTTTAACATACCAATGTCCTTGGGGGGTTGAGTGTCGGTTTAAAAAGGCCATGAAATCTGGTAAGAACAAATAGTTTCTAGGGTACCAACACTTCTCATGGCAGCACTATGAGATCTTGACATCACCTTACCAGCAAAAAAAAAATTCAAACAAGAGGTAAATAATTTTGAAGAATTAGGTTAGGGTTTAGTGGAAGGATGACCATTGTTGGATGGGTAAAACAGGATCCCCATTTTTCGTAGATTTTATAGACTCATACCCATGTGATGCTAACATAGTCCGAGAGGAGGTGGACAATTTCAATTCGTGCTCAGAACCCCATGACTGCCTCCTCCCAACCCTTGAATATAATTGGAATTCAATTAGAAAAGGGGGAAAGGGGTCGAATAAATTAAAATAATGACCAATATATATATACATAGATATAAATAAACCACCACACAATATTTTCATTTCCTTTTGAAATTAAGGAAAAGGAATAGATTATACACCTATATACCTTATTTGTCAATGGCATGCGTTAGAGAGAAAAAGTTAGTATATTACACTATTGATGTAAATCCTTTAGCGTACATATTTACGCTGTAAAGTGTCACTATTTGAAAACAACTTTCCTAAATGCCAGGTGTACTATTATACATCATTAATTTAGATGTTAGACGATTCAAATGTTGTGTGCCCTCAGATTAAAAACTGTTATTAATTAGTTACACTGTCCAACCTACATTATCTCACAACCGTGCTTGACCCACATTCAGAAATTTTGCAATGTGCTGAGGCCTTCAATTTCTGTAATGCTCCTTATCTTGGTGCTTGCGATGGACCTCAATGTGTTGGCGCAAACACCACCAGCTTCCACAGGCTGTACGAATTCGATCGACACCCTTTCTCCATGCTATGGCTTTCTTACAGGCAGCAGCAGTGCCGCTGTAGCTCCAGCCTATTGCAGCGCCTTTGTAATAGTGGCCAGCGGTGCATCATCCTACCTCTGCCAATTATTTGGGACCAGTAATCCCTTGGGGATCTCCATTAACCCAACACAGGTGTTCGCCCTCCCGAGGCTGTGCAATGTCAACACCCAGCCTCTCACCGAGTGCACATGTATGCGCTTTAAGATCCATTTCTTGATTTTTTTTCTTGCACAGGTACGCCGCTTTAAGCTCCATTTCTTGATTTTTTTTTTCTTGCACATGTACGCCACTTTAAGCTGTATAGGAAATTATTGAAAATTAAATTAAAGTTGTGGAAGCTAGTTTGTAAACTTGCAGAGCTGTTTCATATTTATATGCAAAAGAGAAGTAAAAGGTACGAGTGGAGAAGAAGATTAATCATCTTTATATGAAAAGAGACGTAAAAGGTATGTATGGAGAAGAAGATTATTAGAATGTGTAGTTGCAATGAATTTTATAAAGATCAGTCTGCAATAAAAAAAATTGGGTTATCTCCATATACAGTAGTCTAAGAATACTTTGTTTTTTTTTGTTAGACTCTGGTTCACTCTTTACTCTATTTTTATGTACACACATTATTTCCTCTCAAACTGTCAGCAACTGTAGGTGTGGTCGTTATCTCCGTGGGTTACCGATTGGCTCCGAAGCACTGCCTCCCTACTGTCTACAACGACTGCATCATGACAATGGAGACGGAGAAGACTTCGAACACGACCCGTGGCTCCAATCGTATGCGGACCTTTCCGCGTTGTATCTGATGGGAGATAGCGCTGGTGGAAACATTGCACATCAAGATGTCATGTTGCGTGGCGGTGTGGAAGCGTGGAGCCCCATCAAATTGAGAGGTTCGATATTGGTGTAGCCCTTCTTTGGCTCCGAGCAACGCACACGCTCTGAGAAAGAGTGCCCTCCCGACGTGGCTAACAATCTGAAGGCGACCGATGCTCTTTGGTGGTTGGCTCTTCCACTGGGCCAGGGATGGATTTTGACGGGCAAAATGCCCATCATGAGACATTTTGACCGTATTTGATTGTTCGAATTTTTGTACACCCGTTTTTGTGACGCGCATGGAACGGTGAAACACGTATTTTTGACGTTTATTACTTTTTTGAAAACGTTCTTACGCCCATATCACTAGACGGCGCAACTGCAAGTCTGAATTCTGCAAACACAAACGATTTTTAACTTGATTAAAAACGGTAATGGGATGTTACCTTTCTTGACATTTAAGAATATCAGTCGGTTGAGTATGTTGCTCGCTTGAAATTTGGAATACGACCTCCACTGACTCGATTGATAATGTTTTCATCCATGTTTTGTGTTTGAGCTTGAAAATGGTGGATGGTCATCCCTTAAATCACAGCCATACTCTTCTAGAACTTGAAGTTGTGAAGCGGAATTTTTTAATTGCATTTCTAATTATAGAATTATAGAATTGCCAATTATAGTTGTTGGTTGTTTCCACGGGTTCGGGAAACTTGATTTAATGAAGGAAATTAACGGAGTTTTCGGATTTACATCGGAGCAAAGCATGGTAAGCCTACGCCAATGATTATTGATTCTCAAACTATGTTGAAAAAATATCGGAGCACACTAAATCTGAAAATCACTTTCCATCTTGCTTTCCACTGGGGGCTACCCTTTTACACAGAGTACACCGCCTTCCTTTTACAAAAATTACTCTGAAGAAAGAATAGAGCCAAGGTCATGAAATAGCACTGTATCTGTAAGAATGCCTATCAATGCCACAGTGAAGGCAGTGTTAATATTACTGGTGGCGTGGCTTCATTGTCAAACTGCACAGGCGTAGAAAAGTAGCTTTGGGCGGTCTACTTCCCAGATTTTTTTTCAAAACAGAAAAAACTCTGGTCATATATTATGTAACAGTTCAAAGAAGTTCCAGATCAATACAAATTGCCAATACAAAGGATCGGCAACTAAACAGTCCAAATCTACTTCGCAGATACTCGAATAATACCATCATTTTCCTACAAATACAAGCCTTCGTTACCAACATATTTTTTCTTCTATCAACGGGTTAGTTATTTCTTGATATTATTCGCAAACATATCATATTTTAACATATTTTTTCTTCTATCAACGGATTAGTTCTCTCTTGATCTTATTCGCAAAAATATTGTATTTTAATAATCTTAGCTTTGAAACATACTGTATTTTAATAATCATAATGTTAAAATAAGAAAAATAATGTTGAAAAAAAGCACCAATGCAACCAGTGCATCTAATATCCTCAATATGAAAACACAGTGTTTCTAGCTTTTTTGAGTTGTGCATAAAGTTTCCGCTGCAAATGTCATTCACATTACGACTGGACAACATTATCGTCGGCGTTCATAAAACATTAACATTTCGCATGGATTTTATTGCTGTAAATAAAATAATTGCATTGCATTTATGGCATGGCTTCCCTGCATCTCAAATGGCTTAGTGTCTAACCTTTTGTTATGCCTTTAGATTTATTTTTCTAGTATTTAAGTTGTCATATAATTTTTAATATACTTTTTAATTATCAAGTATTATGGGAAAAAAAAATAGTGGATCTAACTTACAGTAATTATAATAGTTTAGAGAGATTTAAGAATAAATCTCAGAATTATAATCATAAATTATTTCCAGAAAGGAAAAAAAAAAAAAAATCTTTTGAAGTTGCAAAAATAACCATAAACACCTCTTTCCTCACTTTCATATGAGCTTCGAATCCGAAATAGATGCTATTACATATGAATATTCTATGTTTGGAATCCTGAGAATATGTTATTACATCTATACAAGGATTTTCCCTTTGTTGAGATACCACTTGAAAAATAAGAATAGTCTAAGAAAAGATGCTATCTTAAAAAATAAGAATAGTGTGAAGGAAAGATGCTATCAGATCTATAGAATATTTTTAAATTAAATAAATTGAAGAGAAAATGCTATCAAATATAGTGAATACTTTTACCTTTTCTAATGACATTACAATCCAAAGAAACAAAATATAATTAAAAAAACATTAAATAAAAAGAGAAAAAAATTAGTACAAAAAGAGAAAATGCTCCCTCACATAATTCTTCTTGGTAAGTTGTTGCAATTCTATTTATACTCTTCGATATCAGTGGAAACCCTGCTTGTCCACTTTTAGCAATCCAAATTTCTGTATTTAATCTTGTAAGAACTGGTCCGAGTTCTTTAACACATCGTTTCCCATTAATATCTTTTGGGTTTACGTTGAAAGGAAATGGAACATGACCCTTTTTAGCTCGCATTTTATTTATTCTAAGTTTTCAAGATTGTGAACTTATATATGCGGTGAAAATTTCATTTTTAACAATAAACCTAAGTTTTGATAAGTTGTAAAATTTATTTTTATTTGTGTGTTAATGTTATTGAATGGTAATTTTTTAATCAAAACTTTATTGGTGAAGGGTTAATTTATTATGAGAACATCATTTTTGAAGGGAAAAATTTTAAACATAACGTTTCTTGAATAGAGACATAAAAACCGAAAACGTCAAATTTTTTTATATGACAGGTTAAGAGAAATCCAAATTCCAACCTTGCACTGGGCAGCAACAGAGATCATCCATTCAGCAACCCTTAGAGCCCCGGAACGCCAAAGCTGGAAGAGATGTCGTTGCCTCCCTTGCTGGTGGCCATCGGTGGCAGAGATACGCTGAGAGACCGTGGCCATGATCATTGTGAGTGTGGTAAGAGCGTGGAGGTTATTGTGGCAGAGGAAGAAGAGCACGACTTCTACGTGTTGAAACTGCACTGTCTCTCTTCTCAACTCCTCATGGAACAGATCTCCCAGTTCATCTCCTCCTCTCGTTTAGAGTCCGCGATTGCCTAATAGATCGAGAGAACAAATTCCAGTCCGCAATTGACTGATAGATCGAGACTACAAATTTCAATAATAATATTTTCTATTTATTCAATTAGTAGGTTTTTCTTTTTCCCTTTATTTTTCTTTTATCATGTTATTGTGCTTTTGAAAAATGAATGTGTTGATTTTTGATAAACATGGAAAGACATCCATAATTGGTTAAAACCCATAAAAAGACACAACATGTGTGTTTCTAGCAAATGTGTGTTTCCACACCACTTTTAATAAAACCCATAAAAAACGCATATGGGTATAAAACTTTAATTGATTTAGAAGGATCCCATGTGACTGCGATGTAAAAGTTTCATCGATTTGAGAAAATGGAGATTCATGAAAATTAAATATTTTTATATTTGTAGGTTATGTCAATTCAATATTTTTATTAATTAAGTATTTTTGTATTTGCAGGTCATGAGAAATCGATATTTTATTTCTCTTCATCGCTTCTCACGACATATCACACTGGTTTCAAAATACTTTGTTCTTTTGTTAGACTCTACTTCACTCTTTACTCTGTTTTTCTCTACACACATTGATGGAAAAATGATATCTCAACCTTATGTTTTATAGGCTTTCTAAAATCTTAATATGTTTCTGTCATGTAAAAAACTAAAATGACATATTATTATTAAACAAGGTCATTCTATGTAAGGTTGAAATTTGATATCCTATCTCACAAGTTAAGAATTCTTTTTTTTTATGAGATTTTCCAATTTAAACACTCATTTCATCTAATGTTCAAATTTTAATTCTTTAGTTGATCTTTTAATGCACACAATTGTATGTACACAATTGTTTCTTCTCAAGTACTTTAGTTATCCTTCTCAATTTCTTTAATAATCCTTTAGTGTTTACAACTATTTTATCAAGATTTCTAAAGTTTTAGTATATTTCTGGAATAAAAAACAAAAATGACATCTTGTTCTTAAAGAAAGTCATTTTATGCATGGTTGAAATTTGATGTCTTACTTTCTCCCATCCCATATAATTATTTTTGGGTTAGTTGAGGATCCTACAAAAAATGAAACATAATTATGATAGGGGTAGTGTAACTATAGGTTGAAAATTTTGAATCAGCCTAACTATGAAAAATCATAATTATGAAATTGTAATGAATTATAAACATAATTATAAGTTTTGAATAAACTACAGGTAGTCTAACATTGGTTCAAATTTTAAGATTTTTTCCTCTATACCATTATTTCTTATGTTAGTGCTTTACAGCGTTTCCTTTGGAACATATGGTGCAATTGCTAGTTACGCCATAAGGAGTTATTATTTGAAACAACTTCCCTAGCTGCCAATGTGTCCATGTGTGAGCCATTGGATCAAATGTTAGACGATTGAAATGTTTTAGGCCATTAGATCCACAAGTAAATAGTTTTATATATATGTTTTTTATAATGTTAGATTTTTTCTTTTTTCTTTTTAACAAGTTAGATTTATTTTAGGTGTATAATAGAAATGTTATAATGTCATGTTTAAAGTTTTGACTATGTCAAATTACACCAAAAAAAAAAAATTAGATTAAATAAAAAATTAATAATAAACTATAAAAACAGCTCATGGTATTTAGCTTATTTGAAAACAACTTCCCTCACTGCCAATGTGTCCATGTGTGAGCCATTGGATCAAATGTTAGACTATTGAAATGTTTTAGGCCATTAGATCCACAAGTAAATAGTTTTATATTTTTTTTTATAATGTTATTTTTTTTTCTTTTCTTTTTAATAAGTTATATTGATTTTAGGTGTATAATAGAAATGTTGTAATGTCATGTTTAACATTTTGACTATGTCAAATTACACAAAAATAAAAATAAAAGTAAATTAAATAAAAAGATTGACATAATGTAATGAACATTTTAACTAGGTCAAAATACAATAGAAAACAAAAATAATAAAATAAAATAATAATAAACTATAAAAACAACCCATGGTATTGACCCATGGTATTCATGTGGAATATAGATTATTAAATTATTTCAGAGGACATGATTTATCTTGAGCAATAATGATGAATGCTCATAATTATTATTTCTTCAATAATACTAAATTTACCTTTAATTACTTAATTGTAATAGTTTGTAACTACATAACCGTTTGTAACTACATACATACTCTATGCGATTTTTTTTTTTGTTAATGAATATCAAATTTCTTCTATTAAAAAAAACTATATACATATTTTTAATTACCTAATTGTAGCTAAAAAATATTACATGCTTTTTACTTTATAATCATAAACAAATTTCATATTATATGATGTCAAACTTACTCAAATTTTTATTATGAATTTTGAAACAAAGTTTTTCACTACATAATTTTAGCTTTTATAATTTTTTTATTTTTCAATTCAAACAAAACTTACAAACGAAAAAATCCATTGAGTCCTTACTATACATTATAGTTTTATAAAATTGGAACTATGTGATTAACAATAAAGTAAGTTGCATAACCCTGAGGGTTTCTTTTACAAGTTTTATCATAACCTTTCCATTCATCCAATATATATTGTAGAGTCTTCTGAAGAGAGATTATATTCTATTTTATAACCTAATCCACAAAATAGCTAGGGATTTCACAAAGTATTAGTTTGGGATGCCACAAGTTATCATTCACACAGGGATGCCAAAAGTTATCATTCACACAATGATCTATTGACTTTATCAATCGAAATGGATCGTATTAGATGCATGGTGGCCAAAGACACTAAAAATTCAAAATAGATATCTATTATGACATCCATATTCTCTAAAAACCATCCAAATTTCCCATCTTATATAATGATTTCTAACAATAACTGCTCAATTTACTCTCCAATATTTGAAACCCCCACCCATGCTAGGGAGATCAAAGTGTAAAATCAAATGTTCCTATGGTTTTCTAAAGGGTTCATAAACAAAACAGACAATAGAGAAGGTAAATAGTGTGGTATAATAACTATTTTTTGAATCATTGTGACAAACAAAACATCACATTAGCTCAAAAAATATATCTAATGCTACAAGGATATGAGATGATAACAATGTTTTGAATCATGATAACTAGGTAACAACCAAAAATATGTTTTAGCCACAAGAAAAAAAATCACAACAACTCACAGAATATATTCAAGGTTGCAATGAACCCCATACATAGTGATGGACATCACGGGAATTTTAGTGAACATAGAAAACCACCCTAAAAATTATATACTCTTGATCAATTTAGAATAACCTAAGATGTCGAAATTGGGTGTCTAGGTGAGTGGTACTAATTGAGGATGCATCTTAAAGGGTAAGGGAATTTAGTTACTCAATCCTTCCACCAAAGCTATAAAAACTGAGACTTGTCGATTATAATTTTACAAAATTGACACTATGTGATTAAGAATAAGTTACAAACATTAGGTATTTTAGAAGGTATTTAAAAATTAATAAAAGGAAGGTACACCGGCCATGGTAATTAATGGGATTCTTTGTACTATTTTTATTTAAAATAGTAATTTGTATTTGTATTTTTTTTAAATGAATATTGTTAAATGTGTTTTAATATTTTTATTTAAAATAGTAATTTATATTTGTATTTTTTTATATTAATATTGCTAAATGTGTAATTGAGTAAAATGTATTAAATTGATATTCTAATTTTTAATATTGCCACAAGTTATCATTCACACAATGATCTACTGACTTTCTCATTTGAAATGGATCCTATTATATGCATGGTGGCCAAAGACACTAAAAATTCAAAATGGATATCTATTATGGCATCCATATTCTCTACAAACCATCCAAATTTCCCATCTTATACAATAATTTCTAACAATAACGGCTCAATTTACTCTCCAATTTTTGAAACCCCCACCCATGCTAGGAATATCAGAGTGTAGAATCAAATGTTCCTGTGGTTTTTTTAAAGGGTTCATAAAAAAAACAGACAATGGGAAAGTCAATAGTGTACAAAACATCACATTATCTCACAAAATATATCTAATGCTATATGGATATGAGATGATAACAATGTTTTAAATCATGATAACTAGGTGACAACCAAAAATAAGTTTTAGCCACAAGAAAAAAAATCACAACAACTCACACATTGCAATGAACCGCATACATAGTGAGGGACATCATGGGAATTTTAGTGAATATAGAACACCACCCTAAAAATTCTATACTCTTGATCAATTTAGAATAACCTAAGATGTCTAGATTGGATGTTGAGGTGGGTGGTACAATAATGAACATTTTAACTAGGTCAAAATACAATAAATAATAAAATAATGATAAACTATAAATACAACCCATGGTATTGACCCATGGTATTCATGTGGAATGTAGTTTTTTTATAAGGGGGAACTAAGATGGCATAAATCAATATTAACGTTGGATCTAAACTAATTATTTAATAAAATTATTTTTAAATGTTTATAATCATTATTCTTTTAAAAATTTGCTTAATAAAATGTATCTAAATTTTCATACATCCAAATATACATAGATTTTCTTGTTTTGTATTATTTTTGTTACAACTATTTTATTATTCCAAAAATACATGGTTTTTTTTTCTTATATATTATTTATGTTACAATTGTTTTTCATGAGTATTATTTCTTAAGATATATGAAAAAAGTTAAATTAATAATGAATTTTTTTAAAATATGTGATTTTCTTTAAATTTCCAAATTATTTCAGTGGACATGATTTATCTTGAGCAATAATGATGAATGTTCATAATTATAATTTCTTAAATAACACTAAATTTACCTTTTAAAGGGGTCAGTAACAATTTTTTGTATCAAATTAAAGGATATAGAAGAAAGGAGATATGGCGAAGAGAAGCTTCCAACCTTACAACAAGCCCTAAAAAGGCATAACTTTGAATGTATGGAATCCATTTTCCCTGATACACATGAGAAGTGTAATAAAAAATATTGGAATTTGGAAAATGTCACGAAGTTTATCTCATGTTCCAGTCATTTAGATCTGAAGTATATGGAAGAAGAAAAGCACGACAATGGACACTTATCAAGAATGTATGGTTCTTTAGAAGGAAATGACGTTGAAAAGGCTATGGAGGACCAAATAGTAGAATTAAAAACAGAAGAGGACTCTTCAAAAAATGGGTTACTGAAGGATTTTCGAATCCAGATGAACTACATTATCTCACTGAATCAAGCAGTGCTCAAAAAGAGATAGACAATAGTGATATTTAGACAATTTATTCATAAACAAGAGGAAACTAGAATTATAACTCGAGATAGAGTTACGGGCAGAGAAACATTCCAATTGTAAGGAGGACTCGGAAAATACTAGACAAAATACAATTACATATTGCAATCAGCTGAAAAAAAAGGTATATCTAAAGGGTCTCTTGGGGAGGAATCTATTATTTAAAAGATCGGGAAAATAATTTCATTTAAAAAAAAAAAATGTACTATCAGTAGGGAAGGGAGTTATTACATTTAAAATTTGTTCCCATTCTTGTCACTACGAAATTTGATTGTTTCTTTTTATTTGATGGGAAAATAAAGGATCTTTAAAAGGCACTAAAGTCTTCAATTATGATCCTTAAAAAAGTCACTATATTCCCTGATTATGAGCTGATTTTTTCTTCTTACTTTTGGGTCTTCATGATGTTTGTTATTCTGACGGAGGTGAAAAGTTCCGAAGAAGTGGAATATTGGTCGCTCAAATAGGAATCATGGAAATATGATTGTAGATAGTTTATTAATATAAATTATCCGAATTGAGATTAATTAATCATCCCCAAGGGTTAAAAAGGGCCCAAATGTCTCTTATCCATAAAATTGATGATTAAGATAACTCTATGCTCTATTTTCAAATTATAGGTGAAGGTGGATTTACCATACTTAAGCTTCTTAGCAGTCTCTTATGAAGTACAACATGTCATAGTGATAAGTTTTTATTCCATTAAATAATTATAGGTGTAGAGCAGAGTCGGAGTTCTAGTCAGAGTTCTAGGAGTAGTATCAGAGGAATTCAACATTGTGAATGTGATAGAAGAAAATAATTTCGTGGAAGGGTCAAGTCTGCCCAAGTTGGGCATAAAAAACAAGTGCATCCTTCATGCAAAAAAAAAACATGCAATTTTGTCATATAGAGGTCTTGAGTACTTTTGCCAAAATGTCTCATCCATTATGAAAAAACACATCTTACATGCAATTAATAACAGAGAAGTTTTTCTATCTCAATTACCCAATATGGATATTTTGATTTGAGATCCAATAAATATAATTCTCCACCCCTTATTCTGGAGGATCAGTTGGAACCGAGAAAGTTCCTACTACCTCTTATTTATTATATGTTATTCTTTCCTATACCACAACCTTACGACGTTTCCTTTGCAACATGTAGTGTAATTGCTAGTAGTTAAATATGTAAAGAAACTCATTAGTATATTAAGATAAGATGTATTAGTCCTCATAGGGCTCAATAACAATATAGAACATGGAAATGGTAATGTTTTCCCTAGTATGAGCCTTGGGAAGTCAAAATTCTACTAAGAGCATACCCATGTATGTAAACGTATAACCATAAAGAAATTGAATAAACATTATGTTCTGATACTCGTACACAATGGAAATTTATAAAATATACATAGAAGATTAGAAGTTGAACGTATAAAGCCATTTTGATGTATCAAATTTATAATACGATGTAGGATATATTTAAAAAGAAAATGGAAATGGGTCTAACGGTAAATTATTAAATTCCTTCGAAAGTAATGCCATATAGGACAACCAAACTAGCATTGGGATAATGTATTGAAATGAAATATCACCAATATTTGAAGTTCTGCAATCTCAGAACCTACCCTGCCATATACAAAAGAGATAGATAATTTATGTAACAAAAGCGCAAGGATATTGTACACGAATTTTTGTAAAGTAAAGTAATACCTTTGTAATAAATTGAATTAAAACGCTGCTACTAATACATTGCTACTTCATGAGTAAAGGATGATTATGAAGACATGATCTTATTGCTTAAAATATATACAGGTTGATTGTTTAAAACAAGTGATATAGAAATTTGGAATGGTTATACCACAAGCAATTATATCATATGCTCTCATGTTGGATCTGTGAAATATATATTGCTAATTGAAATTCAACATTATTTACAATAATATAATGTATAGCCATTGTGCCCAAATGTGCTGGTACGAGGGAAAATTTCTAAATGTTTATATATATATATATATATATATATATATATATATAACCACGTGAACAAAGAAAAAAAACTTTAGTAGAAAACCGGGTATGTTACATAAAAATTTTCCATGATAATAGACATAGGAACACAAAACATCATACATTTTAAAATACATGGTTGTTTATATGGATGCTTTCAAGTGGAAATTTATAAGGATCAATGCAAAGAATATTAATATTATGGAGAAATAGTTCAACCATTATTGGGTGAAATTTATAAAAGAAATAAAGCATTACTAAATACCATTTAAAATACGAATGCTTTTACGAAATTAGATAAGTTTTTTGCACTTTGGAGGTTAAAAATAATTTTTTTATTGGATATGTAATATCCAAATTTTAAAAGACATATTAAGAATAGTTAAAATAAAATAAGAGGGAAATTAGAGGATGCATTATTTATTAATTTTATATTGTTTATTTAGTAACTTTTTTAGAAGAAAAAAACATTGGCTTTATATTATAAGTAAAGTCTATTATATTTATCATAAATCATTATATTAATTTTTCTTAGATATGTTCAACATTTGTTCCATGCTTACCTAAATATTCCAAAATAAAATATTAAGATGTTACATAGAAGATAACATAGCATATTATTAGTGACCCATTTATCATTTGGTTCTTATGTGTAGGAGCATAAAACATAAATAAAAAAGTGAACATAATTTTTGCATATAGCTATGGCAATGTGATATGTCCCTCCTCCTTTATGTCTGAATCCTTAGTGAAAGAGAAATTCATGACTCCATATATTCCATTGACACCAAATTTTGACAAATTATGAGCTTCCATGTTTGTTTCTCTATATATGTGGTTGATAATCTAGTCCATCATAGAGTTGAGAGCAAGGTTTATCCTTTTGATCCATCCAAAAAAAGGAGTGAAATTTGTAGACCCATGTAGGGCATCTATCAGAGATTTAAAACCCCCATATATGTGAAGGCTATGCATACGCTTCTCTTTCACAAAACAAATTAATCCCCATAAAGCCATAGCTTCTGCTCTGGTATCTGTACCAAGACCGCCATTCCGAAATAGGCTATACTATGATTGTTCATTGATCTTAATAACAACTCCACACTTATATCTGGCATGTTTTTCCAAGCCATTGAAGAATCCAGTAGGAGAAATATTGTTCAAAGAAACCATACGATTTGTTGTTGCTTTTTCTGGAGTATGTACAGGATCATCAGATAATGCCGAGGATATTATTCTATGGCATATATGAGGAATATCAAAAATTTGAACATAAAAAATATACATGTTTATGGCATTCCAAATTTCTCATAGTATATACAGGGAACTTCCTTATGTTTCCCGAAACCTTCACACCACATATTTATACAATGTACAAAGTTAAGTGCTCGAATAATATCAATATGTAATATATGTCCTATATACCTGTAGAACTTACGAGTTTTTGAACATGTGAAGAAGATATGTTCCTCTATTTAAGATGATTCCCTGCATAAAATGCACAATCCAGGACCCACAAAACCTCTCTTCAAAATCTTACCCCAAGTGAGTATTTTTCTCCTCCAAACCAGCCAAGTAAATAAGATGATTTTTATGGGTATATCCCACTTCCACATCTTGTAAAACCAATATGTCTGATGTAACTCCAGTATCTTCTTCATATAAAATAGGTATGTTTCCGCAACTATGGGAGATTGTTTAGGTATTCTTCCAACCCAGGTGATATGATCTCCTCGCTCGCTAAATATAAATCCCACATGGCTAAGGAAAATTTTAAATTCCTACCATTCAATCGCACTTTTCCGCACCATTCCTAATTCTATTTCTTCTTTCGAGTTGGGGAATCCTCCATTCTAAACTTCAATAGCCTAAGAAAGTACAAGGTATCCATTTCTATGTAGTATGTCCAAAGTATGTCTCTGTAGATACCTATCTTCTTACATTCCTATAATTTTGTCAGTCCTGATCAATATCTTTGATCCATTACTGAACTACCAGGCCATCCTCATATGCCACCAAGGGAGAATTTTTCTGAAACTTCTCCAAATCAACGATCCCTTTGTTCTAGTGGGTATCATCTCTCTGTGCAAATTTTGAATATCTAAGTGTCTCATGTATTTATCCATGATGATGTCCTTCCAAATTACATGTCCCTGCATGGTGCACTAAGAAGATATAATTAACAGTGAAATACTGAAATCAAGGAGGCCCCATCCCCAAAATTATTTTGTTATAGTAAGATCTTCATGTTTACAAAGATGATATTTTGGTGTAGTTCATGTTCTGCTCCAGAGAAAAATAGATTTTATTGATTTAATCTTAGAGACAATAGCTCGGGGGATCAAGAATAGGTGTTCCCATAATTTTGTTATCTGATGTAGCACTTCCTCAAGGAGGATATATCTTCCACCAAGTTTAAGGAATCTATGTGTCCATGGTTTTAATTTATCCTTATATTTATCTACCATTCATAACCAATCCTCGTTTCTGTAACTACATGGCTTTAGAAGATATCCCAAGTATGTAATATCATCCTCGATAGGGGCCGACTATACTTCGAATATTCCTGAAATGAAATATATATCCACTATGTCACCATAACAGAAGCAGAGAGTAGATTTATTACTATTTGAATGTAGTCCAGAAGCTTAATCGTACCTGAGAAAAATATAATTCATTTTTTCCGTTGTGTTATGGATATGATACCAAAGGTAAGAATATCATCCAAAAAAAAGAATTGGTAATATGAACCTGTCTAGAGATGTATATGCCCTGAAAAATGTCACATTCTTGCACATCTTTGATATGTAGGCTAATTCCATCTAGTATTAATATGAATATCAAAGGGGAGAGAGAGAAATTGTGTCTCAGACCTCTCCCGGCATAGAAGAAATTAGAGGGTATCACATTGATCAATAAAACATAGCAGACCGATTATATGCAATCCATAATCCACTCTAGATTATGTGATTAGAGACCAATTTTATAAAGAATGTACTTGATATATGACCAATATACGTTGTCATATTCCTTATGAAGGTCAATTTTAATCACCACTACCTCCTTATTATATGTTTGGATGGAGTTTATACATTCATCTGCAGCTGTGATTACATCTTGGATCTAGCGGTTCTTTAGAAAAACAAATGTTCGTGGGATATGTGTGAATATAGAACTCGATTCAATTACCTTGCAATCACTTTAGATATGAGCTTGTAAATAATGTTGCAAAGAGAAATGGACCTGAAGTCCCAAAAATATTTAGGAGAGGAGGACTTTCAAATGAGAGCCAGAAAAATAGAATTTATAGCACCAATTATCTTACCACTTGTTCGAGACTCTTCAACTATCTCCTATAGATGCTCTCCCAGAATTTAAAAGAAATGTATATAAAATTCGACTGACCACCCATCCAGTCTTGGGATTTTGTATTTTGAAAAAGACTTAAGAACCGAATATATTTCCTCGAGATTAACTGCCATATATAGTTATTCCTTTGAATCCTCGTCAAGCCTATTAGGATATAGGTCTAGTTCCCATCTCTGATTCTTGTAGTCAACATCTCATCTGGATTTATAAAATTGTTCGAAAAAATTTACTACTTCTTCCTCTATCTTAGAGGTAGTGTATATAGTTTCCCCAGCTAAAGATTCAATCTACCATATGGCATTGGTATGTTTCTTGTGATTAGAATATCGATGGAAAAAATATGTATAATGATATCCCTCTATAATCCATATTTGAGCCTTTATGATATTTCTTATAGTTTGAGTATCTCATTCTTCCTATCCTCCGGAAATTTTCTATGTATCATGTCCTCCTGAGTAGGTTCTTTGTGTTCCAGTACTCTACTGATGCAAGAAATTTCCATTGTTATAGTATTTAATTTTGAGATTAATATCCTGTTTTTATTCCTCCCCCATTTCCTAGTATGCCTTTTAATGACATTAATATTTTTCATTAGAGACCACATCGCATATTCCTTTCGGAGGTCAGATAACTCCTTCTAGGTGGATTTGAACAAATCAATATATTCATGATATTGCAACCAAACTCTATTAAACTTTAATGTGACAACCTTATATATGTTCTCTATCCTCCATTGTAGTAACATGGTCATGTGATCATAGATATATGAATTGTATATATATGATTTAATATTACCAAGGCTCTCAACCTGAGATTCTTGTAGTAATAATCGGCATAGTCGCTTCCCTACAAACTCTTCTTCCACCCTACAGTTACTCCATGTAGGAGAAAGAGGTGATTGGAAGATGTACAGCAAGTGATGGTCCAGAAACAAATTATAAAGATGATCTACAAGGAGGTCAAACCTACAGTTTCTTCCCCATGACTTTGTTCCAAAAGGGTCACATTTAAATCACCAGCCACAATAACTCCACTTACCCATAGAATATTGCATATTTGTATCCAATCCTAGAATTTTGAATTATATCAAAAAGGAGCATATATATTAAGAAGATGTATACAACATGATATACCCTTTATATATCCAGACTTAAGGATTCATGAAAAAAATCTAAAATCATGAAAAATTGCACGATCCAGATCCCACATTGCAATGAGACCACCCGAATATCTATAAGAACTGATGCCAATAATGTCACAGGAGGGGAAAATCTCTCGAAAGTAAGGAATTTCCTGAGAGGTTTTAATGAGGGTTTCTTGGATGAGTATAATGAAAGGTCAGGAGTCTTGAATAAAATGTCGAAGACTAAGAGGATTGGAGTGATTCCCCAAAACTCGAATGTTTATGATAAATTTTTTAACATGGGGCCCCCTGTGAGGGCATCAGTGCTCTAAACACTCAAGATTCAAGAGGGAATATGATAGGGAGATCAAATAAACAAGTAGAATCATAAAAAGGAGCATAATTTGAGGCAGGTTGGCCATCAAAATGTCTACTACCCTTCCTCTTGGTCTCATGAACCATGATGTTCAAAGAAAATCTAAAAGTGATGCGGGGAGAGGCAGCATTGGCACTCGCCTTATGAATATTTAAATCCATTAGGTCAATGGTAGATTTATGCAAGAGAAATTCTATATCGCTACCCACATAATTATGCAAAGAGGATGGAGGATCTTGACCATTAGGGCACAACCATGATAAAGCAAGGGAAGGTTATAAAGGGGGAATATTAGGGGAAATTACAAGAACCATGGGGAGATATGGGTCCAAAAAAGGGGCATGCACCGAAGAAGGAGGAATATGGGAATGATATACCATCAAAGTGGGAAGAGCATCACTAGGATGAGAATCCCAACACAGAACCTTAGGGCATCCAAAATATTCTACCAAAGAAGAAATCGAGGGAGGTATAACATCATAAAACACCACATTAACATTCACAAAGGGAAAATAAGGTGATGTGCAACGTAGAGAAGAGGATTAGACAATAATGCGAGAAAAATCAGGTTGAGTAGAGAAAATAACTTTATACATAGCACTAGAATTGAGAGAAACATAGGCATGAGGCTTCAACGGTCGTTGGGTGTATACCTTTTGCGAGATATGTCGAGGCCACCATTCGTTAGGGAAAAATTTCATCAAATATCTCATTTTATGGCAAAACGGGCATGGAAAGGTAATACCCCAGAAGTCTAGGCATTGTGCGATCTTCATCGGACCCCATGCCAAATCTATGTTCTCCAGAAGCCCCCCTAAAATACTTACTTCCAGAGGAATCCAAAAACATAGTTTATTAGGTGCACCCATTACCTTCGAATCAGGATATCTGAATCATCCGATATCATTCCCTATCGCAGTCAAGCCCCGACGATTCTAATATCTAATGGGAGTTTGGGAAATTGAAACCTGTGTACCACTTATAAAGTTGTAGAAAAATTTTCCCACGTACCCATGGTATCTTCAAAATTTTCTCTGCGTCATCGATTTCCATAAAATGTATGTTGAACCAAGAATTCATGAGAGTACTAACCTTTGGTGTACATCCCAATATAGGCTCCCAAACATTCTTCACCCAATTTTTCATATTGAAATTGGACGGCTCTCAGACGATCCATTTATTAACAAGTTCCCATTTCTGCAAGTTGGTGGCCATGTCCTAGAGGACGTCATGACCGAAGCTTAGTCTCTTCATCTCATAGATTGGAAATATTCCTTTCCATCCCTCCCTAAAAACCTTATGATGTCGATTGTGAGTGGTCTCAAAACTGGAATCGTTTTCCGAGCAATGTCTCACCAAGATAGATGATATCCCCAATAGTTGTTGTGTACAAACAAAAAAAGCAAGAGACTTATACCATTCCTGTTGTGCCACCACAGTGGCTTGTACAAAGGCCTTGTGATCCTCCACATCAAACTCAAGGAGGGCGAGGCAACAATCCATGTGGAAGAAAGTTAAAAATGGAAGGAAAGGATTGTTAATTAAACTCCTGCCGAAATACCATCCTAAAAAATAAATGTAAATCATGCCGTAATGAAATCCACAATAATCCTTGTATTGTCAAGAATAATTTGTTGGGGAGTATGTTATTCTCGATAAGAAGCACCATGTCACGTTAGCTGACATCAACTACCACCACCCTAGAGAGAATAATAAATGAGAAAGAAATCCCTAAAGGGAATGGTGGCATACCAATACGTAAGAAAAAATTAGGTTGTGCAATCTCCAATCCAAATATCCCATTTTATAGCCAGGTTATCCTAACTCTAGATCCAATAATAAATATAGGATCAAACTAATCATTCGACGAAATGCCCTTTGGGTTTTTCGCCCCGGGCAAACACGGGCTCCATGCCCATCCCTGTCTCTGTCCCATGACTTTACCATTTGAAGGAGCCTGTTTAAGATCCAATCACCATTTCTGTTTCATCTTACCTACGCACGGGGGCAACCATGAATTCAAATGAAAAAAATTTCTCGCCTTCCTCAAGCTGCTTCATCCCACTCCGAACAGGGACTTGCAAACCACTCGATGAGAATACGCCAGAGCCACGATGCCATGATCAATCGGGCCTCCCCTATATAGCTCCTATAATTGACAAAACATGTCATCCCCTGTTACACACCAGTCTGATTAAACGACAAAATTCAAAAGAGTTACTCACTTGACGGAGACTAGGTCTGAGGTGTCAGTTTTTCGGTTTTTTTAAGTGAGTATTTGTTTACTTAAATATCCTTGTTCGGTTTAAATGGTAATTCCCATTGTCCTTTCTGTTACAAATCTCGATAGAATGAAAGTCGTCGCTGGACCACTACTGAAAACGGGTCTATTTTGTTTTAGTGAATGTATGTTTTTAACTGGATGTCTTTGTATTTTTAAGTGAAAATCTCTGAATAATTTGTTTACCACAACCCATTTAATTTTTTTACTACAACCCATTTAATTTTTTTTACCACAACCCAAGTTATTCAGACCATTTTCTAAGGAATACCATCTAGATAACCATTGTTCCAACTCCCCGGTCAATCGTTGCGACAACTCGCTTAAAAATGGTGAAGCAAGTGAAATGGGAGTCAATAATTTCCCTTCCAATGCAAAACCATAAAGAAAATCTCATCTTCTCAAGGTCATATTGAGATTGGTTTCTTGTACAAGGAAAACACATGGAATCCTTAGATCAAATTGAAAAAATCCCTTCGAATAGAATTGGAGACTTTATTAAAGGAGAGGAAATGAACCTAGATGCTCCATGTTCTTTCACCCGGTACAAAACAAACCCCCAGGCTCAAGGCCTATTGATTCCTTGCTATATGAAGTGTAATTTTTTTTTATAAATCCTATGTATATGTGTTGGTATTAATAGTGCTCAATAAATTTTCATGGAATCATATGTATTGAGTTTTCAAAAAAAATTATGCAGCTATTCTTGTTCATATGGCCCTGATGACAGAAGGGGACAAGATGAAGTGAAGCGAAAATACTTGTTTGTGAAAAACAGGGGATTCCAATGCCATTTCATTGTAAAAATAATGGTTCAAATCCATGAGGTTGCGATAATAACATATAACATGTATGTTATGTTGCAGTTCAATGGCTTCAAACCAGTTACAAAATCATCAAAGCACTACTGAGTCATACAATGACCCTCCTGAGATAAATATAGAGGCAATATCTGGTATTCCTGAAGATGAAAACACAACTTCCATGGATAGTCACAATGTTGATGTAAATTTTGAACAAATTGAGATGGCCAAGGAGGAGTTATTTTACTAATTAGACCTAGTTCAAAACAGTCCTCCTGCTACTTTGACCAAGATTGAACAATTTATTGCTTTTGTTAAAAAATTGTTGGATGACGCCAACAATCTTCATATTATGGATTATGAATTCATGTGTGGATTGGGTGCTTACGAGTTGTCTTTGAAGAGGAAGAAGAGTTTCCTAAGCCCAAAAAAGAGAAGAAAAAAAGGCAACAAAATGTAAGATTGGAAATTGACTTGAATATCCCGGAAAATGAAGATGAACCATTTTAGTTTGAACAACTCAACAAGCGGGGTCGCCCTAGCCCCAAAAATGAATGCTTTTCCAGGTTTCTTGTGCACTATTTTGTTTTCAATTTGATTTTAATATTTATTCTATATTAGCTGTATTTGATGTATTAATGTTTTGTTGAATATGTCCATGTATTTTTGATAGGTGGTGAGGATATGGTTGGAGATTTCTCTAATTTGATGGAATTGTCATTTAAGGTGATTAAATAACTCCATGCATTTACACTCAGCCTTTTAATACATTGATTGTTTTGTAAGTCATGGAAGATATCTTTCAAGTGGTTTTGCATACTTTCATAGTTGCATATATTAGTGTCCAAAAAATAATCTAATATATCAATTCGAATAAAAACAATGGAAATGTAACAAAATTATTAGAGGAACTAAAATGAAATTGTAACTAAACATGTCAAACACAATTTTACCAGTTTTTTATAACTAACAAAATAAACTGGAGAGTAATATATATTACAACATCAAATATAATGCGTTTGTTTTCTATGAGTTTCTACAACACTGAGCCAATGTGTCAGCAACAGTGAGCTAGTGTTGCAGCAATGATGAGCCAATGTTGTAGCAACGCTGATCCAGTGTTGCAACAACAGTGAGCCAACATTGCAACAATTGTGAGCTAGCGTGTCAGAAATTGTGACCTAGTGTGTCAGAAATTGTGAGCCAGTGTGTTAGCAACTGTGAGCCAGTGTGTTAGCAACTGTGAGCAAGTGTGTCAGCAACTGTGAACCAGTGTGTCAGCAATGGTAAGCTAGTGTGTTAGCAATGGTGGCCCAGTCTATCAATCTGAATATGTGGATGAAGGGGGACATTCATGAATATTGTTGTTAGAATAATCACTATGTCCTGGTTCATCAAGATGGAGATACCCTCCTATCTCCTTAATCACATTCCAACAATCAGATTATTCTTTTTTTGTCACCGTATATTTCTTTTTATATACCCTTGTTGGAAGCCAGATCATTGGATGTTGAAATGTAAGACCTATCTAGTGATTCTCACATTTTCCCATAGCAATAATATACTGAGCAACCCTTGTTAAGGTTATCTTTAAGTTGAGGCAGTTAAATGGATCTTTATTTCGAGGATGTTTTCTAATGCTCTCCCACCTTGCTTTACATCCTGCCCATGCCTTAGTTTCCAATAATTGAATTTGGTGTGCACAATATGCAATGGTCATCTCCCTCTTCTTGGAGATAACCTATGCTACTTCAGTAGAGTTGATGGATTTTTGATGTTCTTCTATCACCTCCATAGGTTTGGGATCTTCTCCTCTAACCCACAGAAGGCTCTCAGAATTATGCAAATAAATGTTCACATCATCCAACCAACTGGCATGATTTCTCAAATACGAAACAAAGGTTCTCAATTGGACATCCCCTGTAACATGGTTGGGATTCCATTCTCTATTATAAGGTACCAAAAAATTATGTTGGTATAGTTCACAGAGAAAGTCTTTATCTTGATCACAAATTGTCATATATGCCTCCTTGAAACCATCACTGCTTTCAACCTTGAGAGGGATATTTTTGATGATAGCATTATTTTTAAATATCAGGAATTTTTCAGTCAAGTACACATTTTAATTCATTGAAGGATCCCTGCAACTGAGCACACCATCCATTATCTATTCGAGTTCTTGCTTATCCTTCTCCAACTTGGTCACCCTCCTTTCTAGCTCATCCATTGTTTTTTTATGTCTTCGTAAAAATTTGTTTTTATATTCTTCACATATATTGCCAAGGTTACAAAGTGAGTTTTTTTGCACACTGTAAGGTATTAGGTGTCCTGGATATGGGTATTTAAACAGATGTAATTTATCCTTTCGTTCCTCATCATTTTTTTGCACACCAATGTCTTTGGTTAGTTTGATCTTTGGTTCCTCATCCTTTTTTAGTTTCATATCCGGTTGTTGTTCCTGTGTGTCTATACCCATTTATTTTGTTATTTTGATATGTAATTCCTGTTACTCTGTATGGATAGCTATGATTTTGGTATGGTCCTCTATTTGCACAAAAATGCCATCAATCTATTTTTTTCCAAGGGGTGTATCTTGTTGGACCCTTGGAGAAGGAATGCCTATGTCATAAATGGGTATGGACTCTGCAACTTCAATGTCATCAGTATGTTTTTTCCAAGGAGTATATCTTGTTGGACCCCTGGATAAGGAATACCTATGTCATCAATGGGTATGGACTCTACAACTTCAATGTCATCAGTATGTTTTTTTCCAAGGGGATATATCTTGTTGGACCCCTGGAGAAGGAATACCTATGTCATCAATGGGTATGCACTCTACAACTTGGGCCAAGAAATATAATATATCAAAGTCTTCTTTTTGTCTGAGCTCATATATTAGGGTTTTAACTTTGATCTGTAGTTGTCTATTTTTCATCTAGAGAATCCTATTCTTCCTTAACAATGAAATATACAGAGGAATATGTTTACAGGTACTTAATTTTGCAATGTGCTTCTTTGTCAATTCTAGTGGTTCAGTTGGTTGGTCCTCCTGATCATCCCCATACAATTTTGGTTGTGTAGTTGGTTGGTGCTCCTAATCATCACCATACAATTTTGGTTGTGCAATTGGTTGGTCCTCCTGATCATCCCCATACAATTCTGGTTGTGTAGTTAATTGGTCCTCCTGATCATCCCTATACAATTTGAGTTGTGTAGTTGGGTGGCCCAGAACTTCTTCCCTACACAATTGCTGGTACTCCTCTTCATCCACATACAAAATTTGAATTGAGACAAGGCCATATGAGTCGTACCATTCAGCTAGTCTCACTATGTATTCATAGTCAGAATTAGGAGAGAGAAGCTTATAAACTTGTTCTTCTGTGTCAGCAAGCTGGCCTAATCCTTCTTCCATGCATCCTTGTTGCATGCATCCTTTGTCCATGACCCCTTCAATTAATACATCCTATGGATGCTCTTGCTCTTTCTTTTGCTCTTGTTCTACTACTATCTCTTCTGGGATTTTTTCTGTAACAACGGGGAGGGTTTTAGGAACTAGAGCATAATGACCTCTCTATCCCCTATTCTGCTTGGCTTTTGGTACTACTACCGGGCATTTCCTATATCCTCTCAATCTTCTGGTCACAGGTTTACTCCCAAATATTTGTACATCATCATCATCATCATGGCCATCTCCTTTATGTGAAACTTTAGCAAAAGAAACCCTATAAACCCTCCTAGTTTGAAAAAATGGCGACTCAATTGCCATATGGAAAGGTTCTGTGGGAATTTATGCAGGTGGGTGGTCAATGAACCCAGTTGCAAGTGAGAGGTCATCGGGCAGAGTTGCAACTAGGTGGTCATGGGTCAGAGTTGCAGCTGGGGGGTCATGGGGCTGAGTTGCCGCTAAGAGGTCATGGGGTGGAGTTGCCGCTGAGAGGTCATGGGGCGGAGTTTCAGCTGGGGGGTCATGGGGCGGAGTTGCCACTAAGAGGCGATGTGGTGGAGTTATCGCTAAGAGGTCATGGGGTGGAGTTGTAGCTTGGAGATCATGGGGAGGGTTGCAGCCTCAACATGCAATGGCCTTCCATCTAGTTCATCCCAAGTTCTTCCTTCCCTTTGTAGCGCAACAACCACCAAAATTTTAACAAGGCATTGGTGGGAAAGGATTTTGAGCAGACGCTTTGATTTCTTCACACCTTGGGCCATTTGGTCTACGATTTTTGCGAGAAAGAAAGGCATGTTAAGCAACCTTCCATGACACAGGTGGTCTAACAAGTAGAGGTTCTCATAATAAATAACCACATACCTTCCTTCACAAGTGAAAAATATCTGGACAAGGAATGAAACATCTGACCAAGGTTGTGGTAATGACTTCCTCTCATATCTTGAGCCACTCCTGATCAATTGTTCAATTTCCTCAAGGAAATTCCTCACAACATCAGGTTGGGGTTTTCAGGGTGCAAACCACTTTTTTCCCATCTAGGGTAACCCTGACACTTCAATAATTGCTTCTTTTGTCGCATGCACCACCATCCCTGCTACCTCTGATCTACCCTCCCTATAATTCATGGAAAATTCTAGGGCTGTGTCATTTTCATGCCACTAAAACCTATGAATATAATCTATCGAGCCAACCTATTAAAATAATTGTTTAACGGGTGGGAATGCCTCTAATAATTCTTCGGCACTTTTATAGCATACTCTTGCACCTCCCATCTCTAGCCAGAGTTAAAAGTGGCTATGGTTTTGTTAGTTGTTTGCAAGAGTTCGAATGTGGGACAATAGTGCAATGGAAGAGTTGGGGTAATGGGTACAATAATAAGTTAATAATGGGGATGGGTTATTTATGGTGGTGCGTGTATGCAGACATGTGTTTCCGCAACATTTGCCTCCTATTTGACATTGACAGTTCATTGCTAACGTGGTCACGAGAGATTTTCGTTACCGTTGTACATTGTCAAATATTTCTCAGTAGTTGCCACATAATAATTTATGATTTTACTATATTGACTCCTTAAATAACTTTCTTTAATAGGGATTAGGGTCTATACCATCCCTTCCATGTACCACTCATCCTTGGGAAAGAATTTGTTAGCATAGAGGATAGTCTAACCTGGGCTACTGTTGGTTACATTTTATGGTTGTCAAGTTAACTTCATTGATTTGCAAGTTGTTCATATCATTTTCTTTGTTTGCAGGCTAAGTTGTTGTTGTTGTTGTCATGGATGTAAAAATTTGCTTCAGTTCAAAACACGTGGCCTTGTGGTTGTAGATGTTGATGATGGAGAGATTCACAATAATTGGATTGTTTTTTTGGATATTTATACATTTATGCCCCTTAAATGAGGTTGGATCTATGGATTTAAAAAGTGCAAGATGTCACATTTTCATTTTGCATTTAACGATGTATGTATAAGGGAAAAATAATGATTGATATATAGTCTATCCGGTTGGCTTGTAACCAAGGGTATCTCACATAATTTGTCAATGAAGAAACTTCTTTAAGAATTAGAGCTCATTATACTCAAATTAGAGGCTTGTATAAATTATGGGAGCATGTGTTTCTCATGGATAATGAATTAATGAATGTTCATATAATTTGGAATTGTGAAGGTGTATTGAAGGCATTATAATGAATAAATAGTCTCGTTTTGTAGAATATTTTGGAATCCTCTATTTGCTGATAAAACTATTTAATACATGACAATGCTTCTGTACATCTGCCAGCGCAATTGAGTGAGACTGGAATATGACTTCCAGAATAAAAGCCATAATAAAAATATCCATCACATAATCTAATGGCATGACTAAACTATAATAAAAATGTAAGTCCATTAATAATATTACTGAAAAATACATTTTCTACATATATGTGTTGAGATATAACACCGAAAAATAGAGTAAGGCCATCTATAAAAAACACCTCATATAAATAAATACATCAAAAATGATGGACATCAAGTTCATCCAATATATCTCAAGAAATATGAACACAATAATATGACTCCCCCCATAATAACCCCAATCCCAATCAGAACAAAAATTTATTCATTAATAAGCGATCTATATCGATGCCCATCAATAATAATTGGTGGAGCACATGATGGCTTCACAAATATGCCACTTCCACATCCATTGGATGCTGCTTCAATGAGTATCGAATCACACACCCTTTGGACATCAAATTTTTACATAATCTCAAAATGGTGGAACTTTGCAGTAATGGTTCTTGCCTGTTGGTGAAGGGGTTTCAGGTTAGGTCTTCTCACTTGGTAGGTACCATTCATCTTATTTGTGATTAATTCAGAGTTTGTATATGTGTCAATGTCACTTGCACCACAACTCCGTGCAGTTGTGAGGCCATCTATCAAAGCATGGTAGTATTCTTCATTATTTTTTGTAATGTCAGGTAATTCTCTAATATTTTGCTATACTTGGCTAAGGGGTTCATTAGGAAGCACGAACCGTGTCCGTGCATGCAATGGGTTTGGGTGGCACCATATCTGGATTGTCAGGACCCATTTTACAACCATCTGGAAAACAAGAAAATAATTTAATGAAATATTGTTACAATGTTAAAATGCAGTAACGGCAACTCGTTGTTGTTGCTACTGCAACAACGAGTTGCCACCACTGCAACAACCAATTTCCACCACTTCTAAAAATTAAAATTTAACAACGAGTTACTGCCAATGCAATAGCGAGTTTCCACCACTACTAAAAATTAAAATTTTCACTGGTGGCAACTCATTTTCTATGCTACTGCAATAGATATTTTCCACTCTCTCTATGAAATAAATAAAAAATGAAGTTCTTACAAATTGTAGTTGCGGTAGCACACTATTATAGTGGCGGTAACTCGTTGTTGCCACTACGGAAACAGTGAGTTGTCGTCACTGCTCAAGATTAAATTTATAGTGGCATGAACTCATTGTTTCCGCTACTGCAACAACGATTTGCCGCTCTCTCTAGGAAATAAATAAAAAATGAAGCTTGAAATTTTGTTAATATAAATAAAAAATTTAATTTAGAGCAGTTGCGGAAATACACTGTTGCTGCTACTGCAACATTGAGTTGCAACTACTACAACAAAAAATTGTCGCCACTGCTCAAAAGTAAAATTTGCAGTGGCAACAACTTCTTGTTGCAGTAGTGGCAACAACAGGTTTCTGCCACTGCAATTTTTAAATTTTCATTATATGAAAAGGAGGAAAAACACAAGAAACGAAAATTTTAATTACCTTTACTATTTCTCCTGCTACTTCTCCTTCTCCACGAATGGTTAGCTTACTCCTTGGTTAAACTTGTCCCTGAAATTGGAAGCACAAAGAAGCAAAGGAATCATATTAAAAACTAGAAATAAAAAATGAAGTGGGAATAAAAACTAGTGTAGTACTCAGCATCAAAACTAGAAATCAAAGAGGTAGCAAGTAGCTACATTGTACCCTGTGTACCCTGTATGAATCTCCTTATTCAACCCTTTACAGTTAGTGTTATGGCCAATATACAGAGGAAAATGTCCAAAATCATTCCAATAGCTATGGAACAAATATAGAATTTTCCCATAGCTGTAAGGACCTTCTCAAAATGGCCAACAAGTTATGTCAAATCAACAAGATGGAAAAATATACCAAAGAATGTATGAACAAAAATAGAAATGAAAACAATCTCAATTTCTCCTTGTTTCCACTCTCGGCTCTGCTACTCTGCTGTTGTTGGAGGGTCCTCATAACAAAGATAGAAAGCGGACTTACTCAAAAGAATGCAGGAATGAAGGGATGAAGTGCTCTCGATGGAATAACTAAAATCCACTCGACGGAATGAGGAAGGAGCAGTCGACGGAATGAAGGAGTTATGCGACCAAAAAATTCAAATGGTTGAGCGGACAGTTTTGGGCGGTAACTCCAGAGTTGTGGTAGATAGGCCATTACTCCCATTTACAGATGAAAATTCAAATTTGAAATGGCGATTAGAATAATATCACTTCGGCCCTTAACTGGCAACGCAAGGTAACTGCCTCTTGTGGGGCGGCTCATGTGGCTGTGTACGCAGGGCTGCAAATGGGGACAGAGTGCCCAAATGGGGACATATCACTGCCTGCGTTAACAGATGTTAACGTCCCTTTACGATGGAGGGGACGAGCTCGCCGGGAGATTTTCGCCGGTAACCAAGGGCACAAAACCCAAAGGTCATTCCATCGAATGGTAGCCCACTCCATAAATATAATAATTTCCAAACACCAAGATGTATCAATCTAGACATGTTGAATTAGGAAACTACATATATATGAAATCCCAATGTAGTACTATCCAAATAAAGACCAGGCTACCCCCAATTAACTACCATGAATAACAAATAAAGTCCACCCGATAATTTTACCGTGACAAGAAAAATGTAAAAAGAGGCATCACCTTTTTTTCACATACCTCCCAAATTGAGGCCCCAAAATAAATGTAGGAAGTACACGTTTGAATCCTTAGAACACCCTATCCTGAACTAGACTACCAATCTTCTTGACCAACTTGTTGCACAACCCTTCAAAGACAATGTTGAAACCCGAAATATGAAATAATATACCACTAGAAATTGTATACAATCTCCCCATATTGTAAATGCAGTTGTGTTAAGAAACAATTCAAATGACAACCAAGAACTTCAAATGCAGTGTGCACACAGACTACATATACAATACCAGCACATACTGCAATTCCACTAGTAGCAACCACAGGGCCACCAAATTTTTCCACCACTGTAACACCTAATATTTAATGAAAATTGTGTCGACGAGAAATCACAACACCCCGGACACCGAGAAAAACAAGGACACACTAAAAACTGGTGATTTGTAGGGGAAGGATTTTTTATGACTTGTGTAGAAGGAGGGCTATGGGGCATATCTTATGAGATATAATAGGTCCAACCCCAATAGTGAAAACAAATATTCTAGAATCCATGAAATCATAAAAGGGCAGAAAATAGAAGTCTTATGGTTAGCATGGTAGCCAAAAAGAGTAATACAATATTTTGTAAAAGTTCAAAGAAATTATCTTCCTCAACGAAGTCCATAATGAGCAGGAACAAATGTGGGAATATTGTGCCACAGAGTTAGATGTATAATCCTCATCCCACAATATTATACCAACCACAACCACATCGAATGTATAAACTACAACCACTAAATATAAACCCTCCACAACTTAGATATACCATATATGTACTTCATCACCTACCATAGTGTTTGAAGTGTCACAAGCTACGAGAAGATATGTGGTTACAACCACCACTACTCCACAAGCCACCACCACCACATTGTAACCTTTGATGCGCAATAATCCTACTCGTTGTTGAGTAACCACCTCCAAAAATAGAAGAAAAGACATACCAACGCCTTAGAAATAAGCCACTTGGAGGGGGCAACCTCCAATACATTACATAAATGAACAATTCTTGGATGATACAATTTACAAAACTTCCTTTCTATATATAGGAGTCCATGTGGCCATAATGTAATCCTAGTGGGCCACAATGTAATCCTAGCTGACCTAACAATAATAAGCAATTTGAGGGCACAATAATAACAAAATGGGGGTTACAAGGGTACAATAATAACAATAAGGGGGTTACACTAATAACAATAAGGGACTATACTAGTAATATAGGGACCTAACATGCCCCTCTCCTTCAAAAAAGTGTTTTCCTCAATGCTTGAGTAGCTTTGGGTGATTCTGTATAAACTTCTCATCCTCCCATGTAGAATCTTCAGTGGGTAAGTTCTTCCACTTGACGAGATAATCTAAAATTGATCGATTCAGTAGCTGTCGAGTTCTTGTTTCCGTGACCGCTTCAGGTTCCAATGTGATTTTTCCTTCCTCATCAACTTCTAGCAATATTGTTTGAACTGGAAGATTTTCACCTATAACCTTCTTTAAGCATGAAACATGGAAAACCGGATGCACTCGCGAAGAAGCAGGAAGCTCCAATTTGTATGCCATAGTACCAATTTTTTGCAACACCTTGTAAGGACCATAATACTTTGGCGATAATTTATTATCCTTCTTAGCTTGCTTGAGGGACAATTATTTGTATGGTTGTAGCCGTAAAAATACCCAATCTCCTACAACAAAACTTCTCTCGCTGCGATGTTGATCTACCTGTTGTTTCATTCGATTTTGTGCCAAATTCAGGTTATCCTTTAAGAGTTTGAGAACTTCTTGTTGATGCTTGATGCGATCTTCCACTGCTTGAACCTTCGAATTTTCCCTTAAATATGATGTGATGGATGGTGGATGATATCCATAAAGTGCCATAAATGGGGTCATTTTTGCTGCAGTATGGAAGGAAGTGTTATACCACCATTCAGCGAGAGGTAACCACTTGACCCATTGTGTTTGTTTATCAGATACAAAACAACGAAGATATCCTTCCAAACATTTATTTACTATCTCAGTTTGACCATCAGATTGAGGATGATAAGATGAGCTATGAGCTAATTGAGTACCCAAACAAGAAAATAACTCCGTCCAAAAATTTCCAGTAAAAATGGGATCTCTGTCGCTCACAATAACCCTTGAGCTTCCATGTAGCTTTTGAATTCTGTCCATAAATGTAGTAGCAACTGTACTTGCTTTAAATGGATGAGATAATGCACAAAAGTGTGCATACTTGGTAAGTCTATCAACTACCACCATGATGACACTCTTTCCTTCGGACCTAGGTAAACCTGTGATAAAATCCATTGAAATCTCCTCCCAACGTTGACTTGGAATGGATAAAGGTTGTAGAAGTCCCGGGGTCTTAATTGTCTCCACTTTATTTTGCTGGCAAACCAAACATTCTGCCACAAACTTTTGAATATCAGATTTAAGGCCAACCCAAAAAAATTCTTTCTTCACCCTGTGGTAAGTTTTTAAAAATCCTGAGTGTCCTCCTAAAGGAGAAGTGTGCAATTCCAGAAGAATCTTTTGTTTTAGTTGGGAATTCTTACAAAGATATAAGCGATCTTTGTACCATAAGGAATCATTTTTCCAACTAAATGTATCGGATGTACTAGGATCTTGCTGCAACTTTTGAATGAGTGTCCATACATCTTTGTCCTTCTTCCATTCATCTCTTGCTTCGGTTATCCAATCTGGTTGGATAATAGAAATGGCACAAAGCAATGCTTCCACCTCTTCATTCTTTCTTGAGAGTGCATCTACAACAACATTAAGCTTTCTTTTTTTGTAGATTATTTCAAAGTCATAACCCAACATCTTTGTGACCCATTTTTGCTGCTCTTCTAAAGATAGTCTTTGTTCCATAAAGTGTTTAATACTATCATGATCAGTTTTTACCTTGAAGTGTCTTCCCAATAGGTAAGTTCTCCATTTCTTTAGTGCAGGCAATATCGCTAACATTTCCTTCTCATAAATAGGTTTCTATAAATACTTTCCTTTGATGGGACGATTTTCAAAAGTAATGGGTCTTCCTTCCTGCATTAAAACAACACCAATTCCATTTCCGGAGGCATCACATTCCACAATAAAGTTTTTTGTGAAGTCTGGCGTAGCTAAGACCAGTGCTAGGCACATTGCTTCTTTAAGATGTTCAAAGGCCTTAGTTGCTTCAGGAGTCCATGAAAATGCATCTTTATTCAATAATGTTGTTAGATATGTTGCTATTCTCCCATAATTCTTAACAAACTTGCGATAATACCCTATTAACCCGAGAAATCCTCACAACTGCTCTATGGTTGTCGGGAATTTCCATTCCTTAATGGCTTTAATTTTGTTAGGGTCTACTTTAACACCCTTGTGAGATACAATATGACCTAGATATTCCACCTCTTGTACTCCAAAGAAACATTTTGATGTTTTTGCATATAATTGTTTCTCCTGCAATAGTTTGAGCACCCTGTCAACATGTTCAACATGATCCTTCCAAGACCTACTATATATTAGTATATCATCAAAAAATATGAGCACAAATTTTCTAAGGAAGGGTTTGAAAATGGAATTCATCAACCCTTGAAATGTAGAAGGTGCATTGGTAAGGCCAAAAGGCATGACCAAAAACTCATAATGACCCTCATCAGTTCAAAATGCTATTTTTGGAATATCTTCAGTCTTCATTCTAATTTGATGATATCCTGAACGAAGATCCAACTTGGTAAAATAAATTGCTCCATGTAATTCAAACAATAATTCATCAATCACAGGAATGGGAAATTTATCTTTAATGGTGAGCTTATTGAGCTCCCTATAATCCAGACACATTCGCCATGATCCATCCTTCTTGTGTACCAATACTACAGGAGCGGAGAAATAACTTTGACTCGGTTGAATTATACCCGCCTCTAACATTTCTGCAATCATACGTTCAATTTCGCTCTTTTGGATGTAAGGATATCTATAAGGCCTGATGTTTGGAGGAACACTTGATGGAATCAGATGAATAGCATGATCATGATCGCAAATAGGTGGGAGTCCTTTGGGAGTTTCAAACATCTTGGAATGATTGTCCAAGACTTGTTGGAGATCTCCAGAAATATATGATTTTGATGTTGGAACTTCCAGTGAGCATAATTGTGCAATTACGCCTCGTTGTTCTTTCTTTAGAATCTTTGTCATGACATTAGAGCTTATTATCTTTCCCAGCTTCCGTGCAATACCCCGTAATTCGACTTCCTTTCCTTCTGAAAAAATTTCAAGAAAAGTTCTTGAAAATTAAAAGCTACCATCCCCAAAGGTTGTAACCATTGTACTCCTAGTACAACATCAGCACCTCCCATAGGAATGGAAAGCATTGGACTAGTCAATACATATTCCCCCACGGTTAGCTTAATATTATGGCATTCTCCAGAGAAATTTATAGTCCCTCCAATTGCAACCATCGCTTGAGATTCTGGTGCTAGGTATAAGAAACAATTTAATTCCTTGGCTACCTTACAATGAATAAAATTATGGGTGCTACCTAAATCAATCAACACTATTACCTTTTTCATTTTGATTTGTCCTTCTATCTTGAGAGTTTGAGGAGTGGTAATTCCTGCCAGTGCATTACACGATATGGTTGGATTCATTTCTTCCTCTTCTAGGGATGGTTCTTGGTGTATATCCTCTTCTTGTTCATTTTCTTCTTCCTCTTCAAAATCTATGTAAAATAACTTCTTCTCAACACACTTAGGACCTTTACTGTATTTACTATCACAACTATAGAAAAGCCCTTTTGCTCTTTTTTCTTCCAATTGTTGTGGTGTCAACCTTGTAGGTTGTGGAAATCTAGGCATAGCAACACTTCCTTCTTTATAGAATTCAGTGGTAGGCTTCCTTGTCGCCATTATTTTACATTCAACTTTTCTTGCCAACCTGAATGCCTTCTCCAATGAATCCGGTTCCAAAACACGAACTTCATGTTGGATGTTATCCTTTAAAGTGCCTATGAAGAGATCGATCTTGTGTTCCTCTGGAATATCAGTTACCCTTATATTCAATTTTTGGAAGTCCTCAATGTGCTGCCCCACTAAACCCTTTTGTTTGAAATTTATCAATTGGCTAAAGAAGGTGTTGCTCTTTGTATCCTCATAATGTGCTATCATTTCCTCCGTAAAAATTGACCAAGTGACAATTTTTTTACGGGAGCAAAGCCATCGATACCATACAAATGTATTTTGTTCTAAATGTAAAATTGCAATGCGTACCTTTTGTGTGTTTTGCACGTTATGGAGATCAAAATATTGCTCCATCTGTAGTATCCATGTTACAGGATCCTTTCCATCAAATTTCCTCATATCCATTTTTGGAATATGGTGGTTCTTCCCACCAACATTAGAGTTTATGAAATCACGATTAACATTTATTTTGTTCTCATCATGAGGTTCTTCTACTATCTTTTCACCATTAGGAAACATTTCTTGTATCAACTTTGTCAAACCTTCGATGTCTTCTTTGACATCATTCTTCATGTTTTCCATGTTGTCTTCCACGCCATCCATCTTAGCTTCCATGCTAGCTTCCACGCCATCCATCTTAGCTTCCATGCCTTTCTTCAAACCTTCCATCTTCGCTTCCACACCTTTCTTCAAAACTTCCATTTCATTTTTTGTTGCTCTCTGCGAGAGTGAAATTTTTTGCACTTGCTCTTGTAATTTTGATAGATCATGTTGCAATTCTTCATCTTCATGACTCATAGTAGAGCCTTCCGAAGGCTTAATGGGTGTTGAATTATTTTTACGGGGAATATTTTAGAACCAAATACTGCTATATATTCTACAATATGCCCTTGGAATCAATTCAAATTGATTCTTCAAAGAAGACTTGTGTAATTTGGAAAGAAAAAAAATATACACACATTTTTCTTGATTTTGAGGAGCTCGATATTGAAATTGGATAATATCTATGATTGTAGAACTTCAACATTTGAATTTCAGTATCAGCGTAGCCCTCTGAATTATCTTTTGAATGCCACAAGTCTGACCTGATTTGGATTCTCCAAGACAAAGTTGTGTCCAATCTACCACAATGACCTAATTCTGGACTGGTTCAGTAGAGCGAACTTGTACAACTTGCCACGTGTCATTGTTTCATCCTTTGTCTCTAAAATTTATAGCCAAGAAACTAGAGTCTGTGTACTTACAATCAATTTTTACAGCACTCCAATCCGATGCCCAGAGAGAGAGTTATTGAATTTTTCCCATGATCACCTATTTGAGATGAAATTAAGGAGCCTGAAAAAGCACTACATTCCACAGATCATATCTCAAAAAATATTGTGAACCAATCTCTGAAATTTTTTGAAGTATTTCCTCAGGATTTTATCTTCGCACCATACGAATTTCAGATTCTGAAATTTCGTAGAAACAAAGTTATAGAGCAAATGCCACGATGACCTATTTAGCAGCCTGAAAAAAGACCTAACTTCCATAGATGATATCTCCAAAAATATTGCAAATCAAGCTTTGAAATTTTTAGGAAATCTTCCTCAGGATTTCGGCTTCGTACCCTAAAAATTTCAGCTTTTGAAAATTCGTAGAAACAAATTTATAGCGAAAATGCCACGATGAGCTGTTTGGAGCAGCGGAACCCTAGAATCCAAACCTCTGATACCAAATGTTGAGTAACCAGCTCCAAAAATAGAAGAAAAGAGATATCAACGCCTTAGAAATAAGCCACTTCGAGGGGGAAAACTCCAATACATTACATAAATGAACAATTCTTGGATGATACAATTTACAAAACCTCCTTTCTATATATAGGAGTCCATATCGCCATAATGTAATCCTAGTGGGCCACAATGCAATCCTAGCCGACCTAACAATAATAATTTATGGGCACAATAATAACAAAATGGGGGTTACAAGGGTACAATAATAACAATAAGGGGGTTACACTAATAACAATAAGGGACTATACTAGTAATATAGGGACCTAACACTCGCCGCCAGTTGCAACGACTCCCCTACACCAGCTTCTTTGTCTCCCTTACACCAGTTAATTCTTACTTCAATCTTACACCAGTAATACCTCTCTTTCGAAGTTGGATAAAAAGTAGTTAGAAAAAAGAATAGGGGCCGGAGTTTGATATATGACATGGGTACTTAATGATTGATTAAGGGACAAAAGGCTAGTGCAACATAAAGGAGTATTTCTATTAGCATTGTAAGTGGTTTTATAGGAATGAGGTAAGCACATAATTCTGTTTATAATAGGTATAATGGGTACGTGGTAGGATAAATAAAATACCAATTCCTTTTACACATAAAAGATATATGTTTCCATTTATAAATGAAAGAAAATACAAATATGATGAAATTTAATAAAATTTCAATTCTTTTTGCATTATCTACACATAAGAGATATATCGATCTATCGTTTCATTTATTTATAAATGAAAGGAAATACAAATATTCATTCGCATGAGGAGCATGGTTGCAACAAACATGAAAGAAGATATTTACATAAGCAAATCCACTCCATAGTGAGTAATGATCTATAGAGTAACAAGAAAATATAAGTAATGAGCATTTATTAGATGTGAATTCATTTTCTAAGAGCATCCTTACCATTGATGTTAGAGGGGAGAAATAACATAAACTGATTAGCAATAGTCTGATAGCACTTCCATTAGTCTTTGGACAACCAATTTTGACTAGCAAGGGTAGAGACAAAAAACAATGATTAGTAGCTTAGAAAAGAGAGTAGACCTTGGACCAACAGCTTGATAGGGAAAGTTTCTTGCTATCAATGACCATTAATTTGTGTTGGTGGTTCCATCAATGTTAAAGAGGGAGAGTGTTGGTGTGTATTTTTATTGATGAAAACCAATGTTGTCATTAATGGAAGTGCATGAGTATAGTTTGAAGTGGCTATAGGTTTGTTTTTAATTTATTTCCTAAATATTTAACCAATTCATAAAATGTTTCATTAATTATAAAAGTGGTTAATTAAGGTCTTAGCAGCCACCAACCATTAGTCAAATATGGTTATTCACTATGGCTTGAAGTCAACCCAACAGTGCATTATAAAACTGACCAATGAACTCAAACAACTGAAAATTTAAATGGTTTATGTAATTAAAAGTGTGAAAAATGTGTATTAATCCATGGTTTAGTTTAACCACATCCTTAGTCCAAGATTTTTCTATTTATTATGGTAAATAGCCATGGTTTTGAGGTCGACCCAAGTTTGATCTATGAACCATATAACCTATAGTATCTTTCCGATGTAGTAAATACGATGGCATGTGACCTCTAATATTAGTACTATGTGGTGGTAGTATTGCATACAACCTGTAATAATCGATGTGATGTGTAGCGATGGTGAGAGAGGACGGTTGACAGCAAGTATGAGATAAAATGCATAATGAAGCTTGTTCTTAATTCAGTGTGTTGAGAGCTTAGAAACCCATCTTTGATGCAGTGTGATGTGCGCACTAAAAATAATTTTATCTGGCAGTGTGATGTTGGATATCTTGTACGGTTGGTTATGTCTTTGATCCGCATGCAGTGCAATGGCCTACAACAATGATGGTCTACATCAGTGAATAAGTGAAGCGGTCTGGTGTTTACGAGTTGTTGAATAGAGAACGTTCTTGATCTGGTTGAATCGATGCACATATTCTTGGAGTTATTGATGCCTAATATCTAACTTTTTCTATGGTAAATTGTTTTGATGGTTTACATTGTGCAATGGCGTTCAATATGTAACTTTTTGAATCAATGTGATGTGTAGTGCAATTTCTATAACCTTATCATGTGTGTAAGAAGATGAACTCCAAAAGCATATCTGATCTCTGAGTGATTGTGTGCAGACTTTATTCCTTGTGAAAAAACTTCAAAACTAAGACAAACTAACAAAAACACCTCAAGGAGCAGTGTGCAAGGGCATTTATCCTTGATTTGTTGCGACAGAGCAATGCATAGATCTCTGAGTCCATACGATGGTTGCAAGGCATAGATATCTGAATAGAGAGATGGTCTCAACTGGATCGATGATTTCTAATATTGTTCCATTCCCACAGAGTTCAAGGTGTATGTCATATAATTAGAGTTCAAAATTGCGTTGATCAAGCGATTGTAATGTTACATATTGGTGAAACGTTAAAGTTCCATCACAAAACGTGAAAGTATATCAATTAATCTGGTGCACGATTATTTCGTGTGTGATGAAAGCATAAGTATTTATCTGATGCACAAGTACTAATTGTTTATGATGCAATTATCTAGTTTATGGTGAGATGGTCTGCATATTATAGCATTAGCCTGATAAGTCCTAAATTTTTCCTATTATCAAATGTTTGTGTTCTACTTGTAATGTCTGATGAAGTCTGCAATGCATGAAGATCCAAGTTTGTGTAATAATAAAACCTTGATGGCGATGCTCTGAGTTGAGCGATGCTATCAAGTAATAAAATCATAGCCTATTGGCCAACCTGTTCAGGACTGAACTTTACTTTAAAGACCAAATCTCTCACAGGGCCAAGTAACATTTGTTCTAGGATCCAAATAACTGTTCAGTGACAAAGTTTTTGAAGCGTAATTTTCTTATTATGATAAGTTTGAAGCTTATCCCTTGTGATCAGATAGACCAAAGTGAAAGGTGAAGAAGTTGAGTTTGTAATTAAGTAAAGAAGTTTGTTTTCTATGAAGTCTAACTGAATTGGTTATAATGTTGAATTTTCATTGTTGAGTTGGCCTAGCTACATCCTTATTGTACAAAGGGCCAATTTTTATTCATGGTATGATATGATAAAAATTAAGGTTTGATTTGGGTTCTCGTGATGTAGGTTTTGATTTCTCCTTATGTATTTGACAAACTTGTAATGAAGTCTTTCAAGTATTCTATCCATCAAGTCCACTGATTTTCCATGAATTATAAAGTTCTTGCGGTTGATGAGTGTTGAAGAAAGTTACTGAAGAAAGTTAGGATTATGTTTATTGGAAAAAATTTGAATAAAAGAGTAAGCATTGTGTTAAGTAAGAAGAATTTGCAAGGAACTAGTCTCCTACTAGTTGGTGATAGTGAGTTAATATAATTAATGATTGAAGACAAAGAAGACAAGAAGAAATGTGGTTTCTTTCTTTACGAATTTCCACATACATTTGGAATTCTTCTGTATTGCTGTGATAATTATTTTATTATCTTATGCATTGTTATGTTTATATGATTCTGTCCCCCTCTTAATTCCTAACAAGTTCTTATTAAAAAGTAATCTCTCTCTCTATATATAATCACTATTTAAATATATTAGTTAACATGCACATTCACATATTTTATTTAAAACTTCTATTGAAATATCTTTAAGATAAAATATTACATATTTTCCTCAAATTAAAAAAACAAGATATATTTTGCTTAAGATTACCTTATTTATTTATATAAATTTGATACAAAATTATGTTATTTAATATTAATACAAAATTATGTTATTTAATATTTACATCAAATATTTAAGAGTGAAATATTTTTTATTATTAATATTTTTTTATTATGACATGTCAACTTTGTTTTAATCACATAAGGAACTATAATTTTCTTTCATATGGATTTTAATATCAATAATGAGGATAATGAGGATAATATATTTTTTTATTTTATATAATTATGATAGATATTATTTTTTTTGTCTAGACACTAGTTATGAAAAATAATGATAAAATTTTGAAAATAAAACCAAAATTTCTTTATAGATATTTGAATAAGATAAAATATTTTTATTTTTCAAATCTTAGGTCAAAGCAACAAAAAAAAAAAAAAAAAACATATTAAAAAGATGAGCCAACAAGCTAAAAGGATTGCAGAAATCTATCCAACTAGTGTAGTAAGTTTAGTTTTAAAAGTATTTGATATTGACATTATTATTCATATTTTAAAATTAAAAAATAATTTGTAAAGTTAATTTTTCATTATTTTGTTTTGTTGTATTTAATAGGAAAATATTTTCTGGTCAAAATCCATCTCTTTTGATGTGGAATTTACATATATCAATTTTTGTTAATTTTATACATTTAGTTAAAAGTAGATGTTCTAATTTTATACATTTAGTTAAAAGTAGATGTTAGTTATACATTTAGGATTACATCTTCATCATGTCCAATATATCATCGGGAGAATTGAACCAATGATTTCACATCAAGGAGTGTCTTGATCACATCACTTGATCACCGTCTATCCAAAACCTCCTGAATAGTTAAAAGTAGATGTTGTAATTATATTTTTATAGTTTTTTCCATAACAAAATATTTATAAATATCAATTACATGTAATTCATATGATTGACAAAAATTTTGTCATTTTTTTTTATAAAAAATAAATATTGTCATCTTCTTAATAAAAATTTAGTTCAAGATAAATATATGATCGTATCCCTATTATAACTTAGAGTTGTGATCCATAAAATATAATTATATAATTATATTTATTTTAGAAAGAAAAAAAACTAAAATAAAACAAAATCTAACTTCCAACTTATTTAGTATAAATAAGTCAACACCGTTCCTAAACATGAAGTACTCTCCTAACCATAAAGCACCTTCCCTCCTCACATCACTTCCAACTGTTTATGGAAGGCTTATTAAAAATACCATAAGCTATAAGTTATAAATCTGAGTGATTTGGAACCAGCTAACACAATATGAAAATATGAATTTGAAGTGAAAATTGAAAACATCATATATTCATATATATGAATTTAAGTGAACATTATAAACTTCATGTTCGAAAGTGTTTAGCATTTAACATATGTATTCCTGCTGAGAAATATTAATATCACATGTTACATAGAAATTAAAAAATGCTTATGATATTTTTATATAGCCTGCTTACATACTCACACTTTCATGTAATTAACACTTAACCAAAGTTCTGCGCCATAATAGTTTGATGCTTAAGCAATGCTGTGATGTCTTACAAATGACCTCACTGATCGTTGTGCAGCTCCAGTTTGGTTAAGTGTTATTTTCTTAAGCATCAAACTTGCAATCATAACGCAGTTGTAAACTTAGTAGGTGTTTCGATATTTCCTTGAGCTTGCTCACTAACCCTAACGGACATTTTCGATCACATTTTCAGTCTTGTTTTAGGGATGACGCTCATTCCCAAAAAGAAAGCCTTCAAGCACTTCGTCATCAATACCTACAGCATATCACTTCGAACCTGACTGGAGGGTTCACTCGGTTCCTTGAGGAAACAGGCTCATTCGGGACTCTGCAAGAGCTTATAAAGATATAGGAATGTGATGGAAAGTTAAAAAGATAAATATAATAAAATAATTTATGTTTTGGTTTTTGGGTAATGTTCTAAAATTGTTTCTGCTTGGTTGAAGTAATTTGAGAGGTAAGAAAAGAAACAGTTAAACGAATTTGTTTATTTCAGAGGTAAGAAAAGAAACAGTTAACTGTCTAAGAGTAAAATGTATTTGGTAGGAGTATAACTATGTTCCTCTTGAAGATTATCAGCTAGTCCTACTAGATAGAATAGTTTTCTCTTAATAAGATGATGAGTCAGCCAATAACAGCCAAAGATAATTGTCCTTACTCCCTATAATTATAATAAATTTTTTCACTATTACATAAAAATATAATAAAATAATTGTCATTATATTATAAAATAAATAATATAAATAAAAAAATAATAGCTTTTTCACAATTAAAAAAAAAATATGATTTTTTATTATTAAATAAAATATATAAATTAATTCAACATCTAAAAAAAATGAAACGCTTAAATTTTACAAATTAAAAAACTTTAAAAATATAAATTTATAATACTTCAAAACCACTGTATCAAAATTAAATATAAAAAATTTGAAACACTTAAATTTTACAAATTAAAAAGCTTGAAAAATATAAATTTATAATACTTGAAAACCACTATATGAAATTTAAACAAAAATGACCATGCAAAAAAGGACCATTTTGTCTATAATTATATTACAATACTATTAACATAAACATAATAAAACATAATAGATATCCAGAATTATCTATGTTTAGATCATCAACCATGTTTTTTTTTTTTTTTTTATTTGTGCTGTGGAAGTGACAGTGTAACAAGTGGGTTGGGCTGATTGTTAAATAATTGAAAATTGATTATCTATGGTCACGTCATCAACCATGTATTTCTTTGATTTTTGTTGGGGATGTGAGAGTCTAACAAGTGGGTTGGGCTGATTGTTAAATAATTGAATCCATTTTCATTTTTATTTTATTTTATAGCCTAAGGAAAATTGCACCTATATTGAAGAAGAATATCACTTATATGCCAGAATGCTTTGATGTATTTTATAGTTTTTTAATATTATTATATGATTTTAAAAAAATAATATAATCTCATTAATTTTACTTGTTTTTGAAGAAAATTGTTTAGAACTACTTAATTTTTCATATTTATGGTTCTAAAATAAAATATAATTAGATATTATTTTTTGGATTTAACTACTTTAAATAAGCTATTTATTTATGACTATTTTTATGAGAAGTAGTGGTAACTTATTAATTTCTCATGATTGTTGAATAGTTGTAAGTGACTAATTTCTCATGACTTTTGAATAGTCCACTTAGCATTGGGTGATGCTCATAGGGGTGAAGAAGTGAGATTGAAACTAGTGAAACGAATCACATAGGGTCAATCATCACTTTCGGGCTTAATTGTGGAGTTTCCCCCCAATCAAGCACACTTAATTGTGGACATTTTCAATCTTTCTTTAGGGATGATGCTCATTCTCAAAAACAAAGCCTTCAAGCACTTAGTCATCAATACCTGCATCATATCACTTCGAAGCTGAGTGCAGGGTTCACTCAGTTCCTTAGCACATTGGCAGAAAGAAACAGGGTCATTCGGGACTCTGCAAGAGCTTATAAAGATATAGGAATGTGATGGAAAGTTAAAAAGCTAAATATAATAAAATAATTTATGTTTTGGTTTTTGGGTAATGTTCTAAAATTGTTTTTGTTTGGTTAAGAGTTTGTTTTTTAGAGGTAAGAAAAGGAACAGTTAACCGCTCAAGCCTTATTCTCTTTGGGGACTACCAGCTGGTCATACTAGGTAGAGTGGTTTTCTCTCAATAAATGATAAATCAACCATTAACAACCAAAAATAATTGTTTTCACTACCCATAATTATGATATATTTTTTCACTATTAAATAAAAATTAAAATAAAATAATTGTCATTATATAATAAAATGAATAATATAAATAAATAAACTAATATTTTTTCACAATTTATTATTAATATAAACTTTTTCAATAAATAATTTAATTCAACATCTAAAAAATTAAAACACTTAAATTTTACAAATTAAAAAGCTTTAAAAATATAAATTTATAATACTTAAAAACCACTATATCAAATTTAAACAAAATTGACCATGCAAAAAAGGACCATTTTTTCTATAATTATATTACACTACTGTTAACATAAACATAATACAACATACTAGATATCTAGAATCATCTATGTTTACCTCATCAACCATCTATTTTTTTTTTTAATGCTGTGAAAGTGACAGTCTAACAAGTGGGTTGGGCTGATTGTTAAATAATTGAAAATTGATTTTCTATGTTTACATCATCAACCATGTATTTATTTGATTTGTGTTGTGGATGTGAGAATCTAACAAGTGGGTTGGGCTGATTGTTAAATAATTGAATCCATTTTCATATTTTATTTTATTTTATAGCCCAAGGAAAAATTCCACCTATGTTGAAGATGAATATCACTTATATTACTTTTATGTATTTTATAATTTTATAATGTTATTATATGATCTTAAAAAAATATATAATTTCATTAATTTTATTTTTTTAGAAGACAATCGTTTAGAACTACTTAATTTGTCATATTTATGATTTAAAAGTAAAATATAATAAGATATCATTTTAGGGGTTAGGTGTTTTAAATAAGTCATTTATTTATAACCATTTCCATGAGAGGTAGTCTTAACTTACTAATTTCTCATGATTTTCAAATTGTCCACTTAGCATTGGGTGATGCTCACAGGGGTGAGGAAGTGAGATTGAAACGAGTGAAATGAACTACATAGGGTCAATCATCACTTTAGGGCTTAACTGTGGAGTTTTCCCCGCAATCAAGCCCACTTAGCTTGCTACCCCATTTGCAAAACCTTAGCAAGATTAATTTCTCGTGATTTTTGAATAGTTCACTTAGCACCACTTAGCTTGCTACCCCATTTGAAAAACCTTAGAAAAACCAATTTCTAATGATTTTTGAATAGTCCACTTAGCACTCATTGCATCACAAGCTACTCCATTTGCAAAACCTTAGCAAGACTAATTTCTCATGATTTTTGAATAGTCCATTTAGCACTACTTAGCTTGCTACCCCATTTGTAAAACCTTAGAAAAACTATTTTCTATGATTTTTGAATAGTCTACTTAGCACTCATTGCATCCAGTGATGCTCACACGGGTAACCAATCAAATAGTATCAATCATCACTTCCTTGACTTACACTGGGTAACCAGGACTTTTGGAAAGGTCACCCATCCCCAAAACTCCTTTGACTCAAGCACCCTTAAACTTTATTGATTTGTTGACAAATTAAATTTAACATGTCCAACATTCAAAATTAAAAAAAATTATTGCAATCACAAATCATAAAAATCATATTAAAAATTCATGTGGCCCATAAAATATCATCTTCAAGTGATTTTAATAACTTAAAATATTATATTATAGTTTCTCAAACAAAAAAATTTAAACCAAGCCATGCTATCACTCACACAATTTAACAAACAACAAAATAATCTACCACATCACTAAAATTTTATCATCCTATTAAATTACCCATAAATAAATAAATAAAAACTACTATACACCAAAGAAAATTCTATTATCACCTGATAATCAGGACATCCATAAGAAAATTCTATTATCACCTGAAAATCCAGACATCCAGAAACTAGCTGTGCAACTGAACGTACGCTCCGCAGAACTGTTAACCTTAGAAAATCATAATAAAAGTAACGGATAAATATAGGAACGGGATGTTCCAGGCGCAGAGAGATGACACTGCCTTTATGCATATATTCTTTGTTCAACTCCAGATGAATGAACGAAAGTTGATACATGGAAACAGTGTCATCCCTTCTGCGCCAGAAGCATAATACCGTTTCCTTCTTCTCTACAGATGATATACGCTCTCTTTCTGCCTCACAGATCCAAAATATATACAAATTAGAATGCAGATATCCCTCCCATATTTATAAGGAAACGAAATAAGTGCACCTAGCTGAGAATTCAGAGCTATGGGTAGTTACAGTAATATGTCATGAGCATTTTCAATTCAAATTTTCAGATAACTTTTCAATTCAATTTTTCAGATAACTTGTGACCATTTCATTTCAATTTTGTAGACTAATCCTAGTCTCCATTTACTAGACAATCTCATTGTACAGCCATGTGTTGATTTGAATTTTAAATGGATATGAGTCTCGTACGAAAATGGTAGCTGAAAAGCATTTTGTTCCGTCAAACTCTCAAAAATCTATTTTGTAAAACCCCTCATAAAAGGTTTTACGTTCCAAAAAAAACTGTTTTTTAATCAAATCTGTTTGAAAATCTAATCTCATATATCAGTTTTGAATTGCTAAAGCTATTTTAATGTTTTAATATAATTTTAATCTACCATTTTAATTTTAGGAAAATGGTAGCTGAAAATAATTTTTGTTCGTCAAACTCCCAAAAATCTATTTCGTAAAACCCCTCATAAAAAGTTTTACGTTCTTAAAAAAACTTTTTTTTAATAAAATCTGTTTGAAAATCTAATCTTGTATATCAGTTTTGAATTTCTAAAGCTATTTTAATGTTTTAATATAATTTGAATCTGATTTCAAAATTATTCCAATTAAATTTTAAATTGGTGTATAAAAGGTTTGTAGTATGTTTTAAAATTATTTTTGTGGGCTAAAAGATAGATTAATTAGGGAAGGTTCACAGATATCTTACAGAATGAACATTTGTTCTAGGAGTAATTCTAGATGGTCTAGTTTTTCTGGAATAAAAATGATAAGTCAATCTGTATTAACAGATTTAACTATTCTCACCACTAATTTAACCACTAAATTATAATAAATTATTATATATAAAATATTTAAAATAAAAAATAAAAAATTATTACATATAAGACAAGGCATTCACCTACACGTAACCACTTTACCTTTTTGACTTTGAACGAATTACATATTAGAAGCAAATGTTCCTCTAATTCCAAGACGACCAGACCATTAGGAAAGCAATGCAGAAAGAGACATGACCTCTGACCGGTCTAAGATTCTAGACAGCAATGAATCGCACAAATATTTCAATTGCCCGGTTTAATCAGTTCACCCTGTTCCAAACGTTAAAATTACCATATATTCCAATTATTAAATTAGTTCACCATATTCCAAACATTAAATTTATCATATATTTCAATTACTAAAGTTATAGTAAATTTGGAATGTGTGATCCCTACCCTTTCAAGTCAAAAAGGTGAACCGAGGACTTGACCAGGGAAATCAGTTCCTGAAACCAGCAATGTAATTAATATATATGTATATTTTTTTTTTTTTAAATATGATGACGGACCTAACAAAGTTGAATTCCAAAAAACTGATATGTAATGATGAAATAATCTTAACTTATTATAATAAAACAATTTAATATTCTTAATTTATATATTTTAGTTTATAATTTAATAAAAGATTGGGATAAAAGAATATATATATATATAAGCAAAAAATCAACTTTTGGTATGATAAAGAATGTAAAAGCGTTAGGAGAGAAATTAAGGAAGCTTTTGATGAGTTTCTTAAAATTGGTGAAATAAAAATATACAAAGCCCTAACTAAAAGGAAAAAGATGCACTATATTCATAAAAGACAACAAAATCTCTTACACTTCTCTAAGGTAGCTCCTAAGAAATTCCGGAGATGGATTCTAACTAGAAAAGCTAAAGATAATAATAGAATTGCTTTAAGCGAAATTCCTATCTTAGAAAGCTTTACGAATCTCCAAATGTCATCCATAAAAGACAAGAAAATCTCTTACACCTCTCTAAGGTAGCTCCTAAGAAATTTCGGAGACAGATTCTAACTACAAAAACTAAAGATAATAATAGAATTGTTTTACCTGAAATTCCTATCTTAAAAAGCTTTACGAATCTCCAAATGCCATCGATAACTTTGAAACCATGCTCACAACGGAAGAGGTTTTCTCATTAGAAGACATAGACTTTGGGGTTAAGCACCTGACAAATGGAAAATCTAAAGACATTGAAGGTTCCTAGGCAGAAATTTTAAAAATTGGAGGTCCTATCCTTATCCCTCACATCCACAAGCTTGTCAATCAAGCAGTCAAGCAAGGGTTCCCTAAACCATAGACTCAGAGCCTCATTATTCCTATTTTGAAAAGTGGGGATACAAAAAACCCCTCTAATTATCGGACAATTTTGATTAGCCTTCTCTTAGCCAAGTTATATGGTATTATTTTGGAAAGGAAGATGAGGGTATTGCTTGAAAGTGAAGGTAAGCTAGCTAAAGGCCAAGCAAGTTTTAGAAGGCAACACTCAACAACGGACCACCTCGTTACACTTGGGATCATTGTGGAGGAATGTCGTCATGATAAATCCAATCTCTTTTGTTGCTTTGTGGACTTTAGAAAGATTTTCGATATGGTACCTAGAAATAACCTATGGAATAGGTTAGAAGAGCTAAAGGTTCCTTTCGAGTTGAGAGCTACCACTATAATTTTATACAAGAATGTAATTTCCAAGTTTAAGAGAAATGAGGGGTGGTTGAAATATATTAACTGTAATATCGAGGTTAAACAAGGTTTCCTCCTCTCCCCTACCCTATTTGGCATTTACATCGACAAGCTAGAAGGTTTTTTATAGGAAGAAGATTGTGTTGGCACGTTCTTAGTTGGAATAGTCATCATCCTTCTCCTCTATGCTGATGATATTGTTTTTCTAGCAAGGTGCTCATCTGATCTTGATAAGCAACTAAGACTTCTTAAGGATTTATGCTCTACCATGGGTATGAGTGTTAGCACTAACAAAATCAAAGTTATAATTATCAAATCCAAGAAGGACACTTATGCTAATTTTGTGTATGACAATAGCAACTTGGAGGAAGTGTCTTCTTACAAGTACCTAGGAATTGATATTCATCACAAGCTCAAATGGAACTATAGCATTGAGAAAAGGATTAATGGAGGGTGGAAAACTAATTTTGGTCTTGAAAGTAATATTAAAGCAGCAAATCTTGTCATGTGGGATAAAAATAAGCTCCTCTTTGAAACTTTAGTCACTTCTATAATCTTGTATGGATGTGAGGTTTGGGTTGCAGCATCTCTAAATAATCATGGAGAAATATTGAGCAAATCCATAAGCTTTTTATAATTTATAACCTCAAAATTAAAAGCAATACACCCTATTATATTTTCCTTAAAGAAGTGGGTCTTTCCCCTATCGAGAGTCTAGATATGACTAGGCTCCTGTTGTACAAACACAAAATCAATAACATGGGAGACCATAGACTTCCTAAGCTAGCTTTAAATTCTAGCCCAAACCACCTAAGGCTCAAACGAGGTTGGTATAAAGATACCAGGGCCTAGTTAAACCATTGGGAGTAATGAATATATTTCATTTCAAAATATTAATAATATTAAAATTATTGTTACTTCTAAGTTTAAAGAGAAAATGTGGTGTGAGAAATATTTAGAGGCTAAAAGAAAATTAAGATATTATAAGGAGATCATCAACTCTACTCTAGAAGATCAAAAATATCTCTTTGCTTTAACTAGCTCAAAGAAAAAAATTAATATAGCCAAGATAAGAATGAACTCTCATGTGCTCCATAGTGAAACAGGTCGTTGGGCAGTTCCTAAAACACTATGGTGGAAACGATCTACCATCTTTATGAGAATATGAACAGTGAGGATGAAAATCACTTCATCTTAGAGTGCCTTACGTACACCTATATTAGATCTCAGTTTCATAATATTTGTTGCAATGCTGACCTTCCTAGCCTTTTAACATGTCAAAATTATAATGAGCTCGGGATGTTTCTCTCCAAGCTCTTTGAACATACGAGTACATTTTTAAAGAAAACTAAATAATTCATTTCTTTAGGTCTCATAGACCAAGTTTGGTCTCAGTGGACATTAACCATCATTATCATTATCATATATCATCATCACACACACACAGATATATATATATATATATATATGGCAATTTGATTATTAAAAAAATAATTGATAGTAAATAATATAATTTAGGTAATTAATAAAAAGAGTAGTTAAAGTAAACACTAATTTATAGAAAGTTTCTAATTTTTTTAAAATATACATGTTAATTGTTTCTTTTTAAATATATATGTTAAAATATAATTTTATTTATTGATTTTTTATTCATTATGTATTAATTTAGATAATGGTTTTCACTGGCTAAGACGACTAGAATAAGTTTTATATGAAAAATCAAGATATACCAACTATCAAAATCTATTATAACTGGATTTCTTCAAAATTTTGTTTATCATTTATATTGTATGAATATTCCACATCGTATGTCATAATATTTCTCATTGTGATGATGTCTCACTTTCAATCACTATTTTATAATAAAATAAACAATTTTTATAACAAAATATATCTGAGATACTATTGGAAACAAGTGATCATGCAAGTGCATATTTCCAAACTCAATAATATTTAGAAAGCCTCATCACATTTACCAAAGGAAGTGGGTTTCCTTAATTTGATTTTTTTAATTGAGTTATCAATATAATATTAAGAAGTGAGTTTCTAAATATGATGTAATAGAGATTGATTATAAGAATGAGGTATATTTACTCACGACATGTAATACATTATTTTAAGCTGGTAATTGAGAGAATTGGAGATTCCAGGGACGCTTTACAAGAATTGAGGGATTTGGCCCACATTGAGTGTATCTCAATAAATCCTTATTTTGTATATACATAATTAAATGAAGGAGAAAAAGAGAGTGTGGTAAGAGAATGAGTGAGTATTTTAATGAGTGAGAAGAGAAGCCAAATGAATGTTTTATCATTCCAAAATGTAGAAGAAATGCATTGGGTTGTAAGAAGAGGTAGCGAGAAGCGAGAGTAAAATTTTGTAATGTTTATGTCAATGAATTACCAGAATTTGTGATTTATTTAAGAGTCCTTGTGTATTAAGAATTTTTTTTATGGATCTCTATGTTTTATGATTGTTTGAATTTCTATGTTTTACAATTGTTTGAATTTGTGTATGAGCTTGGATCGAAATGATGCGATATGACTCTGATACTGGGCATAATACAACATTTTTTCTTTTGTTAATGTTAGTAAAATTGCATGAAAGAGCATGTAAAAACCATATGTGCAAACATTTAAAGAATAAGTATCATAAAGGAGACCATAAAGATAATGCACACAAAATTTTTATAACATAGTTCATTGAGTGTGGATTATGTCTTTGGGCCCCCCTTCGATAGTGTAGAGGTTGCTTCATTCATCATAGAAAAATGAAAATGAGTTAATGGAAAAAGACATCATTATACCTACATTTCTAAGGATGACTTGAAAATGGGTTGCTTAGATGGAAAAACAAACTGTGTCAGTGAAATCATGGTGAAATTCTAGTTAAAATGAGTATAAACTCGGTTATATTTTGTCTCTGTCAACTCTGAACCCCCCAAAGAATATAAATATTCCACAATATATTTTGTGTAGTGATATTCCTAGAATATTCTAAAGAATATTCCTCTGGAATATTCCTCTAGAATATTCCAAAGAATCTTCCAAAGAATATTCCTTTGGAATATTCTCCCCTAGAACTCTTCCATCAAGGTTCTGCCACGCATAGGGTTCCAGCAGGTCTTGGTTACGCTCCTCAAATTCCAAATTGTCATTTTGTTTTGCGGTCTTCATGCTCCCTATCGAATGGTGCACCCTCGGTTTAAATGTAATGAGGTGGGTGGAAATAAAAAATCCCCCACCTGGGCTTGTTGGTTGGCATAGCATTGTCAGGTTATTATGTCGGTGGGGAGGTAGTGTGTTCCAACCCTTGCCAACCCATTATATATACAAAACAAAAATTTTGATTTAATTGTTGAACCCATTCAATGTTTTTTGTTTAAATATTAAACCACCACCTGTAACGTTTGTTAACCGTTGTCACCACTATATACATACATATATATATATATATATATATATATATATATATATATATATATATATATATATTGTTGTTTGGTTGGGTTAGGGCTAGTGGGCTCGCAAGTTTGGTGGCCTGCCAACCATATGTTTTATTTAAAAAAGAATATTATTGACTACCAACAAGTTTAATTCAGGTCACTGAGAACTATTTTAATAGTTTCCTCCACATGGTCTTGGTCAATTAGAGCCTAACTGGCCCTTAGTTGGGTGCTACATGACACCATCTAATTGGGTCACCTTTTGCCTCCAAAGCTAGTGAGGTATATATATATATATTGTTGTTTGGTTGGGTTAGGGCTAGTGGGCTTGCAAGTTTGGTGGCCTACCAACCATATGTCTTATTTAAAAAAGCATATTATTGACTACCAACAAGTTTAATTCAGGACACTGAGAACTATTTTAATAGTTTCCTCCACATGGTCTTGGTCAATTGGAGCCTAACTGGACCTTATTTGGGTGCCATGTGACACCACCTAATTGGGTCGCCTTTTGCCTCCAAAGCTAGCGAGGTGCCACCATTTTTGGTAGCTCCACCTAATTTAGCCAGTGTTTTAGCTAGACCGCCAAATTGGAGATGCTCCAAGTTTATCTGGGGCTCTGCTAACTTTTTTCCTTTAGCCAGATTTGACGAGAACTTTGAAGGAGTGTAACTTATACATAGGAAGTCAGATTGAGGTATCGCTTGTGTTGTTGTATTCATTGTGACAATATCTTCAATTTGGTCCTAGTTTCACCATGATTTGAGGAATTTTATTTTTTGACCATAGGAATCCTCCTAGATCATTCCTCCCCACTAAAGGAATTTTGGTCCTCTAAAAGAATAAAAAGTACTACAATCTTGATCTATATAACAAATATCTCTAACAGGCCACCCTTCCTCTCCTTCACCTATGTAATTCGAAACTTGGAATTATGAAGCTGACACCAGTATCCATATGAAAATTTGTAGTTTCCAATACATGTCCAACTCTCAAGCTTCCAAGCAAGACTGTACTTTCCAAGATTTTATAAAAAACCCATGGTCAAGTTTTTATAATAGAAACCATACCACATTCTATCAAACTAAAGGGAAAAATTTCATGATTTTTCATTCATAAGTGATTTTATACATTTCATCACTTTTAAAAGTTTTTTAAAAGCAACATGTTATTTATAATGGTGGTTATACTCAACTATTTAAAAATCCTACCCATCTCTTACCTAACTACGGTAATGGGATTTATTTCTGTAGTTGGCTTCTTTGTTGAACTGCTTCATCAGTCAGTTCCTTCACAGTTGCTTTCACATGTTCCCTATCATTATTTGGACATAGCTCTGGATGGATCTTCTAACTTTTGTCTTTGTAATGTCAACCCTTGTTGTAACGACTGCAATGGTTCTTCTTCCTCTCGAATTTCCTAACCTTCCTTCGTGTCTCCTTCTTGGATGAAATATTCTTCCTTGAATGGTTACCTTTGGTGTGGCTTTGGCAAGGCGAACTTGACTTAGTTATTCCTCTGAAATTCTAACCTCCCTTTGGAGATCACCTACAGTAATGATAATTGGAATGGTGTGATGTAGCCTCAACGTGCATTGATTCAAACACCCTTACTTTTGTGGCTTTGGAGTGTCTTTCAAAAGCACAAAAATCATCATCATATGAGAACACGAAATTGAAGAATCATTGACATTTTTTTACCTCATTTTTCAATTATGGAGTGGTTGAGGATGGTGTCGCTAAGCCTCCATTACACTGCAACTTTACCAAGGCCTCTTCTATAGATTGTAACTAAAACTGCAATCTTTTCCTCTTATAAATATCTCCTCAATTTAAGATTCTTTGATTTAATGCTCTGGTGATAATGATTTGAATGATGAGAAGACAATGAAGAAGAAGAAAATTCACTTGAATATGGAGATGGAGGTTCAAGAGGGTCTCCTCGAAATCCCTAGTTTAGTGAAGCATCATCCTCTACTTTAGATTTCTTCTTCTTTTCCTTCTTTACCAATCTCTTTTTACAATCTTCTCAGAATTTCTCTACCTTTTCTAACATATGGTAGAAACCCTTGTAGAAAACCTCTTAATTTCCTAGAAGAATGTATTTTTCTCCATTTTATTTCTTTTTGTTGCACGTTGAATCATTGGTTATCATTCACACTCACAATTCACATCAGCAAGAAGACCTCTTTGATACAAACCATGATCTAGTATGCCTATAATGCCAATAAGATCCAAGAAGTTTTCTTCGGTTTATGTTAGAATTTTTTTATTAAAGGGCATATAAAAGCCATATGTGCAAACACTTAAAGAATAAGTAACATAACGGAGACCATAAAGACAATGCACCCAAAATTTTGATGATGGAGTTCATCTTGTGTGGACTACATCTATGGGCCTTGCTTCAATAGTGGGGAAACCACTTCATTCATCTCAACAAAAATGAAAATGAGTACATGGAAAAATACATCAATATACCTCCATTTCTGAGGATGACCTATAAATTGGCTACTCAAATGAAAAAATAGACTGCATTAGTGAAACCATGGTGAAATTCCTATTAAAATGAGTATAAACTTGACTATATTCCACCTTTTTCAACTCTGGACCCCCAGAGAATCTAAAGGTTCCATAATAGATTCTGCATAGGAATATTCCTGGAATATTATAGAGAAATTATTCTAGAATATGCTCCCCTGGAACTACACTTCCAAGGTTCCGTTGTGCAGAGGATTCCACTTGGTCTGAGTTCAATGTTCGTTGTTTAATTTTTAAACCACCAAACTCGTTCAATGTCCGTTGTTTAATTTTTAAACCACCACACATAAAATTTGTTAGCCATTGTTGTCCCTGTCATTTTTTCAAAACTGATGATATATACATTGGGCTCTATTTAGTTCTTTAGTTGGGTTGGGGTTGGCAGGTCTACCAATTTCGATGGCCCGTCAACCATATGTTTTATTTAAATAATCATTTTATTGACTGCCAATAAATTTAATCCGAGGCATTGGCAAGTGCTATAATGGATCCATCCATGGAATCTTGGTTAGTTTCGGCCTAGCTGGGTGCTATTTGGTCGCCACAAGGAACCGTCTAATTGGGCCACATGGCCCCATGCTCTTGGGCCATATTTTGTGTCAAAAGTGAGTGGTTTTCTGCCATATTTGGCGAATCTAAAAAATTTAAGTCCAGCTAAACTCCTTTGCTAATTTTATCTAAGGTCTACCTAATTTATCCATTATATTGGCCAGACCATGAAATTGGAGATGATCTAAATTTATGTGGGGTTGTGCTAACATTTTTCATTTAGCCAGGTTTTATTGAATTTTGACTGAGCATAACTTATGTATATGAAGTTGGATTGAGGCATTGTTTATGTCATTGGTTTCCTTGTGATGATCTCTTCAATATCGTTTTGGTTTTGATGTGACTTGAGGAATTGGAATTTTGAGCCATTAGGAATCCTCCTAGATCACGAAGTGTTGGTGTATCTAGATAGTTAGTAGTCATAGAACAATACTAAAAATCCTCGACAATAATCCTTCACTGGTTTCCTAGAGAAAGGTTTAAATTGTAGATCTGGACTGATTGATAAAGTTAATTGAAATACATTCGACATGAGACCCTACCAAATATGAATCTATCCTTGAAGTTATCTAGTCCTTTGGAAATGATACACACTTTTTAACTTATGGATACCGAACTACCTAATCTATTCTATTGTGAACCCTAATGGAGAACAAAGATCATGACAAGATTTCTATTGTTTATTAACAATTTTTATCGTTCATGCTTTAGGATATTTAGGCATCATGACATTATGTTGAAACTACATTTGGATTCACAACATTGGATATAATACTCGTTCAAATTCACTCCACATAAATATTCACTTGGGTCCCGATCCATGGAATAATATGCCAGCAAAAGGTAATTCAACATTTGGGGATATGCAGGACATTATTAATTTTGTAACCCCTAAACCATTTTAACCTCCATACCCTGGATCTGAGAACCAACATAAAGAAGAAAGGTAGATCTGGCCTTATGAACCCTTATAGACAAAAGGAAGATTTATATAATTTTGGTTATAACTTGAAGGCATTGATCAATGATGTTGACATGATTAAGTGCCTTTAGTGTTAAGCTCTTGGTTTGGATGTTATGAATATAAATAATTCATATTCATAACCTCAAACCACAGTGATATTTTGGGTTTCAATTAATCTCTACGTGCTAAGGGCCCAAATAAAAATTTAGTTTTACACAATTAATTGAAGAGAAATTAGAGAATTTAATTTTGATTGTAAATGAGTTTATTCAACTTTGAGGAGTGCTATCAATGTTAAATTTGTGACTACAGTCAAGCACCAGTTAAATCCAATTGAAAAGGAGATAAGAAACGAGGAAAATGAGATTTGAGTGATGGGGTGATAATTTATAGGTTGCATCAAAGTCGTATCATAGAAAAATAATTCAACTCATTTTATGGAAAAACATAAGATATAGGTGATTTTGCACAATAAAGAGTGATTCTTTCATAGAATGTAAGTGAGATCTAAAAGATGATGATAAGAAAGAAGGTTCCTATGTGTTTGAATAGATGAACTTTGATGCAATAGATATGAGCCATATTCTAGCGAAGAAGAAAAGTGGAATAAAATTATTTGAAGGGAAAAAAACCTGGCATAGATTTGTAGGTATTTAGTTTTATGTTTTGTAATAATTATGGTAAATATGTATGTAGTGATTGTATATAGAAAAAAATTAGGTACTATGGTTGAGAATTACAACTATAATGGTGTGAGAGAGGAAATAGTAGAAAATGAAGTTCTTAAGTGAAGAAGAGTGTGGCAATAACCATTTGCATGAGAGGATGCTTAGTAGGAGAGAAGAACAACTTCTAGCTGATGTTGGGTATAATTTTTTGAGAGAGATCCATAGTTGCAGGTGTGGGTAGAGTTATTTGAATAAAGAGTGGGTGAAGTTATTGGGGGTGAGGAAATTTAAAAATCCCAGAAGAGCAGAGGAAGCTCAAGAGATCCTAGAGAATAAAATCAAGAAGCTACTAAAATACCAAGTTCAAAGGAAGCTTGGTGAGGTATTGGATAACAAGTGCAAAGGCTTGTTATAGAGAGAGGCTTCATTACAACTCATAGTAAGCATGGATAAGTTCACAAATAAAGAGATGAAGACAACTGAAGGAAGTTATATGAAGGGAGAAATCCACAACAAAATGAGAAATTATAGCAAGGAAGTTTGCAGAAAAAGAGAAGTCAAGAAGAATTTGACAAATATATGGTTGAGTTAAAGGAACACTTTAGAATGTTGATAATTTTTCTACAAGAAAGTGGAAAAAGATAGAGAAATGGATGTAATTTGAAGAAAATGATCAAATGGTATGCTAAGAAATTGTATGTAAAGAAATAGAGACATAGAATGAAGGTATTGACTAATAAGGAGAAGACACTCATAGGAACTAAGAATGAATATAGGTATTTGGAAGAGGAAGAAGCAGTCCACATATGTGAACCATAGAAGGGAATCATGCTTGGAGAAGACAAGAATGTTGATGAGACACTTATTAAGAATCTCTTGTAATGTTTGGATCAACATAATGAAGAGAGGGTAAAAGCATCAAGAGGGATGAAGGAATCTCATGTCCCCCAAATTAATTAATTGTATATGTATGTAGGTTATGAAGAATGAAAATCCTTAAAAAAAATTCCAAAAGAAGAAGAAAATGCATAATTGCTTCAAGGAGACAAAGGCCATAAACATTCCACAAAATAATAAGAACAAGAAGAAATATCATGTCTATATATAGTTCCTATTAATGAAGAGTCAACATAGATTAAATTTGAAGGAGGATATATAAAGGAAGAAGTTGCAAATCTTGAGGTAACAAATTTACCTTTAGTAGGTTCAATTTTGTTGAATAAATGTATGCTGACAGATAATGAGCAAGGATTTGTATTTTAAGGAAACAATAGGAGTTTAAAAGGGAAATATCTACGATAATACAAGGTAGAGGATGTCCACATAAAATTTGTTGACCTAGTTGGTGAACAAGATACGTTCAAAGGAGTATCAAGCCAACATGAGACTAAAGAGCGAGACAAACATTTGAAGCAAATCAAGTTAGAGGAGGATCCTTATGATGAGATTTTGAGGTAGCGATGCATCTTATTAAAGAATGAACATAAGTTTTTATAGAATGAAAAACAAATATTTATAGAACATATATCTATTTTAAAGGGAAACCAAGGGAGCACAGATGTTTCTAAAAATGGAGATACAACGAAAGTCAATGGATGTGAAATATTACAAAATATAATTCGGATAATAAATTTATCATGTAAACTAAAAGTTATGAAGTATTGGATGTATGATTTCAATATCGATAAAGGATTATTCCATATACGGATGATAATGAGAATAAAAGATGTTCCATATACTACTAGAGAATAAAAATTAGAATGTTTTCTACAAAGATAAAAATATTGATGATGCAGTCATAACTATGAATTTAAAAAATGAAGAGAAACCATGGAAGGGATATATCAGTCTCTTGAACACTTATAAAGAAGCATATGGAGTAAAGTGGAACAATTTGTTGAATGAGATAAACTTCAATTTAATGGATGGATCTCTAGAAAAGTAACTTAAAAATTGTAAAAGAATAAAGAAACCAAAAAATATTATGAAACTTCAAGAGAAAGAAGATATAAGATTTTTGTCACATATTTTTCGATTTGGTAATATTGAAATAGAAGTTGAACCATGTGGTAGGAAGTTAATTAGTTCATTATATGCCTTACAAATTTATGGAGAACGTTAGGGAGAAGGAAATTTTATAACTCACTCCTATCAAGAAGTTGATCTTGAGCAATATATCAAGAAAAGGAAATCAATATGGATAAGCAAATTGCAAAGGAAATTCAAATTTATAAACATAATCTCATATTTTAGTTTAAATTGCATCAAAATGAGAACAAGGGATGTGGTTAAAGTTTCAAAAAAATAACAAAAGGAGGAAATGCATGATGTTAAAGAAATTTCCACTTTAGGCTTTCTAGAGATCCATAAAGTTGATACAAGTTTTCATGACAGTTATAGTTTAAGTGATTTTTTTGGAAAAACTGGCACTCATCAAGATAGGTAGGATTATTTCGTATTGCTTATTGAGATTTACATTAATTCATTGCAGAGAATTTTGAGTGTCGTTACAAATGAACATGAGAAACCTAAAAAATTGTTCAGTTCTGGTGCAAGATGTGGCGGAATATATCTAAAATCTATCACCAAGAAAATTGGAAAGGTTGCAACTTATACAAAGAAATGGTAAGTAAAGTATGGAAAATAATTTTTTTTCTTTAATATATTTGTTTTATATGTGTTTTATGTGTAGGTAAAAGCATAAAAAATATGAAAAAAATCAATAGCCAAAGAAAATTTATGTTACAATAAGGCTATACTATTTGAGCATTTACTCAAAGAAAATTTCAAGAAGGACACACATGTGAAGACAAATTTGGAAAGTGTCAAAAACAAGCAAAATTGAAGAAGAATAAACTAGTAAAAGATCTTTCCAATAGGAAATTCAATACTAGAATAATGTTTACAAAGATTACTTATGATAGTAAATGGAAGGGACAAAAATTAAGTATATTTTGGGATCAAGGAGGAAAAGAAAGAAACTCGACAAAAAAACAACAAATACAAGCAAATGAACTACAAAAATGAGTTGAATTTGAAGAAATAAGTTCACTAAAATGCATGTATAATGTCAGACAATAGGTTGAGGGCAGTTGAAGAAGACTCGTAAACAAGAGTTCATGAATATTTTTACCCCAGAAGTATGATGCAGGAGCATATTTCCAAAGTCAACAAGACCTAGAAGGTCTCATCACATTTACCAAAAGGAGTTGGTTTCCTTAATTTGATTATATTTAATTAAGTTATTAAGATATGAATAGGAGGTGGTTTTCTAAATATAATTTAATAGAAATTGATTATAATAATGAGTAATTATTTCCTCTCGACATGTAATTCATTATTTTGAGTTAGTAGTTGAGAGAATTAGAGATTATAGGGACATTTTCCAAGAATTGAATGATTTGAATTAGTGGATCTCAACAACTTCAAATTTTGTGTGTACATAATTAAATCAAGGAGAAGAGAGTTTTGTAGGAGAGTGTTGGGTGTAGTATATGGTAGGTGATGGACCAACATTTAATATCAATTCAAGGTTCATGGAGTTTGAGGCACAATAGTGGAAATGCTAGAGAAAGACTTCAGGAACTTGCAAAAAAAAACCCTAATCTGTCATGTAAACCATTTATTTCACTCCTTCAAATTCCTACACACACTAACCAATCTTGTTCTAATATTTCATTCAAATAGAATTCATTAGAAACAAAACTCTAGTTGATGAAAACACTAGTCCTACAATATTCCAACAACTATAAGAATACTGTTAGTTGGAAAGCAACCCTAATTAAGGGGAAAACCTTAGCTATTAGTAATTAGAGAGAAAATTCTAGCTATTGAAAATTGAAATAAAAAACCCTAATTAAGAGAAATTAAAGAACAAACCCTAACACTAGTAGAAAATGATAAATTAGTGACTAGCTAACTAAAAAAGTTACTCACCACAACTTTTCCAAGTGAAATACTAGTAAAAATGAGAAATCTTAGCCTCAAGTTAAAATATACCACTACCTAATAAGTAATACAACTAAAAATGACTATCGTGAATGACTAATTTAGTATAGAAACAAAAATATGACTATCTAAAAAATACTACAATAATATGGATCTGTTGTTTATATTAGTCATTTTAATTGTGTCACTTCGAGAGTCTAAACTTATAAGTGATAGGAAATTCTAAGGTTGTTATAGATTGGATGAAAGGTTATATTTCATTAAACACTTTTTCATCCTCGCATAGTGTATAAGTAAACCAAGTTTGTATTATTTATCTCTAATAATTTATAATTTTAAAAATATTTTTTTTTTAAATATTTCTCTTTTTGTTTACTAGATATTTAAAAATTTTAAAAGCGTAATTTTTAAAATTGTAATATCAAATAACAAATAATTTATTTAAAAATATAACATTTAACCCAATCACAATTCATATATTTTATTTTTTCTATTGTAACTTTCCTTATATTTTCATTTAAGTTTACAACACAAAATCACATTGGAGCCCTACATTCTACTCCGCCCTGCTGATATCTACATGAAAATGCTAGAAATTGAAGTCCTTCAAGGCGATCTCTAGATTTCATGGGATTCGAACCCAAGATGGAGTCTGCATGGGAAATTCCCAAGGAGAGAAGCAACGATCAGGTGGAGGAAGGGTGAGCTATTTGGGTGTGGAACTTATGGAAGTGTTTACATGGCTATAAATTTGGACTGTAGAGAGCTCTTTGTCATCAAAGAAGTATTATTTTTTACTAAAAATGATTTTATTTATATTCTTATGGGTAAAAAACTTTGCGGGTTTATATTATCAAGGCAGAAATTTCATCTAGATCTGATGGTTTAAGCTTTTTGTGATGCATCAAAAGATAAGGCGCAAGTATGAATATTTCATGTCCTTATTTGTACAAATATGTTTGCTCCTCGACAACTTTTCTAGGATCTGAGTGAAAGGAAGTATATTTTTTCCTTGCAACTTTATTTTAGTTGTTGATTTTTTGTGTAATAGAGTTTATCATGGTTTGTCAACGCGGATTTGTAGAAGTGTAGCACTAAACTTGGCACACAAGGTAGGGTGAAATCTAGACAAATCAGGGTTCAATTTGGCCCTAAAACTATTTCCCTCCTTATCCTATCCATATGATAAATATACAATAAATGTAGCATAAGTCAACACTATCTTCTTGATTTTCATCCATTCTCTAAAGAAAGGAAAAAGAAATGCCCTTGTTCTGAATCTAAAAATTATTTACTCCTCAAAATTAGATCCAAATAAACAGAAAAGCGGTGCCTCTTGATCTGATTACTTGATTTATTTTTCACAAAAGAAACATGTTATGTTTGACCAATACACACTAAAAGTTAATTAATGCACAAATGACAACACTATCTTTTCTTACTCTCATGAAACTCTTTCTTATTGATAGGAATATAAATTTCATTTTCTAGAATGGTTGGTTTTATCTCTAAATAGTAATAGGATACTAGATACTTTCCAAGAGTAAAGAAATGCTTGTCCTCTAAATATATCAAGACTTGTCCAAAGGATCTAAGAGGATATGACAAGTATCATATCTTAAGAACGTTATTGATATGTAAATTACACTTAGTAGTTTATGGATTTTGACATAAGATGAAGAAGGAAGATAGAAGATTTGTTGAAGGAGGGTAGATGATTGTACATGTTCCTTTTCTCACCTTCCTGAGGTCTCCTTTATAATGAAATTCTACTCTAGATTTGCAGAAGTGGAGCACTAATCTTGGCACACAAGGTAGGTCTAAATCTAGACAAAGAAATGCTAAATTTTTTTCTAAAAACAACACCCTCCTTATCTTATCCATACACTAATTGTAGCACAAGTTAGTATTATCTACTTGATTTTTATCCCTTCTCTAAATAAAGACAAAGTAACTTCCCTTGTTCTGACTCTAACAATTATTTAATTCTCAAAAGCAGAGCCAAATAAATAGAAAAGTGGTTCCTCTTTATCTGATTACTTGATTTATTTAGCACAAAAGAAACATGCTATGTTTTACTGATACACGTTGAAATTCAATTACGGAACAAATGACAGCACTATCTTTTCTTACTCTCACAATAACCCTTCCTATTTTTAGGATTAGAAATTTCATTGTCCAGAACGTTTGGTTTTCTCTATAAATAGCAATAGGATACTTTCAAAGAGTCTAGAAATATTTATTCTCTAAATATATCTTGTTTTATATGAACGCAAGGAAATGCTTCTCCTATATCATGTTTATCTGAAAGCAAGGAAATGCTTCTCCTTAAAACATATCATGTTTTAGTAGAAAGAAACATTATCATCTTCACAACAATTATTTTCTTGTAAAAGCATCACCATTCCCTTATGAGGACACTGATAGGAGATTATCCTCACAGTTTTGGGATGGTCCCTATCGTAGTGTTAGCTTTAGTGTATTTCATGTAGCAACTTTAGTGTTATTCACTCAGCAGTGCTTGGTGAATAAAAATAAAGTCATTCTTTGCTAGGGTGCTAGCCTCTTTCTAAGCTAAAGCATCTTTTCAATGCTAGAATCATTATTCTCGTTGTTAATTTGAGGATTAAGTTAAAGTCCAAGTTTAAGTTTTATGTGTCTCTTACTGAACCGAATCCATAGTCAAAATCAATGTACAGTCTGAATTCACATATTTAACCTAGTTCTTAGTCAAAAGTTAAAACCAAAGCTAAAATGTGTTTCAACTCCTTAATTAACCAATATGAAAAAGAATCAAATATCGAATTTGACAAGTTTGTGTGCTATGAAGCATATATGAAACATAGTTATATATTGAATTGAAACCTTTGAAAAATTGGAACTGGTTTCTATGACTTATTGTATGACATGAAATCCTGAAAACAAGTCTTATATCTTCATTTATTTTCATGAACACGTATTGGAACCTAAACCATATTTTTACTGCTTTGATTCTTAACTTTCATGTGAAGCTTTCCAAAGCCACTATATCTACAATTTATTCAAAGTTTTAATAAGTGCATTTAGACATCAACAAAGATGACATCGGACGTTGAAATCAAGAACTAGAAATATGTGTGGAGATAGTTGAGAAACTTCTTCATGCTCTAATTTTGGACTTGAAGGAGGAAGGATATGACAAAAATATGGTATTCGGGTGAAAAGGAGGGGGAGGAAAAGAGACTTGAGATAAAGAGTACGAGGGGGAAGAGGATAACATTGTAGAAAAATCACTTCCTAATTAAATATAATATTTCTAGGAAGAATTTATACAAGAAACTTGGAGGATGATGTAAGAAGAAGGTAAGATAAGATAGGAATATTTTATTAGTTTACAACAAATGACCACAGTAATAGGAAAATAAGAATTAGAAGTATAATCAGTGCAAGTACATAGTGGGAGTGAAAAAATGATTCCTATCACTAGCCTACCAAAAAATAAAAATGACTAAAGAGATAGACTATAGATTTAAGGAATAATATAGATATAATTCCAGTATAAAACATATTATTCTAACAATAAAAAAATAAAAGAAAATATAGCATCTAAAAAATAAAAGAAAATATAGCATCTAAACAATGGGAATGAAGGAACATCTAAGATGAATATGACACTTGGATATACTCCATCAATCATGGATAATAGGTTGAGACAATCTGATAATCTCCTCTGGGGAGAAACCTAGATTGAGGGGACCAAGATGTTTTATCTTGGGTGGAAGTTGATTGTTTGTACAAACTTTCCTAACATTTTGGTTGTGGGGAATAAATTGGAGATGGGTTTATGAGTGCTTGAGATGGTGGAGGTTTGAGTAGTTGAAATGCATGTTGAGTGAGCCTCCTCAAGAACGTGGTAAAGATCAATATGTTAGTTGCTAGTGAAGAAGTACAAGGTCTCGTTGGTCTGGAAGTTGATGTATTCAAGACTTAGCACATTAATTATTCTCTTCTACTATTTATATTTAGGGAAAGGAGTAAGTGATCATCCTAACATGTTTTGTCTTGTATGGTCTGTTATCACTCAGGTTTTCCTTGAAGTTGTGGAAAAGGAAAGTATACCCGAGGTAACCACAAACCAACCTTCAGATGCAGAATCTAGCCAATCTGCATCCAGAGAGGGCTCTCTCTTTATGATTTATCTTTGTTCTTAGAAGGTTTTAGGCTAGTTATAGATCCAAGAGTTTGTTTTGGGAAATGGTGGAATCCACAAACTAAGGGCAAGGTTGAAGTTTTTCAGTCCATTGGGCTATGGAGTCAAAGGATGGCTTTACTGGATTTCTATTCTACACTCAAGATGGCTTTACAGGGCAAGGTAGCTAGACAGAGAACAATCCTTCAAATTTAAAGTGGATGGGATGATTTTGAAGGAGTGAAAGGCAGCTAAGAATCTTTCACCATGTTCAAAAGAAAGAAATGAGATGACTACAAACAAAGAGCAATGAAGAATTCTTTATTATAGTAATCAACAATGTTTAAATTAGCAAAGAAAGAGCATTTAAGAATTCATGCTTATAACTAATTCAGAGGAAAACATTAAGAACAATCACATATGAAATCAGAGTACAATTAAGTAAATTCTGATTCAATCCTTTATGTAAATTATTCAGAAATGGACATAATGATATTATAAACTGATATAAAACTTAAGACAAAGGGTAGAAAGACTTATTGAACTGCAGTCCAACACATGAATCTTGCAAAAAGTCCTGAGCTTCAAATCGTCATCCAGTAAGCCACGAATAAATTTCTCCAAAATGCTTTTATTCCGAAAATCTCAATGTTACAGCAAAGTAATAGAATCCACCCTCAATACTCTCTTTGAGGGTTTATTTATACACTAAATAATTGAAAATATCTCACACTATCCTAGCCCATATTTTGGGGTGACTAAGGATTAATTTACAAGTAGGCAGGAGACAAATGGTCTCGTAGATAGAATAATAAGTAACTGCTGATGTGATGTTTCCTTTCTTTATGGATGTGCTGGAGGCAAGTGCTGAAAAAGAGCTTGTTGCTGTCTTCTGGAGTAATTTCTTTGCTTGTTTGATACTCTTTGTCTTTACGGATACTCTTTAACCTGTGTAACTGATACTCTTTCATCTGTACTCATTTTTATCATTTACCTGATAGTAAAGATAAAATTCTCATCCTAAAAATAACTTTTATAGAATTTCCAATAAGTCTCTCCACCATGAATCGTCTGGTATCATAGTCCTTTTGAGTTTTCTCAATGTCTCATCTGCTTCTGTGAGTTTGTAAAAGGTGGGCTCATTAGGAAATAGATACTTTATTTCATGTTCCAGATGAAATAAATTCCTCACTCTATCATAGATACTTCTCCCTGTTGGTAATGTCGATTCTGGAAAACTGGTAGAACAAGCAGCTGTATTTTGAGCATGAGTATTTATTTTTTTTACATAGGTTTCTAAGTCCATTATTTGATCCTCTGAGAGCATAGGACTTGGTAATCCATTGTCCAACAAAGCTTGAAATTTCTCTCTGAAAATATTGATATCAATCAAAATGTCTGAGCACTTCCTTTCTAAATTCTGCATGAAAGTTCTTTTGATGAAAACTCTCTTTATTTCCAAAACTGTGCCGGTCCTGTCCTCAATCCCTAATACTGCAAGTTGTTGCTTTGTTCAGGTGTTCAAAAATTGAATGAGCTGATTGGCCTGCTCAGGTCTGCCTCTTAATTCATTTCTAGTTCTGTTTATTTCTTCTTGAGCTATTTTAACCAAATCATTTTGTTCAAAAATTGCTTGAACAGAGGGCCAAATACCCTTTATTAACTCAATGATACTACCCCAAAGAATTTCATTTATTTCCTTTAAAGGCTTTTCTAATGAAAGATCTTTTTCCAAAGCCTGAACCAATTTTATAACCTTTTTATTTCCCTGGTGTTATCAGCAACTGTCTTCTTAGATGTATCATATTTTTCCTCCAATTTTACTAATTGCAATTTTGTGGTTTGAAGTTCTGTGACCCTTAGTTGTAAACTTTCCATTTGTTTTATTAATTCATCAGAACTCAAACCAGAAGTGTTTACCTGGGATGGCTATGTTTGCTGACCTGCTGTTGAAGTACCTGTGGTTGTCGCAGCTTCTAAGGCGGATGCCTGCTTGATAAATTCCTTTTCCTGTAAGGCTTGTTCCAATTCCTTCTTTGTTTCACTTAGTCGCTCAGTCATATTTAGGAGCAACTCCATTATTTCTTCCTGTGAATTCCCCTTCAGTACTTCTTGGGTCTGGGGATGTCTTGAAGCTGGCAACTTTAGCTGCTTTCTTAGTGCAGCTATGTCATCATCTTTCTTCTTTATTAGTGCCTCAATGCTTTTAATATCTTTGGGGTTGTGCCCCAAGCTAATAATTATGTCTTCCGAAGACTTTATTCTGTTATCTTTGGCCTGAGAAGAGGCCTTTTCAATTTGTAATTGGGCACTTGTGTTATTTAAAGAATCTTGCAGCGTAAGGGCTGCCATGGCCTTATTAGTCAGAGTGGAATACACCATTTCCCCAGTTTGTCTGTGCAGCTCTATTTGGTCCAAAGGATGAATGTCCTTTGCAGGACCTCAAAATTTGTTCTAATGTAATCAACAGCTGACATGGGCTTTGGCACCTTTGACTTGAAGTGGCTCATCAGCATTTTGCCTTGTGAAATGTCAAATGCTGACATTAACCTTTCCTGATTATGGGGAGCCATATTCAGATATTGGTCATATACTTTCATCCTTAATGGATCATTCTTTAACTTTATGTTGATGAAAGTTATTTTTATATCCCCTGTATTTGTTTTAGGTGGCTTGAAAGAGGATACTTCTGTACTTAATTGCTTGTGTAAAGCTTTTCCTTTCTGCCATGTGTTTGTTTCACAAACTCTGCCAGTTAGTTGACTGTCTTCCCTTCCATCATCAAATATTTCATCAATGATCTCTACATCTGGAATTGGATCTGGTTTTTGTTTTTTGGCTTGATGTAGCTTTGAGGACTGTTTAGGAGGAGTAGTATCTGGAACCTGCCTTTTCTTTCCTATTTCCACATTGGATGGAGTTTGTAATTCTGGAACTTGTGGATGATTTACCTGAGTGGGAGAAACTTGAGTTTGATCAGGTGTTCTGGAAGTCTGAGGTTTCTCTGCCATGACTAAAGTTTCAATGACCTGAATTTCAGGTTCCTTTCCTTTGCCTTTTGATTCTGCTGCCACTAGTGAACTGCTTTCCTGTAATGTCTGTTGTAGATTTGCTGCTGAAGAAGTGCCAATGTGGGGTACCTGCACTTTACCACAAGATTCTATGTCATACTCTTTCTCAAAATCTTTCATCATTCTGTTCATTTTTTCTTCATCACTTTCTTCTTCAACTAGTGTTCCTTCAACCCATTCATCTTGATTTTCATATTGTTCTATTTGAGGAATCTTGTGGTGTATGTAAGGGGATGACTTGTTCTTTAGTCTCTTTTCACAAATAAAACCAAATGGGTCATAAGGAACCCAACGAAAAGTTCTTTGGAACTTGCTTTGTAATATATTTTCTGCCTCTCTCTCGGCCTCCCTAGAGTTGCAGATGAAAGGACCTAATTGAATTTTGATCCTTAATTGGGCTTTCTTCTTCACACTACAAAAATGGATCACATCTGAATTATTCATTTGCCTGAAATATTCCAAGGAAAAAATTCTCATGGGCACATATCTTGGCAACTTGAATGGATGTAATTCACATCCATAGATTCTGATGACTGTATGGTTTTGATATAAATACCAATCTCCAACTTTATAAGTCCTTGAAAGTTGCAAGGTCTTCTTTATTTCATTACTGAGCCTTGGGGGAGGAATTCCTGTTAACAAAGTTTTTGCAGGATATACAAACTGATCAATGAATTCAGTGTAGGAATAGGGAGAATCAGAGGAAGAATGAATTATGGGGGACCAAAATATGACTGACCTGGGGTTTCCCTTGGCATCAAGTTTTTGAACAGGGAAAGGGAACTTTTCTGACTAATAGTAGATAATGAGATGATAGATGACTGAGGAATATTTAAAAACTTTTTCATCATCTAGCCTCATGAATTGATCATGGATCTTGTTGGCTATGAAGGAGGCAAAGTCATATTTAATCTCAGGAGGTTGCCCAGGAGTAAAAATGGATAGCAAAACCAAGGTTATCTCATCAACATATTCACTGGTGTTGAAACCCAAGACAAAAGATATCATATTGAGGATGAGTCTTCCCAATTGATTGAAATAATAAAAACCATAGGGAGGAGGTCCCTTGGTTTGATGATCAGGCAGCATGAAATTCTGGCACATGGATTTTAGCTTTTCTGGGGTTAATTGCCTAGTCTTCTCAATCAATTCTTCCATAGACAACGGTGCTAGTTCTTGGTCTGGTTCAAAGTGTAGCATTGCATTGATAGCCTGGGGAGTAATGGGAAACAGAACACTCTGATCAGGAGCTATTACAGCCCTTTGAGTGGGATCATAGTTTGAATGGCAATAGTGGATGATTTCTGGGAAAAAAATGACCGAAGGGATGAGATACCTTGGGAGATTGGATTCCCACAACCCAATGAGATCTTGCCCCTTTGAGTATTCGTCTCTGCAGCGACAATAACTCAGAAGGGGACTTTCATCAAAATGCAAGTCTTTAATTTGGAAATATTTATCTACCAAAGGTAAATATTCCAACTCACGGTGAGGGGCATTCAGTGGAGTTATATTCAAAGCTGTCGGGGCCTCCATTTTGGTTCTTGTGGATTCAAAATGGAGGTTTCTGGTTTTCTTCACAGGCCGGGCGTGATTTCTAAAATGAAGGAAATTGGCACAATTTGTAGGTTCAGGGAGCAATTACAGAGTTTTAAAACCTCTGGGGAAGATCTCAGTGATGATTTTTAATCACTAATTCAGCGAAAAACAAAGAAAACAGAGTTTTACTTGCAGTTCGGGGCGGAATAGGATAAATACCTGTTTTTGGAAGAAAGCTGGTTCTTAACAGGTAACAGACGGTAGCAGAAGGATGCTTGAACGCAGGTCTGGTGGATTTATGGAGCGAAATTGAATGGAACAGTGGATTTCAATGAAAATTCGAAAACCGTAGCAGAGAGCACAGTCGCGTTTAATAACGAAAATAACGGAAAAAACATGAAAATTGGCTTTATTTACAAGTTAAAAGGGTTTTTTAGTTTTTCGAGGAGTGACATCATCAATGTACGGGCTGACGTGTGGAGGGGTCGGGCGGTAAGTGGTAAGTCCCCGCACCGCTTATGGACTAGAGTGGTTTTGAACGCGGGGGGAGCGATTCCATTGAGCGATGGACGCGTGGCAGGTGAACAGTTCCAATACCACCAATCCCCCGCTCGTTAAAATGCTGACAAGGGATGGGTAGCGGGATTGATAGGGAGCGTTGATCTTTGGAAGAGTGATCGGACGGTTGCAATGACGGGGACTAAGCGGAGGATTAAGGTGTGGGCCCGTCGGGTTTTTAAAACAATTAAAGTTTAATCTAATCACCCCGGGAGGCTTTTGATTGGTGAGTGGAAGGCTATTAATTAGTTCAGATAACTAATTAATCCCATCATATAATGGAAAACGAAGTCGTGGCGGGGTGTTGTTGGGCGCGGGTATTAAAGTTAAAATGTCGGGTGGGATGCCAGGTGGATGAGCCACGGTGGCATAGGGACTTTTCCAAAGCTTTAGTTTTGAAAATAAAACTTCGGGTTTTATTTATATTTTTGTGTTAAACATATAAACCATATGTTTAAAGTTTTTCTCGTATATGTTTTATTATATGATAAATTAATTAATATAATTAACTTACCATAGGGGCGGGATTAATGTATAATGATATAATTTAACCAAAGGGCTTATATAGTGGGTTTTTATTTGAATGCATGGGGAAATAATTACTTTGGTTAAACTTTATAATAGAGGGGTTTTTGGGGTATTTATAAAAAAGGAGTTATATACTTAGGATAGGGCATTTCACTAGGGATTTAGTAAATAGAGTTAAACATTAATATGACAAAGGGACAAGGAAACTCAAAATATTTTACACATCTAAGAAAGTGATAACTTCTGAAGTAAATTGAAATATCTTATCTTCAACACTTAATCTTAGAATAGCAAGTTATCTTGAGGGTTTTTTATGGAATTTTGCATGATTTCCCTAAGTAAAATAGGATTTTACTTAGGATAAAGTTAAAGGTGAATGATTATAATGATGAATTATCTCAAGTACTTAGGTCTTTTTGATCATTAGGCCAAGGGTCCGGTCCCTCCAAAAGTCAAGGAAATGCCTTGAGCCCTTTTGATCTCCAAATACCTTAGTACTTTGGGGGAAATTAGTAAAACTTTTGAGGGGAAAGTGATGAGGGAAGTTAATGAGTTTGACTTTGCTTGTTGTGATTTTCCAATGTATTTCCTGCTTTAGTATTTGTGATGAAAGTAAAGGATCAAAAACATGTAGCAGCATCATTCATCAGATAACACTTTGCAGCACCATCTACCTACCCTATCTACTTGACACTACCATTTTCTCTTTTTTATTAGGGTGCATTTAGACTTGCAAACCCTTATCAATCTTTTCTTTTTACATGATAAATCTATCTATTTCTACCCTTATTACATCCAAGGGCTCAAATTGAACTGTTGAGCACCTTTTATTCACTCTACCTATCTACTTATCTGCCAAGATTAAACTGTTTGGTCAGATATTTATTCTCTATTCTATAACATGAAATTGAAATATGAATAAGTCAAGTTTAAACAGTTTGACTATTCATGAATTGTGGCAAAAGTTTGACAAGCTGCACACAATTGCTTTATTACAAAAATAAAATAGTAGTGGCATTTGGATTTGCACACTTTCCTTGGTCTATTTTTTGTTTGGGGTTCATTTCTTTCACTTTTTGACCATTTTATTTTTCTTACCCTTTGATTTTTCTTTTTAGGGTATACCCTCTTTACATTTTTTTTAAATTATTTGATTTTTTAATTTTTCAAGAATATGGAACACCTTTGCTCAAGAAAAATGTTTGAACATATTCCATAGTTCAATAAGACAATCATGAAATATGACACCTATTGGTATAGGAGTCTAACACTGGCTCCACTTGGGGATGGCTTTTCCTTGTGAAAAGTCAAGAACAGCAGGTCAGATGCCTCAAAATGTCTTCAAACTGAAACTATGAAATCTTCCTTCTTCTGGTAGCTTTATTGTACATATGATAGTGAAACTTTTTGAAGATTAGGGCCTTCACTTCGGGCTTCAACTTCAAGAAGTCACCATCCAATCAAAACTGCATTAGAAAAAGGATATATTATGTACAAGTTAGAAAAATCAAAACATTCTAGTAAATGGGATCAAAATAATGCTTGAGCATTCGACCATTGACTGGTCCTTCTTCAACTTCTGAATTGTCCATATCTTTCAAAAAGTATGTATTGTTTCCCTGCAAGGCATGAACAATGTAAGGCCCTTTCCACAAAAAATCAAATTTTCCATGTTTCCCTTTTTCTTCTCTTCTAGAATCCCATCTTAGGACTTTATCACCTAGTTGAAAATCTTCTGCTTTAGTCCTTTTATCAAACATTTTCTTTAGCTTTTCCTGCAAGATTTGTGATCTTTGGTATACCTCTTCCCTGGTTTGTTGCAGGTGAATTGTTTGATTAATTCTTCTTTGAATGTCATTTGGCTCCACTTGAGCCTCCTGAAGTAATTTCATAACAGGAATTCCTAAAGATGATGGGAATCTTGCTTCAAGGCCATAAACTAACTCATATGGGCTAGTCCCAATTGATTTCTTAGTTGTAAGTCTGTCTGCCCACAATGCATTGGTCAGTTTCTTGTGCCAATTCTTTTTGTTTTCTTCCAATAACTTTTTGATGATATTGATAAGGCTTTTATTGGAGGATTCTGCTAGTCCATTACCCTGGGGGTAATAGGCTGTTGAATGGCCTAAAGTAATATGATATTTATGGAAGAAAATAATCATTTTCTTTGATTTAAAAGCAGCAACATTGTCTGTTATAATCTTTTCTGGACAGCCAAATCTTGAAAGTATGTTGGTTTCTAAAAACCCTATAATTACAGAGTCATTGGCATGTCTGCATGGGATAGCCTCAATCCATTTTGTGAAGTAGTCTGTGGCAGTTAAAATCCATCTATGTTGCCCTGAAGAAGGGGGATGAATTTCTCCAATAAAATCTAATCCCCATTGTTGAAAAGGTCTTTCTGTGGAAATTGGTTTTAAAGGCAAAGGTAACAACTTTCGTTTACCCTCAAATATCTGACACTTGTGACAAGTTGTTACAAATTTCTTAACATCAGAAAATAATGTTGGCCAGTAAAAACCAGCCCTTAAAATTTTGTCTGCAGTGGATTTCTAGTAGAGATGTCCTCCACAATCCCCTGCATGAAATCCATTAAGAACTTTATCAACCTCATCTTTTAATAGACAATTTAACAAGATTCCTTCATGATTTTTCCAAAATAAAGTGCCATCTAAAATACAATATTTCAAAGATGTCATTTTCAAAAATCTTCTCTTGGTTCTGGACAACCCTGGAGGAGCTTGCAGGTTTAATAAAACATGAATAATATCAGTGTACCAGGGTGAATCTAAAAAGGTTTGACTGATCTTGGGAGTCACCATCTCCTATTCGTTGTCCAGTTCGTTAATATCTAAGGCTTGGCAATTGGTTTCTGTCATGAGTTGGGCTAAACCTTGGCCTTTTATGAGTTTTGTTGGCTTAATCTCAATATCATATTCTAAAATGGTGGCTATCCACTTACCTCGTTTACCTTCAATGCCATCTTGAGTCAAAATATCTTTAACTACAGCATTTGGCACATAAGCTATCACATGAGAATATAATATGTAAACTCTGAAATCTTTAATTGCTTTTACCAATGCAAAAGCCTGTTTTTCCATAATATTGTATTTCAAAGATGCATCCCTCAATGCTTTGCTAAAAAATTCTATGGGCTTTTCACACCCTTGATCATCTTTCTGAAGTAAAACAACTGCGACAGTATGTTCAGAAGCAAATGAAAAAATAATAAAATCTCTGTCAAATTTAGGACTGGTCAGAACTGGTGTTCTTGTTAAAGCCATTTTAATTTCTTCGAACGATTGTTTGGCTTCTACAGTCCAGTCAATGCTTGAATCTTTCCTCAACATGTTAGTAAGTAATCTAAGTAACTCAGCTAAACTAGAAATAAATCTTCTCCAGAAATTAATCTTTCCTATGAATGCTTGCAACTCTTTTATGTTTCTGGGGTGGGGTATCTGTAAAATTGCTTGAATTCTTTCTGGATCAATCCTAATGCCATATTTAGAAATAATGTGCCCTAATAGCTTTCCTTCTTCCAAACCAAATAATGACTTTTTGGGGTTTAAAGAAATCCCATATTTTCTGCACTTTATAAACACTTGCCTTAAATGATCTAAATGTTCTTGATCTATTTTAGAAAAAATAGTTAAATCATCTAGATAAATAACCAGAAAATCATGTATTTCTTTAGCAAAAGCAATGTCCATTGCTCTTTGAAAGGTAGCCCCTGCATTCTTGAGTCCAAATGGCATTTTGACATATTTAAACGTACCCCATGGTGTAGTGAATGTTGTTTTATCGTGATCATCAGGATGAACCAAAATTTGGTTGTACCCTGAAAATCCATCTAGTAGAGATATTCTCGAAGATCCTACTACCCTTTGCAGAATATGGTCCATTTTCGGCAGAGGATAGTTGTCTTTTAAAGAAACTTTATTCAAATTTCTTAAGTCGACACACAGTCTAATTTCCCCAGTCTTTTTCCGTGTTGGTACTAGATTAGAAACCCATTCTGAGAACCTAATAGGAGCTATAATCCCTGCTTCATACATTCTTTTGATTTCCTTTTCAATTGAGGGTAATAAAACAGGATTTATTCTTCTAAGCTTTTGTTTGAAAGGTTTCTGATCTGGTTTCAATGGTATAGTGTGTTGAATGATGGATGTATCATAAGATTTGAGATCTTCATAACTCCAGGCAAAAACGTCCTGGAATTCTTTCAATAGTTCAACATATTTGACCTTTTGATCTTTTGGAAGAGATTTGGACAATTTAACCATTTTGGGATTTTCTGGGGTTCCTAAGTTGCATTCTTCCATATCAGCTTTAACAGGTTCCATTTTAGGTCTAAATGGAATATCATTTGAGTCAAACAGATCTTCCAAAGGAGTTAATCCTTTGGGCAAATGATTATCTTTTAAATTGATGATTTCTGTCTCATCTTCTATGATCTCATCAGATTCCATATGCTTCAAGTCCTGTATATCTTTTTCAGTGAATGTGGTTGGGTGCAGCATATGAATTGCATTTTCTATTGAAATATCTATTTTTTGTTCTTTTTCTTGATCAAATTCATCAATAGTTATGTCTTCATCTATATTACAGTTAGAAAACTCATTTTGAAGTGTCAAAAAATTATTGATTTGATTGTTATTCACAAATACTTGCCAATTCAAAAGATTGTCTGGTATTGCAGGCCTGTGTCTAATCTCAGCTGAAAACTAATGATTAGGATCAAAAGGTAACTTACATGTACTAGCAAACATTGCCAAACTGTGAGCATGTAAATTTTGTTTCCTGGGAATCTTGGCAAGTTGAGCTTGTAAAAATGTGTTGAGAATTTCCACAACCGTTTCTCTGTATTGTTTCAATCTCATGTCTTTTGTTGAACATTCTCCTTTAATCTGTTGAATAATTAGCTCAGAGTCTCCTATGATTGATACCCTAATAGCTCCTAACTTCTTGACATGTTTAAGCCCTAACAAAAGAGCTTCGTACTCTGCCATGTTGTTAGTGCATTTGAAATTCAACCTATAAGCATGACCCTCAGCATGATTATTTTCAACATTATGTAACCAAATCCCAGCTCCTGCCCCTAATTCGTTTACTGAGCCATCAAATTCTAAATGCCATAGAATTTCATGTTCATAATCTTCATCAATTGTTTTAAAATGTTTCTTGACAGGAGCTAGTTGTTTAGTTTCTTCTGGTTTTTCTTGATCATCTGGTGTTTCTTTGTCTTCAGAAATCTCTTCAATTTTAACAGTAGTCTTATTTGTGGTTTTCTTTTCAGGTGCTTCTAGTTCAGTTGGAAGGTCCATTTCAGCATTGTAAAGGATAAAAGAATCCATATCAGAGTGGACTGAATATACAGTTAAGTTTTCAGGCTTCTCATGGCTACTCACCAAGTACTTCATCAATGTTTCTCTATATAATCTTTTGGGTTGACCAAATACTGAGATAGTGGCATATGACATGTCGAGTTGAATAGATCCTCCAAGCTTAGCACCCCAGGATCTAGACAATAACATACCATATTTAGGAGGGATATCAGCCACTACTATATCCATCAAAACAGATTTAGCAGGGTACTGAACTAAAGTAACACACAAATCTTTAATCAAACCTAAACATTTTACCTGACTAGAATCAAATGAAAACAGATCTTTGTATGGTCTAGTAATATCTAGATTTAATCTTTCCATTACTGCTTTTGGCATCAAATTGTGAGATGCTCTAGAATCAAGCATTGCATTATGGAGTATCTTGTCATGAACATTTAGGCTTACATAAAATGGAGGAGTTCCTCCACTTTCTGGTTTGCCATTAACCTCAGGGCCAAAAAGAAGTTTGGGTTGATCATCAAGAATGTTTACCGAATCATCCAATCCAGTAATGTTAATGTTTAGGGACTTGGTAATCTGACTTCTATAGACATCATGTTTAGCCAATTCTGATAAAGGAACATCTATCTTTAGTTTGCCTATTTCAGCCTCTAGATTGAAAGGTTTTTCTGTTTGAGTTTTAGTGTTTTGCACAGTTGGGTTTTCTCTATTTTTTGGGTCTTCAACATTTTTCTCTTTTTCATGAATGAGATTTTGTTTTGAAGGGGTATCTGAACTAACTTCTACTGTTTCTTCTACATTTCCCACAGGAGGAAAAGTATTAGATTGTTGTTTATTGTTTGGTTGGTTATCAGAGACATCTTCAATTATTGGATTTGAAGGGTTGGGAGTTATCCTAGACAGAATTTGTACTTGGGGAATGTTTTGTACAGGGGGAATGTTACCTTTACCTTTGACATTTTGTTTTGCATTTTTCTGTTTGCTATTCTCTGGCACATCAATCCTTCTACTTCTCAAATTATACTGTTTATGGACCTCATAAATTGCTGTGTCATAGCCTTCCTTAAAATCAAAAGTCTCACCTGAATGAGTTTGGAATGTTTCAAGGATGTGATTCTCTTGATCATCTTGGGATAGGAAGACTTCTGGTTCATTCTTGTCATCTGTTACATTGTTTATTTCTACATCTTCTGTAGGTTCTTCGGAAGTTGAACCTTCAACAAAGTTTTCTTGGAAAGGTGGCCTAATATTTTGATCAGGGACATTCTTTCCAATATTTTGATTCAGATTTCTCCTAAAGTTTGGGTTTCTTGCAACATTCTGATTATCACTAGAAGACTTTCTTTCAATGGTCTCCACTCTGTCTCCTAATCTTTCCATACCTTTAATGATTGCATCCAGCTTCTTTTCAAAAGATGAAGGTTCTTCATTCAGAGGAATTCTTCTTTCTGCTCTTGCTCTGGCTCGTTTTTCTATCGAATTTGCTTCTACACTCACCACTATGCTTTGCATTTCCTCTAATGTTTGGGGAGCTCTTTCCCTGAGGGAATAAGCAATGTCAGAATCAAAACCGTCTGGAAATTTAACCAATACGGAGTCAGGTGGGGGTCTTAGGTTTTGAGGAACTGCGTTATATGCTTCATTGAATCTAATGATGTAATCTTGTACTGTTTCGTTAGGTCTTCTTCTTAATTTTTCGAACTCTGATAGGATCTGAAGAGGATCTTTCTTCTTCTCCCATCGGTTCAAAAATGCCCTGTATAAAGCTGGTAAATCAGCAATAGTATTTGGAGTAAGGGCCCTAAACCATGTCCTAACTTCTCCAGTAAGACTCTGAACGAAAATTCTCATTCGGACATTATCAATGTCAATTTCATAGAACTCAAAGTAATCAGTCATCCTGTTGGCGTGTTGTTGTGCTGTGTAAGTACCTGATCCATCAAAAGGTGTGATCTTACTCTGGTAATCTTGGGGCAAAGCAGGAGGGTTGGCTGGTAACTGTAAAGGGGCATACCGATTGGCCATTGGAAGATATAGTGGAGTTACAGGAGTTGATGGTCTAGCAGGAGGAGATGGGGGAGTAGAAGGGGTGACAGGTGTTTGAAAAGCTTGAGAAAAAGCAACTGAACTCGCAGAAGCTTCAGTAATTACAGAGATGTTTGAACTTTCTTCAAAGGTTTGTTCTGATTGAATAGAGTTTTGTAATTGTCTGTCAAGATGATGTGAAACAAATCTGTATTGCAAATCTTCAAAGAACAATGGATCTGGAACTAATCTGGATAATTCGGTCTCAGAGAAATTCACAAATAAAGATGTTTCAAATCGTGCATCAAAAGGGATGTCATCAATATATATAATTTTCACAAGACAGGATGTAGATCTAGAAAGTGGTCTAGAACTTCCTGAACTCTCTTGACTTCCTCTTTCAGAACTTTCTTGACTTCCTTGTCTTCTAAGAATCCTAGGAATCAGATTTGGATTTTCAAATATTGGTGGTGGATTGGGGTCGGGGTTTGACCTAGTATGTCGAATCCTTTCTGAAGCCAGTTTTCCTAGACTATGTGTTTTTTGGATTTTTGATTTTAATTGAAAGAATAAATACAACTTCTACAAATTCTTCAAGAAATAATGATGTATGATTAAAATTTTCTCAAAGATCTGTTAAACTAGAGAGTCTGATTAAACATTTTGATACTAAGGTTCAATGTATAAGCTAAATCAGAGATAGACTGAAGCAGCTTTTATTTACTTTTGCAATTGCAGAGCAAAAGCAATTTCAAAGGCTACCTGGCTGATCTTCAGACTCTGTCTATAGCTTATAAGTGAACAATATTAACAAATAAAGATGATTCAGTTCCCCAGTATGGTCGCCACTATGTTATCACTCAAGTTTTCCTAAAAGTTGTGTAAGAGGAAAGTATACCCGAGGTAACCACAAACCAACCTTCAGATGCAGAATCTAGCCAATCTGCATCCAGAGAGGGCTCTCTCTTTATGATTTATCTTTGTTCTTAGAAGGTTTTAGGCTAGTTATAGATCCAAGAGTTTGTTTTGGAAAATGGTGGAATCCACAAACTAAGGGCAAGGTTGAAAGTTTTCAGTCCATTGGGCTATGGAGTCAAAGGATGGCTTTACTGGATTTCTATTCTACACACAAGATGGCTTTACAAGGCAAGGTAGCTAGACAGAGAACAATCCTTAAAATTTAAAGTGGATGGGATGATTTTGAAGGGATGAAAGACAGCTAAGAATCTTTCACCATGTTCAAAAGAAAGAAATGAGATGACTACAAACAAAGAGCAATGAAGAATTCTTTATTATAGTAATCAACAATGTTTAAATTAGCAAAGCAAGAGCATTTAAGAATTCATTCTTATAACCAATTTAGAGGAAAACATTAAGAACAATCACATCTGAAATCAGAGTACAATTAAGTAAATTCTGATTCAATCCTTTATGTAAATTATTCAGAAATGGACATAACGATATTATAAACTGATATAAAACTTAAGACAAAGAGTAGAAAGACTTATTGAACTGCAGTCCAACACATGAATCCTGCAAAAAGTCCTGAGCTTCAAATCGTCATCCAGTAAGCCACGAATAAATTTCTCCAAAATGCTTTTATTCCAAAAATCTCAATGTTACAGCAAAGTAATAGAATCCACCCTCAATACTCTCTTTGAGGGTTTATTTATACACAAAATAATTGAAAATATCTCACACTATCCTAGCCCATAATTTGGGGTGACTAAGGAGTAATTTACAAGTAAACAGGAGACAAATGGTCTCGTAGATAGAATAATAAGTAACTATTGATGTGCTGTTTCCTTTCTTTATGGATGTGCTGGAGGTAAGTGCTGAAAAAGGGCTTGTTGCTGTCTTCTAGAGTAATTTCTTTGCTTGTTTGATACTCTTTGTCTTTACGGATACTCTTTAACCTGTGTAACTGATACTCTTTCATCTGTACTCATTTTTATCATTTACCTGATTGTAAAGATAAAATTCTCATCCTGAAAATAACTTTTATAGAATTTCCAATAAGTCTCTCCACCATGAATTGTCTGGTATCATAGTCCTTTTGAGTTTTTACAATGTCTCATCTGCTTCTGTGAGTTTGTAAAAGGTGGGCTCATTAGGAAATAGATACTTTATTTCATGTTCCAGATGAAATAAATTCCTCACTCTATCATAGATACTTCTCCCTATTGGTAATGTCGATTCTGGCAAACTGGTAGAACAAGCAGCTGTATTTTGAGCATGAGTATTTATTTTCTTTACATAGGTTTCTAAGTCCATTATTTGATCCTCTGAGAGCATAGGACTTGGTAATCCATTGTCCAACAAAGCTTGAAATTTCTCTCTGAAAATATTGATATCAATCAAAATGTCTGAGAACTTCCTTTCTAAATTCTGCATGAAAGTTCTTTTGATGAAAACTCTCTTTATTTCCAAAATTGTGCCGGTCCTGTCCTCAATCCCTAATACTGCAAGTTGTTGCTTTGTCCGGGTGTTCAAAAATTGAATGAGCTGATTGGCCTGCTCAGGCCTGCCTCTTAATTCATTTCTAGTTCTGTTTATTTCTTCTTGAGCTATTTTAACCAAATCATTTTGTTCAAAAATTGCTTGAACAGAGGGCCAAATACCCTTTATTAACTCAATGATACTACCCCAAAGAATTTCATTTATTTCCTTTAAAGGCTTTTCTAATGAAAGATCTTTTTCCAAAGCCTGAACCAATTTTTCTAACCTTTTTATTTCCCTGGTGTTATCAGCAACTGTCTTCTTAGATGTATCATATTTTTCCTCCAATTTTACTAATTGCAATTTTGTGGTTTGAAGTTCTGTGACCCTTAGTTGTAAACTTTCCATTTGTTTTATTAATTCATCAGAACTCAAACTAGAAGTGTTTACCTGAGATGGCTGTGTTTGCTGACCTGCTGTTGTAGTACCTGTGGTTGATGTCTGCCTGATAGTTTCCTGTTCCTGCAAAGCTTGTTCCAATTCCTTCTCAGTTTCACTTAGTTGCTCAGTCACTTTTAAGAGCAACTCCATTACCTCCTCCTGTGAATTCCCCTTCAGAACTTCTTGGGTCTGGGGATGTCTTGAAGCTGGCAATTTTAGCTGCTTTCTCAGTGCAGCTATGTCATCATCTTTCTTCTTGATTAATGCCTCAATGCTTTTAATATCTTTGGGGTTGTGCCCCAAACCAATGATTATGTCTTCTAAAGACTTTATTCTGTTATCTTTGGCCTGTGAAGAGGCCCTCTCAATTTGCAATTGTGCAGTTGTGTTATTCAAAGAATCTTGCAGCGTTATAGCTGCCATGGCTTTATTGGTAAGAGTGGAGTACACCATTTCCCCAGTTTGTCTGTGTAGTTCTATCTGGTCCAAAGGATGGATGTCCTTTGCCAAGACCTCAAAATTTGTTTTAATGTAATCAGCTGTTGACATGGGCTTTGGCACCTTTGACTTGAAGTGGCTCATCAGCATTTTGCCTTGTGAAAGGTCAAATGCTGACATTAACCTTTCTTGATTATGGGGAGCCATCTTCAGATATTGGTCATATACTTTCATCCTTAATGGATCATTCTTGGCTTTTATGTTGATGAAAGTTCTTTTAATATCCCCTGTATCTGTTTTAGGTGGCTTGAAAGAGGATACTTCTGTACTCAATTGCTTTTGTAAAGCCTTCCCTTTCTAGCTTGTGTTTGTTTCACTAACTGTGCCAGTTAGTTGACTGTCTTCCCTCCCATCATCAAACACTTCATCTATGATATCCACATCTGGAAGTGGATCTGATTTATGTTTTTTAGCTTGATGTATTCCTGAAGGCTCTTTAGGAGGTGTGGTATCTGGAACTTGCCTTTTCTTTCCTATTTCCACATTTGATGGAGTTTGTAACTCTGGAACTTGTGGATGATTTACCTGAGTGGGAGAAACCTGTGATTGTTCAGGTGCTTTGGAAGTTTGTGGTTTCTCTTCCATGACCAAAGTTTCAATGACCTGGATTTCAGGTTCCTTTCCTTTGCCCTTTGGTTCTGCTGCAACTGATGAACTGCTTTCCTGTAATGTCTGCTGTAGAGTTGCTGCTGAAGAAGTGCCAATGTAGGGTACCTGCACTTGACCACAAGATTCTAGGTCATACTTCTTTTGAATATCTTTCATAATTTTATTCATTTTTTCTTCTGCACTTTCTTCTTCAACAAGTGTTTTTTCCACCCATTCATCTTGGTTAGCATATTGCTCTATATCAGGAATCTTGTGGTGGATATAAGGGGAAGATTTGTTCTTTAATCTTTTTTCACAGATGAAACCAAATGGGTCATAAGGAACCCAACGAAAACTTCTTTGAAATTTGCAGCGGTTTTGTAATATATCCTCTGCTTCTCGCTCAGCCTCTCTAGAGTTGCAGATGTAAGGACCTAATTGAATTTTGATCCTTAATTGAGCTTTCTTCTTCACACTACAAAAATGGATCACATCTGAATTATTCATTTGCCTGAAATATTCCAAGGCAAAAATCCTCATGGGCACATATCTTGGTAACTTGAATGGATGTAATTCACATCCATAAATTCTGATGACTGTATGGTTTTGATACAAATACCAATCTCCAACTTTATAAGTCCGTGAAAGTTGCAAGGTCTTTTTTATTTCATTACTGAGCCTTGGGGGAGGGATTCCTGTTAACAAAGTTGTTGCAGGATATACAAACTGATCAATGAACTCAGTGTAGGAATAGGGAGAATCAGAGGAAGAATGAATTATGGGGGACCAAAATATGACTGACCTGGGGTTTCCCTTGGCATCAAGCTTTTTAATAGGGAAAGGGAACTTTTCTGACTGATAGAAAATAATGAGATGATAAATGACTGAGGAATATTTAAAAACTTTTTCATCATCGAGCCTCATGAATTGATCATGGATCTTGTTGGCTATGAAGGAGGCAAAGTCATATTTAATCTCAGGAGGTTGCCCAGGAGTAAAAATCGATAGCAAAACCAAGGTTATCTCATCAACATATTCACTGGTGTTGAAGCCCAAGACAAAAGATATCATATTGAGGATGAGCTCTCCAATCGGCATAAAAATAATAAAACCAGTAGGGAGGAGGTCCTTGCTGATGATCGTATGGGATGAAATTCGCATGGATTTTAGCTTTCTCGGGGTTAATTGGTCGGTCTTCCTCAATCAATTCTTCCTGTAACAACTAAGTTAGTTCTTGGGTCTGGTTCAAAGTGTAGTATTGTACTTATAGCCTGGGGAGTAATGGGAACAGAACACTCCGATCAGGAGCTATTGCTGTACCCTTGAGCGGATCATAGTTTGAAATCGGCAATAGTGGATGATTTCTCTGGAAAAAAATGACTGAAGGGATGAGATACCTTGGGAGATTGGATTCCCACAACCCAATGAGATCTTGCCCTTTTGAGTATTCGTCTCTGCAGCGACAATAACTCAAAAGGGGACTTTCATCAAAATGCAAGTCTTTAATTTGGAAATCTTTATCTACCAAAGGTAAATATTCCAATTCACGGTGAGGGGCATTCAGTGGAGTTATATTCAAAACTGTCGGGGCCTCCATTTTGGTTCTTGTGGATTCAAAATGGAGGTTTCTGGTTTTCTTCACAGGCCGGGCGTGATTTTGATCTTACTGAAGGAAATTGGCACAATTGTAGGTTCAGGGAGAAATTTCACAGTTTTAAAACCTCTGGGGAAGATCTCAGTGATGAGTTTTAATCACTAATTCAGCGAAAAACAAAGAAAACAGAGTTTTACTTGCATTTCGGGGCGGAACAGGATAAATACCTGTTCTTGGAAGAAAGCTGGTTCTTAACAGGTAACAGGCGGTAGCAGGAGGACGCTTGAACGCAGGTCTGGCGGATTTATGGAGCGAAATTGAATGGAACAGTGGATTTCAATGAAAATTCGAAAACCGTAACAGAGAGCACAGTCGCGTTTAATAACGAAAATAACAGAAAAAACATGAAAGTTGGCTTTATTTACAAGTTAAAAGGGTTTTTTAGTTTTTCGAGGAGTGACGTCATCAATGTACGGGCTGACGTGTGGAGGGGCCGGGCGGTAAGTGGTAAGTCCCCGCATTGCTTTTGGACGAAGGTGGTATTAGTCGAGAGGGCAGCGATTCCACAAAGTAATTGACACGTGGACGGTGAACTATTTCAATACCACCAATCCCCCGCTGGTTAAAGTTCTGACAAAGGATGGGTAGCGGAATTGACGTGGAGCATTGATCTGCGGAGGGGCGATCCGACGGTTGAAGAAACGGAGAGATAGTGGGATAGTTCTTGCGCGGGCCCGGCGGGGTTTTAAACGCCATTAACTTTATTAATCACCCCGGGGGGCGTCTGATAGGCGGAGGAGTATGGTTATTAATTAATTCAGATAATTAATTAATCCCGTAATTATAATGAAAAAGGGAGTCGTGGCGGGTTTTTTTTAGGCGCGGGTATTAAAATTAAAGTATCGAGTGGGATGCCAGGTGGATGAGCCACGTTGGCGCGGAAATTATCCAAAGTTTGGTTTCAAAAATAAAACTTCGGGTTTTATATTTTTGGGTTTAAACATACATATCATATGTTTAAAGTTTTATTTTTCATATATGTTTTATTATATGATAAATTAATTAATATAATTAACTTACCATAGGGGCGGGATTATTATATAAAGATATAATTTAACCAAAGGGCTTATATAGTGGGTTTTTATTTGAATGCACGGAGAAATAATTACTTTGGTTTAAACTATATAATAGAGGGGTTTTTTGGGGTATTTATAAAAAAGGAGTTATATACTTAGGATAGGGCATTTCACTAGGGATTTAGTAAATAGAGTTAAACATTAATATGACAAAGGGACAAGGAAACTCAAAATATTTTGCACATCTAAGAAAGTGATAACTTCTGAAGTAAATTGCAATATCTTATCTTCAACACTTAAACTTAGAATAGCAAGTTATCTTGAGGGATTTTTATGGAATTTTGCATGAGTTTCCTAAGTAAAATAGGATTTTACTTAGGACAAAGTTTAAATATGGATGATTATAATGATGAATTATCTCAAGTACTTAGGTCTTTTTGATCATTGGGCCGAGGGTCCGGTCCCTCCAGAAGTCAAGGAAATACCTTGAGCCCCTTTGATCTCCAAATACCTTAGTGCTTTGGGGGAAATTAGTAAAACTTTTGAGGGGAAAGTGATGAGGGAAGTTAATGAGTTTGACTTTGCTTGCTGTGATTTTCCAGTGTATTTCCTGCTTTAGCATTTGTGATGAAAGTAAAGGATCAGAAAACATGTAGCATCATTCATCAGATAACACTTTGCAGCACCATCTACCTACCCTATCTACTTGATACTACCATTTTCTCTTCTTTATTAGGGTGCATTTAGACTTGCAAACCCTTATCAATCTTTTCTTTTTACATGATAAATCTATCTATTTCTACCCTTATTACATCCAAGGGCTCAGATTGAACTGTTGAGCACCTTTTATTTACTCTACCTATCTACTTATCTGCCAAGATTAAACTGTTTGGTCAAATATTTATTCTCTATTCTATAACATGAAATTGAAATATGAATAAGTCAAGTTTAAACTATTTGACTATTCATGAATTGTGGCAAAAGTTTGACAAGCTGCACACAATTGCTTTATTACAAAAATAAAATAGTAGTGGCATTTGGATTTGCACACTTTCCTTGGTCTATTTTTTGCTTGGGGTTCATTTCTTTCACTTTTTGACCATTTTATTTTTCTTGCCCTTTGATTTTTCTTTTAGGGTATACCCTCTTTACATTTTTTTAAATTTTTTTGATTTTTTGATTTTTATTTTTCAAGAATATGGAACACCTTTGCACAAGAAAAAGGTTTGAACATATTCCATAGTTCAATCAAGACAATCATGAAATATGACACCTATTTGTATAGGAGTCTAACATGGTCCATTTAAAATCTATCTCCTAAATACCATAACTTCAGTAGGAAAAGAGCTAGTACCTCTAGTCTGAGTATCTGAGGTAAATAGTGAGGAATGATCCAGACTCTTTATAATAAAAATGGAATCTCTTCCTAATAAGGTGCTCCTCTGACTCAGTTTCCCATTTGTGACAACTTGATATAGCTTCTTTTATATAAAATGATACAGCTTCTTTGATATAGAATGTGATGACATGTCTTGATCCAAGGTAGATGTGAATGAACCCTAAATTGGCTATGCATTTAGTGATGCCAAGTATGCTTGGATTTTTTAATAAGGCCTTCTCTCAATGACATGAATGGTTGTAAATGGAAATCCATCTTAAGACTTAGGTATTTGGGAGAGGCAATGGAGGTGACCTATATGTACTCTGTAAATATTATCTCTCATCAACTGATTCAACTCTAGCTTGAAGGGAAGGGGATGACTAGGAGCATCAAGAGAGTGACTGAACAGGGGAGGTGAGTAACAAAAATGGAAACATATTGGTTAAGAAAATTCTCCTTCGAGAACCAACACCTTCTCTATCCAAGGGGAGGCCAGTAGAAACAATGATCCCATTTGAGAAATAAAGTACTCAGAAAGGGTATTTCTCTCTGCCCAAAGCTAAGTCATCTAGAGATCATATCTTATGCAGAAGGTTATCAAATGTTTACGTATTGCATGGATTTTTAATCAACACATAGGGTTTCATGAAAAGCATGAGCCCCTAGATACAACATGCTCTCTGAACTTACATGTGCCTTCGTAGTATCAACCATCATAAATGTAGTTTTCATAAGACCATATAATTGAAATAAGAATACAATATTTTTATGTAACTTAAAGTACCTTTTTAAATTTATCTTTTGGCTATTCCAAAGACACATAGTGAGATTTGGGACCTAAAAAATCATAGATAATAGATAAAAATTTTCCACTAATATCATGGTTCCCATGTATTTATCTAAGACTCCTAAAAAAAATTTACAAATTCTGGCAACAGAGATGAGAGAATTACTAACTACTAATACACAAGTTTCATCATTTTCAGGCACCATATATGGATGTAGGATCCTATATACCATGACTTACTGAAGTTGTACCACCTTTGAAATGCATCTTGGGACCTCAACTAATGAAATTACCCTTGAAAAATGGAAGAAATCTCCTTAGAGAGATGGTGATCTATCTATAACGGAAAAGGTGACCTTTAGAGTGAAATAGTTCTTGAATGTTGAAACCATTGTAAAGTGAGCACTTTTAGTAACTCATTATATCTCATCTTGGTGCTTAACTATCCCTAGATAGAAAATTACTTCTCTTTACCATAATTTCCACATATCAATTGTTAATGGGATACATAAGGCTCAGATTCCTACATACTGACTCCAATGTGTGGCTATTGTTGTGAGATCTTAGATGCTAGATATGGTTCTCGTGACTAAATATTTTGACAATGATTTATGGGCTTCATCATGGTTTTGACCAATATTCTCTCAGTTGTTACATCACTTCATGATCTATTATGAGTAAACAATATCATTCTTTGTCTTTCCATTATGCTTGATGAAATGGCATGACTGGAAATTTTGTTTCTTCAGATATTGAATGTTGAGTTGCCCATATGCTTTTTCAAAATATCACCTAAATTCAGACCTAGTTATTCAGTAAGTTTAATTCTTACAATTGTATTTTATAATATTAATTCTTTTCATATTTGAAGAATACATTTTGAATTTCTATGTGTTTGCATCTTCTCTTATTTCATTTCTCCATGGTTATTAGAATTCATAATCGATTTTCCTTACATTCGGGTATTTGAATCCTTTTGCAAAATGTTCACTTTTTCCTAGATCGACAACATTAGAATGTGAACCATATCATCTGTTGTGATACATATTCCACTTATGCCTATGATTTTGAGTTAGAGAACAAAATTAGATTTAGAAGGTACAATAATCTTGATATTTGTCTTATCTGGTAGTTTAAAATTAGGACATACATCGAGCTATTTGGAATGATAATTTTTTCCTTTGATGATTTCGTATATTTAAAATTCATGTGCTTGCAGGCCAAGTAGCCAGTAAGGTTTCAACCTGTAGTCTATAGGTATAGCATGTTGCATAAAATCTAAGCCTTCACCATCATGCATGATTATGTTGTTATAACTAAGATAAACGCTATAAAAGAGAACAAATTTATTTGTTTTAGGGAGCGTTATTGATATATGAAATGATTTTTCAAATGGTACTATTTCTTGGATAAAAGTTTATGGGTTTTGTAGATAAATATATGTTATAACTACTAGTTCACATACAAAACAATAAAAGGGTACTTCTAATTTATAGTGTTTTTATAAATACATTTTGACTACCGCTTGAAAATAGACCTCCAATTTTCAAGGACATAAAAATTGCAAGAAAATAGAAAAAAAAAATATGAGTTTTTAACTCTCCAGTTAATGTTCTATATATGTTATCTATGTTCTTTATAGCCTATTTAGCAAGAGAAAGTATTTTCTTGCAAGAACTGATGTATTCTAAATGCTTTACACTTTTCTCATCCAAATCTTTTTTCCATGATCTTCTATGGTTCATTTCTTTTGGTAACTCTCTCCATGTGAGGATTTGGATAGCTCTATATATAGTACAATTTAAGAGTCTAATGAGAATTGCAAACTCAAAAAAAAATGTTAAATTGTCCCAAAAAGAAACATATCAGAAATATTGGGGAGATATCAGAAAACATTGGCAAGCATATGCTTGGACTTGAAAAAATAGGAAAATGTTGGAAACATTTGTAACCAGAAAAACATGGAAAAACCAGGAGAAATAGGAGATATTTGAAACACTGCTAGAAAGGGCCTTGTTGTTAGCATATTTGTAAATATCAGATGATGCTTGTTCTTCAAATCTTGTTTTCACATATGATATTTTATCCTTGATCATACAATGCGCTCATAGACTCATATATGTATTTATGTCCTTACTCATATATTTTTACTTGATCACTCTAATCCATGTATTATTTAAATCACGAAGTCATACAGAGTACAGTGCATGAGTAAAGTATCCTTTATCATTTGTCGTTATCTTGAGGAAATCCCTATGTGCTGCAACATTTTAGAAGGTAAATAAGAGAGGAATGCAACAAACAATTATTATGACAACAAAGAGGGCTAAGGGATAAGGTAGACCGAATATTAGAAAATATAACTATGATATGTTGAAATTTGCAACAAGAAACAGTGAAATTGGCATCCAGAAACTGACACCTAGAAATGGCTACCTTGCGAGGCTTTTGATTTAATTATTCCTTAATTAAATTGAAAGAAATATGTGTCAAATTTATTTATCGTTTAAATAAATTGGACAATAAATTGTAATCTTCTCTCATAATCACTTGTAATAGCTAACTGAGTGTGATAGACTTAGTTAGCTCATGAAATTCAAGTTGAGGGTGGTTGGTGAGGCATGTAGAGTGACACTGTTTGTTTTAGAGTCCAAATTGCAGTTGTTGTATTAGTTTAATGCATGAGAAATCAGTTAAATCAATTAAGTGAGTTAAAGTCAGCCTAAAGTTGTAACTGATTGTTGCACTAGTGAGATGTAAAGTGAATTAAATCAGATTTAATTCACATGTAGTGATATGTTAAGTGACTATTGATTTACTATTAATATTTGCATGCATGTCAGTTCTAATGAAGACCTAGTTGAGAAATAGGTTAAAAGGATGTTATCTATCAGTTGTATTATTAGTAATTTTTCAGCGCGCAATTAGACAACCATAGGATTTCCCATGATGTGTTGTGTGGTTTTGGGAGGTTGAATTTCCTAATTAATAGGGATCAATTTTTCTTAGAATTGTGCAAGAAAGGCAGGCTGAGCAGAGGCAGGAAATTGGCTAAGTGTTGGTCAATTTTGTCTAAATCGGTGTGACAAAGTTGGTAGAGTGCAGCAAATGCTTGTGAGAAGAGTGCATTGTATTGTTTCATGATTCCTTGGTTCATTATACAATAGATATAGAGGGGTTTTGAGCAGTTGCTTTCCCCAGAAAAATATCTCATGCTATGGATTGATTTGATTTCTCTTACTTGGTGTGATTGTGTGATTGTGTTTAATTTCCACAAATTCATTGTAGAAGGATTCAGTATCTTTCTCTAGTATATTGCATGATCAAATTCAATCCATTGATATATATGTTGTTTGTATAATTTCTACATGATAAGTTTATAATGAATATTTCACTTGATTTAGTTTAAATTTTAATGTCCACTAATGGTAAAATATGGCGAATATGATTGTAAAGAGTACACATATAAGTGAACAGTGGGAGTGTTATAGCATCCTTGTGCAAACTGTAAAAGATAAAAAAACAGTACTTGAAAAGTGTTGAAAATAAATCTAAGTAGGAGGAGGAAGATAACAAGATAATAAAAGTTTCCTTTAAAGAGATAAAATCAGCCACTATTAAGCTTAAATGAACAAAATATGTGAGTATTTAAATGGCACTAAGGAAGAAGAACTAAACCAAAAATGATGATGCCACTCAACATCTCTTTTAACATCAAAGATTGAGAAGTGGTGATGAGTTTCTTACCAACCATTTTTTCAGTGTCTTGGAGGTTGTATTGCTTGATTGATTTATTCAGGAGATTTGTTTCCAATTACTCCTATGACTAGAATTATATGAACATTGGAAGTAAGAGGTAATGAGATCAAAATTATCACTATGGGGAGACCTTCCTTTTAAGATAATTTGTGCTAGGTGAAGCATCCTCCCCAGGGAATAGGGTAGTACATATTTTTTCCATATTGTGCAATAGTTATTAAGGAACCATGGGATTATTTGAGAAAAAATTGATTTTTACCAATTCAAAATAAATAGGGTATCTCAAAATGAAAATTTCTTTCAACTCTATCTTCCATTTTTGTGGATTGTATGCGCAATTATGTGTCTCGATGCTTATTTGATGTGGATAAACATGAAGCTAAGCTAGAGGGATTCCCATGGTACTAGGTAACTATAATATGATATTTCCTAAGTACAATTAAGTCCATTCTTATTGTTAGTGTATGTGTGAAAGTAGTGATGAAGCTTTAAAGTTGGTGGACATTTTGACTTAGCACATATGGATTTTAAGTATGGATTATATAGTTTTAATATCTCTAATATCTCTCTTAGTAAGGTAAGGGGCATAAATAAATAACTCTAAGTAGGATGCATTTTGATATCCAAGTTTATTTGTTACATGGGTGAATAAGCTTTATTATACCAATTAGATTCAACACCCTGAATGGAAAACTACATTGGAAGCATTTGGGAGGAAAGGTAAGGGTAATTATTACAAACTGAGAGGGAATTAACCATTAGCCATACATTGAAGCATATGCAACATGGTCAAGACATCGATTAACATTATGTTGAAGAGTGAGTGAGCATCAAACATAGACAAGGCAATGTAGGTATTATTTTCTTGGTGTGAATATCTTATGAAAGCATGGTAATGGGTGCCTCTCATTTGGTTTTGATCATTTTTACTTTATTTATGTATTCCACACATCACAACCATAATGGAGAGAAGCTCCCACTTGGGTATGATAAGAAAATATTAGTCTATATATTCTAAAATTGAATTTTGAAGCATTCCCTTTCTAAGGCTCATAGTGGTACATATTCTTTAATCAACCTTATTTTTTTTTTTGGAATATGGTAACTTATGAACCAAAGAATACCACTCAGTAAGTGTATTGTGTGACCATTTCTATGACTTGTGCTTTTAAATTTATAGTTGAAAATTATGATAGAGGGTTCCTAAAACATTTTGAAGGTCATTATCTTCATCTTTGCAAAGTTACTTGTAAAATATGGTTTTCATATAAAGATTTCAAGTGTAATGTTATTTTTGGAGGCTTGCATTTTCCGAAATTACACAATATGGTTTTGGCATAAGTTTAGTTTTTGTATAATAGCTATGTGAATAGGTGTTGTACTATACAACAATCCTCCCTTTTTCTTAATTTTAGAATAAAATTCATTTAGAACTAGGGTCCCTTTTTCTTTTTATAGAAATAAAAGAATTAGAAATAAAGATTCATTGTTTTGAAAAAGCTCATCTTTGTTTGTTTACAAACAAAATACAACATTCAAAACTTCCAACCCGATCAAATATAAAATACCTTATCATATGAAAACAAGTCAAGTCTAAAAAGTCTCATGAATAATAATCGCAATCGGAGATCGGAGAAATCCTTAGAGGAAAATTTAACATAGAAACTCAAATTCTCCAATGCGATTAGTTCAATCGCAAAAATTCAATCGCAAAGGGTTTAAGTTATTCATTTACATACCTCCGATGCGATGTGCCTAATCGCAATCGCATGATCGGAACACTTTTTAATGAATTCTTTGCGGACAATTTAAAATTCTCCGATGCGACGTGCGTTATTATAAAAAACACTTTTCAAAAGGAAAACAAACATTCGTTCATTGAAATGAGAAAAAAATTTATATGGTAGACCCCACCATCAGAAATCAGAGAAAGCCATTAACAAATATTTTTGATTGAAACTCCCCGATTGCGATCTAAAACCATCTAATCGGAAATCGAAAAAGTTTGCAATCGCAATCAGCAATCAAAGAAATCTGTATTATGATATTTATGTACCATTTGAAAAATTTCGATGCGATTGATACATGACATTTATTACATTCGAAGAATTCAAGATAAGTAAATATTATAATATTTCACAAGCGTCAAATCTCCAATTGTACGTTGGTATTCAATAGCAAATCAAATGAATATTGGTTTATGATTCGGTTTTAAATACATGAGTGTGACCGAAAGAGAACATTTACGTGCTATATGAGACCAATAAATAATGAATCATGAGTTCATAATCATTCCTTTCAAGTTGCTTGTTTGTCACGATTGAAATTTTATTGTCTTGCAGAATCAAGGAACACCAAACCCTTTCATTCACAGACATAGGGAAGTAATATCAAACACAGAAATGTCGAAGAGAGCTAGGAGAACCAAGATTGTTGTTCCCGTTAAGTTTGTTGAGACTCCTACAGTCTCAAAAGAAAAGCCAACAAAACTGAGATTAGTTACAGATACATCATGCCAAGGGCTCGGAAGAATGACGTGGGAAGGAGTTTATAATCTATTGGAGAAAGAAAACCCTAAAGTCACAATAGAAAAGGCATCAGTTCCAGATGAATATACCTCAGATTCCGACTCTGAGATTACAGAAAAATCACTTGCAAATTCATTTCTACATTGAATTGCAGCCAGAGCAAGCATCATGCCTTATTATGATGTGATTCGATGGGTCATCGATAGTGTGAAAATAAAGGACAGAATGTTTGTTTCAGCTTCTGGAGTGCCTTTTGGGTCGTTTAAAGCAAAAGACATTAAGGCAATGTATCATCTTCCTGATCCGCAGAAGGTTTATAACAAAGAATTTATCAAAGAGTTTGTTGATAATAATAAAGTTCAATCTGATCCTATCAAAGATTGGAGGAAAAATCCTGAGAAGCACAGAAATGAATCATCCGATATGTATTCAGTAGATTCCCTCTTACCCCCGTATTGCTATGCCGCTGCCATGATGTGTAGATTATTTGGTAATCAAAATTCTGCTAGGTTTTCTACACAAATGGTCCCATTAATCTTAGCTGTTGTCAATTTTGACATTATGGACTGGGTTGTTATCCTCTCTGATAGAATGGCTAATAGAATACTCGAGTACAGACAAGATAAAACCGCTGGAAATTCCACTCCTTTTTTCTTTTGTGCTTATATTCTAGACGCTCTTTGTTTTAATTCTGAGTTTCCCTTGTTAGGATGGAAATGGACTCCCAAAGATCCCACCCCGATTCATATATATCATAAACTTCTTTGGAAAGTTCACTTCGAAGATCATGTGTATAGAATATGTCATGGTTTCCTTATCCCTATCTTTCAAACCATTTTCAATCGCTTCCCTCCTACATTCTCTGACAAAGCTAAAGCTAACTTATCCTTAATAGGAGATTGGTTTGGAGAAGAAAAATTCACATACATCAGGATTTTTGGGAGTATTGTGGAACCCCGTGTTCTCCCTCTTTTTGTTCCAGACAAACTTCTCGCCCAGGAAATCTCCTATCAATTAACAGTTGAAGGAATATCCAGAGCTCTAAACAATAGTAAGAAAATAATGTGGCCTCCATTCCCATTCAATTGTGGTCATTTTACTTTGAATGACTTCAAACATGCAGAAAAGGAAGTCGCCAAAATAAAGGGTTTTAAATTTGCGACCATTCTGGGGAGACAGTATGATCCACAACAGATAGCTTTTAATGTTACTGCTTCAGTTTCGATTGCTCGATTTGAGCATGAACCAGATGAGTTTGATGATTTGTTTGTTTCATTGAATGATTTTCCTCAAGTTTTTGATTTGGCCAAGTCCAAATTCCAGAAGGAAGACATGAATAAATTTATGTTATTTAGAAGTCAAAGATTGTTGAAAGTTCCTCTAGACCAACTGAGAATTCCTATACAAGGGTCAGAAACATAAGGTACATCTGGAAAAACACCAGGAGAAACATATGCCGGTAAAGTCACTACACAATCGGCTATTAACCAGCCCACTGTACATACTGAAAAGGGGAATACTGATGGCAAATCCGATGTAAATACTGATCAACAGTCCACAGCTCAAACAAAGAAAAAATGCACAAGTACTGATACTAATGTGCATAATCAAAAAGGAGGATCAGATAGCAAAACCATTGAGCAGAGAAAAAATACAGAGAAAACATATACACAATTGGAAGGAAAAGAAACTACTGAGAAAATTATAAACTCTGCTGATCTTAATGTTTCCTCTCAATTGTTGAAACAGTATGATCAATTTGCTCAGTAATTAGGACTACAGGATAATTCTAAAGATAAAGAGCAAGAAGATCAGGACGTCGAAATCATTCCTGAACATCCTACAGGGCAGGCTGTATTGAAGATTGAGGAGATCCCTCCTTTGGATGTATTTTATAGCCCTAAACATAAGGTTGTTGTTAGAAAACAGAGAAAAAGAAGGATGATGGATCAGGACATGTTTTCCACTACTCAGGAGGAGTTCATGAATATTGTTTACAAGAATAATGAAGTGAATCCATCTGAGGATCTCACTAAGTTGCCCCAATATGCAGGATCATATAGTGCTGCAACAATAGATAAAGCTGCAGAAGTTTCTCAGTTAATGACTCAAAAATATCTCCATATAGCTTTAATTGAAGAACAAGCTAATGAAAATCAACAAAATATTGCTCAATTGGAACAACAATTGCAAGATCAAGAGCTCAGGTCTAAAGAGTTAGAAGAACAGCTTGCCACAGAAAAGAAGAAAGTTGATGAGCAGGTCTTAGGCAAACAACAACAATTGAATCAAGAAATTTCCAAGTTACAAGATTTTTTGCAAAATGAGAAGAATGCGAAGATCGTACAGGAAAAAGAATTTCAAGCAGCTTTATATAGGTTCAAAGATTTCCATAAATTAAGTGAATTCAAATCTGAAGCTCTTGAAGGTAATAAACTGTTGTCTCAGCAATTAAATGAATTTTGTGCAAAATTATCACAAGCAGAACCATTTTGTGATATCACATCATCCTTGATCCAGAACATTATTACTCTCAGGCAAGAAATTGATGATGCTGATGAAAAGATTTTTGAATTTCTTACTTGGCAAGATATAGAAAAAGGAAGAGAAGCTAATCTTCCTAGGATAGAAGAAAGACATAAAGAAATCTTGTTTACAGAATGGGAACATCAGTTAATGAAAGCCGAGAGAGCAATATCAAGAGCTAGAAGCATGATGAGTAATATAACGCAATTTATCAATGACAGCTTGTATTCAATTAATCTCATTTCAGATTGTGTTCTGGGAAGTTTTCCTAAGGTCAAAGAAACCGATTGCAGATGGAAAGAAGAAATGATGAATAAAAGTCAACAGATCAACAAACTTCAAGCAATATCTTGGGACAATATGTGGACTTATTTAATTAAGCCAAACAATCAAAAAATGGCTATTAAATTCCTTTCAAATGCTGTTGATTGTTTAATTCCAGAATTTTCCGATGCCACATATGCTGGAAAGTTACATTCCGAGATGATTCATCCACCGAGGCTCCAAGATATGCTGAAAATTTGCAACTTGGCTACATCAAGCGAGAAAGAAAAGCAATGAATCAATTTCGTTTTAAGATAGTATTTCTGTTTTTAATTTGATAGATTGTAGCAATAGTAGTAGGATTCTGTTTTTATGTAATTTCTTATTTAAATCCCTCTCATGCATTTAGAGAGGGATTCGGAGTTGTAATATTTTTTACTTGGAGATTACATTTCTGTACTCCATTGCCTCTTATATTTTATAAAGGATCACATCTGGTGATTTTGTGCTGAAATTATCTTTGAAGTGTTGCATTTCTGTACCTTTGGATTTGATTTTGCATCAGAATTATTGGATTAGAATATCAGATTTCATTTGAAAGCTTTCAAGATGGATAAGGTATTTTTATCTCTTCATTGTTAATTTCCTTTGTCATATGATATTCGCTTTAAAATTTCCTATCATTTATATATATTTGTTTTTCATAACGTTTCTTTTTATATATCATTTCTGAGTATAATTGAAATGTTATCTTTCATAAGCATATATAGCTAGTATAGTATGATGAATACAATATGCTAATATAAATCTGTTTAATTTCTTAAACAGAGTTATATTTATTTGTTACTGCACAATTTCAATTAAACCTTAATACATTTTTATGGTTATTGTCAAATTGGAATAATTCTAAGTTGTATTCACATATGATTGCCTGGGTTAGTTTTAGAATTTCGTTATCAGCATTTAGTTTAATTAGATAGTTTTATTTCAGTCAATTTAGTCCCACTTCCACTCATCCAAATCAACCCATCACCAACCCATTTAGTTATAAGGAAACTGGTCCTTTAAATCCAGTCGGAGCCAGCATACCAAATGGAAAAGGAGCTGTCCTAAGGTCCCAACCGGGTGGTTTTCCCCAATGTTTGAAGCAGAGATTTTCTAGGCTTCAAAAATAGGTTGACATGATTTTTTCCTTTCAAGATTATGTATGGGATGAATATGAGAGGAGTGGTAGACTTTGTTGATTTACCAAGTAATATGCATGGGGGCATTGATGCAAAATATTTATAGAGAATATATATATATATATATATATATATATGAAAATCCGAGAGGGACTAAAGAAGATGAGTGCAAAATACAAGGACTGTATGGATTCACACAAAGAGTTCAAGTCCTTTGTAGCTAGTGATCTATTCACTTATAGAGTCAATATTATTGACTATAAAAAAAATATTTAAGCTTAAACATGGGGAATATGTCTCTTTGGGAAATTTATTGATGATTCTTACTAAAATATTTCAACTCTGTATGTTGTCCAGTATTTTTTTAGCTACCACATCCCAAGATGTTTCCTTTATGCATGTCGAAATAGCTCTGCCAATGTTCCTAGGTATTTTTGGTGAATATGTTTCTTCAAAAATACAAATTGTTTCTTTAATGGGTTCTTAATCCACCCTAGCTAATTTTTGTTTTAAAATTTTAAATAATGTTATATGAAATTGTGTTTAGTTTGAATAATATTCCTTGAAAAATTATAGGATTAAATAAAATTTCAAAATTTGTACTCAGTGGGTAAACCTTAACACAATAGGATACAGTGTGACACAAGTTTGAATTCGATCTTAAACTTCCTCTTAAAAATATCCTTTTGACATGGTATATAGACAGGGGATCCTAATTTTTATCAGTGTATTAAATTGAAAACAAAAAGAGATGAAATAAATAAGTATTGTTCCAACTTCTAATTGTTTATGTAATAAATGATGATGAGAAATCTTTGGTTCTAACGATATTTGAAGTGGAAGTCGATTTTTGCGTATGTTTTCTGGAGACTTACACATTTATTTGGCCAACTCCCATTGAATAGGTTTGTTGCTTTCAACTTAATTTCTAGATTTTATTATTGTATGTTAACATGTCTTCTCACTTTTTCTTTGGAGTGTTCCTTCTTCAGTATAATATACATAAAATTGAAAAATCTCAATCTCATTTATTTTGAGTCCAAGTTTAATAAAGTGATTGAGATGTGTAATAAATGTCATGTTAATATTAAATGAGCTTTATAGACAAGTAAGGTATCATTAATGTAAGGTGATTAGGTCAGGTGGGTAGCACAACTACCTATTGAATGAAATAAAAGGTGTCCTAACACCTATCTCAATATATGAAATGACATGGTTTGAACGATGGCTTAACAAGACCATCTTAATCATGATACCATGAAAATATCCATCATGCATATTTGCATTTTTGCTCATTTAGATTACAATTATGATTTATATATTTCCCATAGGAAACAATAATTTTCTACATTAATTGGATGCTACTTAGTTGGATACTTGGGGATAAGTATGCTTTTATCTTTTTTAATTATTGCATGGGCTTTGATATTTGTTAAGTTTATTTTAAATCCTAGGTTATATAATTAACTATCTACATGATCTTCTTGTTTCTATTGAATAGCATATCATGGTTGACAAAAAAATTGGTTGGCTTATATTTTTAGGTATTTTTTCCTTTCTTTGATCAGTTACAGAATGCATATGGCCTTTAGTTTATTTTATGGCTATCGTAATCTTTTTTACTTCATTTTTATTTATGAAGATAATTGCATCTACTGGGCCAAAATAAGGTACTTCTATATTTGTATTTGTGTTAAAACATTCTGTTTGCATTGGCAGGAGTCTGTATATAAACTTCTTGAAATGCTAGTCATAGATGGAAGGGCTAGAGAGTTGGCATTACCAACTTTGAAGCTAGTGCAGAATTTTGAGGAGTGTTGTGCTATGAATTCTTTTGATATTTAATAAGAGGAATTAAAGAGGACCATAGAATTCACTACACAATGTAATGGTATTTCCTTCATCGAACATATTTAATTAGATGATAATTTCCTATTTGGGGGGTATTTTCAATCATATTTATGGTTAGAGTCTGTTTTTCTAAGCTTCTACTTTTATTTTACTATTGATGGTGCTAGAACCACCAAAATTCAAGGGATCTCCCTGATATGAAGTTCAAATTAGACCTCACACAATTTGGTGTAGGAGTCCCATCCAGAACAAAGTCATGGTTGCCTTATTCTTAAATATATCCCTTGGCTCTTTCTCTCAGCAAGAGAGAGTGATGCAAATGTAATTTTGCAAAGTAGGGGGTTGTGCCTTGTGAGTGTCTAATTGAAAGTATGTCAAGCTTCTTCTACTACAAAGGGGGGAGAGAGAAAGGAAAGTGAGCCTCTAAGAGAGAGTAATAGTACCACCCAGGAAGAGTCACACATGAACCAAATGATTCCATCTAAAATCTAGTGGAATAGTCCACAACAGATGTGATGGTCATTACACACAACAACTTAAGAATGTTTTTTCTAATATCCCACGGAATATTCCACAAGGATGGGACATCAATTATGCACATAGTAATATAATAAATATATGTTTATAATCTACAGAATAGTCCACAAGCATGGGAAAATGGTTACAACCATTCCAACACATTCTCAACATGATAAGCACTAAAATAACTAAAACAGTTCAACTATCTTAGTACATGTGAAAAGAAAACATGAAGTATAAACATCCACATAATAGTCTTATAAAAATTCATAAGTCATGAATGAAGAACATGTTGGAATTGAAAGGATTTTTTTATTAAGTAAAATTTCTAAGATACATATATGCAATGAACATCACTAGCTCTAAAAGTGGAACATTCGAGCCACTCCTTGCTCCACAAAAGAACTAGATGTTCTCTCAATTTCTTTGCTGGTGGAGCAAAGGTGAAAATTCCTTTGTTCATACAATGAGAGAGTATATATAACGAAGGGTGGCTCTTTGACTACCCTCGTGACTGTTTGACTTCCCATGAATTTTCAACTTACATGACTCTTTACATTCATGTGTGACATTTGGAATTCTAATTTACAATACATTTGATTACAATGATCATGATATACAATAGTGATGTGGAAAAATGGCCACTCATTACATGACACTGCTGACATGGACTGTTTGATGATATGGAAATGTCAAGAAATTGCTGCTATTGAGATTTGAGTGTCTTCATGAAAGAGCTCTCCTTTACTCTCTGCATTCCTTGGTGATAAGGATTCTTCAATGATCTCAAGTCTTTGATAGTTGTCGCAAACTAATGTCCTTTCTCTTTCTCTTGATCAATCATATTATAAGTTCAACTGCAAGAGTGTCTTTGAGCATGATTTTCTCCTTTTTCTCTTCCTTTATCATCTCGCCATGACTTTATAGAATACCTATTCTTACAATTCACTCATGACGAGACGACATCAATGTGAAAATCCATAGCCTAAGATGATGTGTTATGATCCATGAACAAAGTTTGAGACAATTGATAGGCTATGAAAGGAGGCTCAGTGACAGTACAACTGCACAGGTCAGGCCAGTAGGGGGGGGGACTTAAGCATTGATACTACACAGTGCACAGTTCAAGTTGGGCTGAGGGACATGAATTTGAAGTTTCTAGAGTTAGTGGGGGCAGGTAGCATGAATGAGAGTCGGGGAAGCTAAATGCATAGTTTAGGAGGACAAAGAATCATGGGTGACTACACAGTGTGAAATTATAAGGCTTAGGGGATGATATTATATCTTCAAGTTGCAAAGTGCGTTGTTCAAGATGGGCTGAAGGCCTTAATTGTGCAATTTTAGAGGTCAAGGTCGGGTCTTGGTAATAAAAAATGTGCAATGGAGTAGTATTAGAAAACCAGTACTGCGCATAATGTAGTTTCAAGCAGCAAGGTCATAGCTAAAGGATTGAGGCTACACAATGTGTAACTTAGGGAAGGCCTGGATAAGCTGATTTTCTTGGTCGGGAAGCTTTCCGAAAAATGACAAAGTGTGGGACTAGTGAGATTGAATGAACATTGATGGAAATTGACTATTATCATCCACTAAGAATACTTTGATGACTGAAACAAAATATATCATCTGAGACATACAAACAAATAATTCTCCTCTCTATGATAGCTTTACAAACTGTCACAACAAGTGCAACACCAAAGATACACTTTACGATGACCATGACGACACTTGTGAAACGGTGCTCAAAACTTTTGAAATGAGTGCGATAGTTACTTACATGGTTATCAAAACTAATTTATGAAAATATGACCTCTTGAAACCACTTGAACAATCTCATACATTCACTATGACAACCAATATTCCAAAAGGTGGCACTTTTCCTATCTTTCGAAGGGGATCACAACTCTTTAAGAAAAGCAATGAAATGAAATTCTAAGCTTGCAACAACCATAAACAAGACAAAGGCAGGTTATGAAATTTTGTATAGCCTAAAATTTTGTAGGGGGTTGTAGTGACTACAACACTTGGCAACACCTTAGTAGGATTTGAGATTCTCTATTTCAGTTAACTTATTTTGTGCAGGGCCTTGGTTCTTCGGGGTGTATTTATTAATCATGGGGATCACTTTGGTTTCCCCACTTACCCCATGACTAGGATAAGTCCCCATCATGCCACTTCGTTTTAACTCAATAAAGATTCAGCTTTATCAAAAATTTTCAAACAAGGGAGGGTAGTGAAGCTCACGATTTTAAGATTTTCATAGTATAATTTTTCATCTCTCGTGTTTCTCTATTGCTAGCATGCCTGGAAAATAGCCTGGCAGAGTCACTTCAGGAGCAAAAACATTGCTCCTCTGCTAGGGAGCCTGAATAGTAGCCTGACAGGGTTGCTTTCTTTACCTCTTTATGCAGGAATACTTTCTCTTCTTTCACCTTTTTTTTTTGAAAAGTGGATAGTGCATTAGAGCTTATTTATTTTTTTCCAGAAGAGGGATCCTGACTTATTGATAGTAGGAAAGGTTTTTCCTTCAGATAAGTATATAAATTCCTCTAATTCATTTTTCCTTATTTAGATGTTCCCCTCCTCCCTTTTTATTGATTATATAAGCATGAAAAAACCAAAACAAAAGAATCAAATATGGACACAAGGTTTCCTAGATAGACATAAGTTCATGGTTTGTCTAAGACTCTCCTTATGGACCAATTGTATTTTTAGTCAGAACTTCATCAGAAAAAATATGTAACCAATGCAAGGAAGGTGGACCAAAGGCTAACCAAATGTTGAAGTGTCACAAGGCTCCTTAGACTTCAACCACACACAAAATATCAAAAACCAACACCAGGACAACACTTTTTTCACAAGACAGATGAAAACATGAAACAAAGAAAGCAAAAAGAACAAAAATAAGAAAACAAAATAAGACTATGTACATAGTGTAGGGCACATTCCCAGACTTTCATTGAAAATAGTGCTTGACATTTTGGCCATTGACAAGGACAGAGTCAACATTCCCACCAAGTGATTGAAGATGATAGGTGTGTTGGAAAATTTTCTCGTGCACAGTGAATGGTCCAATCCACAGGTATTGGGGCTTAGTGTGTTTTCCTTTTTCCTCATGGAATTTATCCCATTTCAAGGCTAATTCACCCTCACTAAGAGAATTTATTCCCTACATACTCCTTGTTGAACCACCTCTTGATACGGTTTTGATGGAGTAAGAATTTTTCTCTTGATTTCAATGTTTCTTCCTGGAGCTTATAAAGGATGTCCATCCTATACTACACTAACAAACATGTCTTGCCTTGGGAGTCTTGGGAAAGTTGGAGAGTGGGAAATTAGATGTTAGGAGGGAGGATTGCTTCATTTATATAAACCAGGAAGTAAGGGGCGGTGTTTAGGGAAGGCTTAGTCATGACTCGGTCAGCCCATAAAGCATTTACCAAAGCAAAGTGTTAGTTCCTTTGCTCAGATAAAAGGGTCTTTTTAATGATGCAAATGAAATTATTATTCGTGGATTCAAAAAGACCACTCCCCTAAGGGTAGTAGTTAGTGGAATGCTTCAATACTATTTCATTTTCTAATGAAAAATAATAACTCTTTAGCGATGATAAATATGTTTAATTTTCATAAACAAGTGATGTATGAATTCTAAACCTCAAAATTATGTTATGCTGGAGGAAATTTATGACTTCTTGATCATTCACCTATTTGAGTAAAACTGCTTCTTACCACCACATAATGTAATATGTAGTGATGAGAATGTAGCAGTGTTTCCTTGATGAATGTGGAAAATTTCACCAATAATATATCCAAGCCTCGTTCTTGGAATGGTTTTTCCATTGCTATGGGATTCAGTGGGGAGGCTGACTTCTTAATTCCTTTCAGCACATCTTTGATAGGCCTAAAATTTCCACACATAAGCATGAGCATCTTTGAATGATGTGCACCAATAGAGGTCGCCTGCATGACTACATGTGTCGTTGAGTTTCCCACAAAATTCCCTTTAGCTAGTCCATTGTGGATATCACGTAACACCTTATTTGAATCATGTGTGTCCAAGCATCTGAAAAATACCTCATTATGGTGCCTCCTACAAAGCATTGATTTGACAAACTGATGGGATAGAACTGTTATTTTGAATGCCCTCTTCTTCTATGTGGAAAAATGGGAGGGCATGACGCCATGCTCAAGGTGTTGGTACACATCTACGTACTAAGAGCTCATGTTAGTAATGAATAAGGTAATTTTTAATCCATCAGGTTCCGTAACCAGAACCTGGTTGTATCCAGAATGCCTAGAGAGCAAAGAAAATATCTCAGAGCCCGAAACTATTTGCAAAACTTTTTCCCTAGATGGCATGGGGATGATTTTCTTGTCTGAGGTGTGATTGAGATTTCAGAAATTGATACACAAACAAACTCCCCCAGACTTCTTTATGACTGGGACCGAATTTGACACCCAAGTTGTGGGTTGCAACTGATAGATGATCCAAACATCCAAAAACTTCCTCAATTCTTTCTAGATAAGGGGTTCAACCATGGGATTTACTTTCATGTTATCAATAAAATATACAAAAAATAATGTAAAGGATAATAATCATAAATAATGATAATTAATTAGTAATAAATAGGCATGTTTAAGGGGATATCACCTTCCATGAAGAGGCACCTGCCTTGGTATATAAGCAAACCTCATTTGTAATATTCAATCAATCATTCTTCATACATTTTATATATAATAATATTTTATCCTCGATGGATATTTTCGTATTCCAAGTCTTTAGGATTATTTGACTTACAGTAGCAAACTTTGTTCGTTCAATTTGGTATGGCATAGCAGTTCTAGCTTCTAGCCGCTCAACCACTGCATAGAGTTGTGGTGTATGATCCAGGTCTTTGACCATTGAAATTCATCAAATTCTTTTTAATTGAAGCATTTTTCTACAAGCTTGTGGAGGTTATCCAAATTAACGCTGGGCCATTGGCCATTTGATAAAATAAATTAAAAATAAATAAATAAATAAATAAAATAAAGAAAGAAAAACATAACCATAAGAAAACAAAAGTTCAATAGATATATTTGGATTAAAAATATATAAATCAATAAACAAAATCCACTCTCCCCTACCACATTCTCCAACACAATATGTCGCTCCCATTCCTCTCCATTGCCTGATTGAAGCCTCACCTTGCCACAATTGACATCCATGACCAACACAACCGCTAACTAACAAAGAAACCGTAGTAGAGAATGACAAAATTTATGACTGACAGAGCAACCATAGTTGATCGATTGCTTCTCCACCAAAAACATTCCTTCATCACCGCCCACTTCTCAAGTTCCACCATCCACCCCGTGTGATCCCTCACTGACTTATGCTCCCCTTTTCTGACTTCCACTACCCACACAGCTGCACTACTACCATCGCTACCTTTACACAATTGTAATTGTATTTCAAAAAATAGGTGCCCACAACCTTGAACTCTTCGATCATGTCACCACTATATCTTCATCGTCCACTCCCTCCTTTTCTCTTTTTGCCTCCATTCTTTAATCTTCATATCCCATCCTTGTTTCCTACTCTAACCACTGCACAAACTTTCCAACTGACTATATCCCATTTGAACAAAACCCATCGATAGCCTTGTTGCTAATAGGGTTGCAGTCGTGCGAGTCAGTATACGCATTCGTACAATATCATTACAACCATTCACCATCGGAAATTCTCCTGCCACTTCCTACTTTACTCCATCCAACCATTTCATCGCTTTGTTTGTCTCCTTACCACAAGCGAATTGTCGTAGTGTGAAAGTAATCCCTTTGCCATAATTTTTGTAACCATCATATTTCTGTGGTCGTTGTTTTCTTGATTAAACTATCTAACTTTATGGATAAAGTGACAATTGACAATACAGTGTTAGCAATTTCCCACGTGACTTCTCGTACGGTCACCTCTCTTCATATTTTTAAACATTGATATAATTTACCAAAGGGATATGATTACGTGGAAATGAGTTTTAAGCTATATATTATAAGGAACAATTAAAAATAAAAGCCCCCTAAAAAAATATTATATTAAAAAAATGGATTTTTGTATATTAAAAAGGATATTAAAAAATAAAGGCTTATTCAAAGTTTTAATTAAAAAAAAGAAAAATGGAATAACAAAAAGAGATTGAAGCAAACAAAAATAATTAAGGTTGTTTAAAAGAAATATATATATCATGGCCTTGGTCCTATGGGATGACCATCACATATGCATCGATATGCATCGATGGAGCATCCGCCTCAAGATGTAGTCCCACTTATTTGAAATTTGAATTTTAAGATTTGAAACTCATACATAAAACCCTCCATTAATATGGCAGAGATCGTTCTTAATTTTCTTCTTCTTTTTTCTTCTAGTCTGTAACTACAAGCCCAAAATATGCACGAAATTAGTGGATTGTTTTTCCAAGCACAGAGACTTGAATAAATAGAGTCATTGGTCATTCAATCTTCCTGTTATGGAATGCAACATTCATTCCACCCATTAGTGAATGAAACATTCACTATGCATGTCAGTGAATCCAATTGTAAGAGGTTTATGTGATGTTTCTATCATTGTAGCCTGCAGTTTGTTTTTTGGTGGTATTATAAAAGATTGGTGCATGTGATGTTTTTTTTTATGCATTCTGTCAGTTTTTTTGTAGTGTTTTTATAAAAAAAATTGTTCCTAATAGTTTTTTTGTGGTATTATAAACCATAAATGGGTTTTTATTTTCTTTTTCCTATAACTACTCGCTCTAGTTATTCCTGAGCTACTCTATACCTTTTAAGGAGGAGGAATCTCAGTGGTCGAACCATCTTGTTTTGAGTTCCCCTCGCCCTAGCCAACCATAGAGGGATCTGGGTGAGTGTTTATGGAGTTTCTATAGAGTCTGAGATTATTTGACTACCACCTAGACACATCATTACTCAAGGTATAATCCCATCTATCTTGAGATTTGTAATATGTCTACCCTAATTACTCATAAAACAAAAAATTAACCACACAATTAAAAATTTATAAAAAAAAACATCACAACCATACTGTTAGAATAATTTGTTCTAATATGAAATTTAATTCATGGCTTACAGTTTATACATAAGTTTATGGTTAATGCAAATATGGTGGAGGTGCACTATCACTCTCCCCAAAGAACATTCATTTTTTAATTCAATGTCATGTGGTCTCTAGTACAAATAATATGGTAGGGTCTTAGATCTAATTTAATTTCTTCATGATGTATCTCATCCATATTTAATCCTACTTGTGCCACATGGCCTTTCAACCATATTCTGTCTCCAACATATTACAATATACGGTGTTGATTCATCGAACCAGGTTTTGGTAATTGTTTCCCTACCCAGACCCTGAAATAGTCTCTCATTTCACAACCTGGAGATGAAGTTCTGGGATGCACTAGGGCTTTTTACGTTTGAGGTTTCGGCAAGGATTTTGTCTTCTAGCGGTCCCTTCCATTATTTTCTATTCATTTCCATTGACCATTGGTAGTCCAGCAACCTCCTTTTTTTACGTTTGAGGTTTCGGCAAGGATTTTATCTTCTATTATAACAGTCCCACTAGCAACAAGGTCCAAAAGGTTCTTCCAGGTCCGGAACTAGGTATTGTTTTCTGCATAGCTCCTATAGTTCTTTATTTTTCTAGTTCATTTGTACTATTCAGGTATGAACGTGATGGTTCCTGGAGGCTTCGACGACGACCCATCAGAGATTCGTATGTGCTCAGGTAAGGTCTAGTCATTAGGGGAACTTTCAGGTCTAAAATGGGCCTCCTAAGAAAAATGTACAACCAAAATAAACTTTATAAGAACCATAGGATTAAAGGTTATGATGTCAACCATGGGGTATGATTCACCATTTCTGGAGTAAAAAAGTAAAAATATTAAAAAATAATAAAATAATAAAACTATTTTTTCAACTTATCTCCTTAAGGTTTTACTCAAATTTTTACCGGGAGTACCCGTTGGATGCAAAATTTAATTCCTCATCCAAAGAGTACCCATGTTTCATACTTTCCATGGACCCCGCTACACGAAAAATGAGAGATACATGAAAAAGTGTGATTGCATCTGTGTTTTTCATGTATTTCCCATTTTTCATGTAGCAGATTCCATAAGAAATATGGAACATGGCACTCGGATGAGGGATCAGATTCTTCATCCAACGAGTGTTTCCACTCTAAATTTGAGTAAACCCATTGGGAGATAAGTTGAAAATACGAGTTGAAAAAGTAGTTATTTTCTTTTTTCCCTCTATAATTTGATGATGTAATCTAATTTTACTTTATTATTTCCACTATTATTTTATAATTTTATAAATTCTCAAATTATCACAAAGATAGGGTTTATTCGTTCACATCTGTCATGTAGGAACATGTGAGCACCTCTCCTTTTCTACTGAGGTTTTGGCTACAAAAATTTTGGGACTAGCGCCTGTCTCTACCACTTACTAGGTTTTTATGACTTTCTTTGACTGGATGCAATATTTCTCATTCCAGCGTTCTGAGTTTTCTTTTGGGTGGAAAGAAATCGTTTATTATTATTTGGTATTAGGGTTTATGAGAACTACTTGGGTCTCTTTAAGTTCAGAACCTGCTTATTTATAGAGGCTCTTTGTTTGGTTTCGGAAAAAGGGTTTCGACATTGAATTACTTTGCAAGAAATTGTATGTCGAAGCTAATTAATATTTTTATTATGAGTACCGCTTTCTTAGTATTGTACCCCTGTGCAATGATGTTTTGTACCCTTGGGTTTTATTATAGAGAGATTTTCTAAATTAATATTTATGGAAAGTCCAAACCCTTAGTTCGATTTTGGAAAGAATTGTTATATTATATACATTTAGTTTGGCATGCATTATTCTTTCCTTTCATATCCTATTACATTTTACCGATTTTTCTTCACAAGAATTTCAGGGTTCTCTCCTCTAAAGATGGTAATGCGATAATGTTTCTCCTTTGAACTATAAATATATATATAGCTTAGTAAGAGTTTATTATTTTCTTCAAATGGCGGTGATAGTTTAAAGAGCCAGTTAATATTTTGCACCATAATAACTACCACCTCAAGTTATATATTTTTGTTTACTATTGTAATTCCTTTGGCTAAGCTTTTTTATTACATGCTATAATATTTTGAAAATGATATTTGTATATGTTAGTGTCCAAAATGTTTCTTGGTTAAATTATTTTCTGGGTTCTTTTAGTTTTCTTTGTTTTCTTTCATACATGCAAACAACCTTCCTCCCGACTCACACTTGGTGAGGACTAAGACCTAGGTTCATGAGGACCTTCTTGTTTCCCTCAATGTGTTAGAAAATTTAACTGAATGAGTCTCAAACAGCCTTGAGCGAGCTCATGCTTGTAGCCTCTTACACTAATCTGGGTCTAATAAAATCATCTCTTTATTGTTTATATACTGAACCTTGAGTCATACAATTTCGAGTATTGTTTACAAGCTCCGTGTTCTCGGAATTGGATGGGTTTTTGTGTGTGGCTCCTTGAGACGACTGTCCTCTTCATTGTTTGGCTCTTCACGGTGCCGGTTTCTTGTGCTTGTACTCTTTCTATGTCTCCACAAAATTTGCTACTCATACCTTTCCAAAGGAGAAGAAACATGGACTTTTCAGAGTTACTTATCTATTTATATTGCTCAACAAAATACTTTCACTAAGAATACCTCACCACCCAACCACGAGACTGGAAATTATGTCTAGTCTCCCCCCGAGCATATTCTTTTCCAAATAGTTTGTCTAATCAGTTGTGAGGTAGCCATTACCTAAACCTTAGAACTATTCTAGTCCATTCCATTATTTTACTCTAATGAATCAATTTAAAGGTCCCACTGGCTCTAAGTCCATCTCAAGGGCTCCTTAGTCAAACAACAAAGTGACATTATCATGTTTATCTCTAGTTCTTCTTTCCTTATTCTCCTATCCTCCAACCCCTCCTCTTTTTATCCTCGAACTTTCCACTGAGATGGTAGTTTTATCCCACTATAAGAAAAAAGGAAAATAACTGATAACTGATTCAAAGATCTAAAAAATAATTAATTAAAAAGAAAAAAATATTTTATTTACTATTCTTGTCGTAACCTTCCAACATCATATAATTTCCATCATTTCAATTTCCATACATTTATATTATTTAAAGTTTCTACCAAATCTTATCATCAATTATTATTAACTGAGTTAAACAGAATAAAAGTAATTAACTGGTAAACAAATATTCACAACATCGGGTTATTACAATATCTCATAGTTACATCCTTATCTGACTTTTGGATGTAGGACCTCCATTTTGAAGATGTTTCTTTATTAAGAAGGATTCTTTGGCTCATTCCTTTTCTTATTCTATAACTTCAAGAAAAACACCTCAAGCAACCTGTTTGTCAATTTGTTAACCACATTAGACTAAATTTTACTATTTTAATTTGGAAGCAGGAAGGCATTTAAGATTTTAATGATATACTCTCACAAATAGTAAATTAGACTAACTTTTGCGGTTTGAATTTTGAAGCACACATGTATTAAGTTTTTAATGAGATACTCTCATGTGGAAAGTTAGAGTAGACAACTATGATGACATGAATTTATGTAAGAAAGGAAGTGAATAAATAAAAGAATTTTATGTTTAATTAATTAACCAAAGTATTTTTTCCACTTTATCCCTGAATAAATAAAATAATTTTAATTTTGTGTTTAGTTAGTAAAGCGTCCTTTTTCCAATAAATTGGTAAAAAAAATGTCCTTCAAAAGTGGAGATATACATTCGAGAGAGATTCTATTAATTAAATTATTTTTTTATTTTGTTTTTAAACGTGTTGTATTATCTTACCTTGTGTGTAATATTATGGTGAAAAAACATAATTTCCAATTTAGAGAGATATTTTGAAGTGCTAAAAATTGTTAATTTTTTTCGTCCTCTTAAAATGAAGATATACATTGGTGAGAGATTTTATTAATTAAATTATTTTTTATTTCTTAAAATAAAAACATCGTATTATCTTACGTCGTGTGTTATATTATGGTGAAAAAACATAATTTTATAAAACTATCTGAGTCTCATATATATATATATATATATATATTAAATTTTACTATTTTATAAATATATATTTTGTGACTTATGTGAATTATTATGATTCATATATATTTTTAACTATTTTATATACTTATTTAATAAATACAAATTATAACTATTCAATATGTATGAATTATTTTTAACATGAGGCTATGTGAAAAATGGTGTAAATTAACATAAACAATCACTTTTAAAAAGCTAAAATGTATCCATAGATAGTTATTGGTAGCTATTCGCATGTCACTTGAGAAACCAAAACAATAGTGTAAGTTCGAAATTTTAGTTGTGTATTCTATAGTCTCTCAAAATGGAAGTAAAACTACAAAATAAAATAAACCAAGTAATGGTAGAGATAAAAATGACTACCTTATGATAGATATTCTTCTTGAAGTATCTAGCCTACTTGATCATCATTCAATTTTACAGTCCATTGAAATCAATGGTTGGAACTCACTATCATTGTTCTAAGATGAGAAGTCAAAGTTTTCCAATTTCTTGGCTAGAATTGAGACCTCCTTGTTGAGTCTATCCATCTTGTCCATTAATTCTACCATGTAGATGGCCATTTCCTATTGAGAGTATGCTCTATCAGTAAGAACTATTCCCATGGGAGTTTTAGCATGCTAGTAATTGTTAATGGTTTACATGTTAGATTTTCCCACATCATGTATCCATTCATTAGTTTCACTGCCCACTTTCCAATCTATAATAAACCTTTTGGCTTCTTATATGTGTTATTTCATGTCAGAGATACTTTTTGGACAACCTCAAGGATAAGTTCTTTATATTGGGTCATAGAATCTTAAGTTATTGACTAGGCTTGGGTTTGGCCAATAGGGGGGGAAGCAAGGTTATGGGTAAGGGAGGGGTCATGTTGTGGTCTTCTACCTCCATGGTGAGTAGAGGAGAGACAACATCTTACAATGACCTAGGGACACCAAGGAAGCGATGAATTGCATCTAATGTCTTGGGGATGGAAGGGGAAATCAAAGACAAAGTTTAGATAGAGAGGAGAGGAGAAAGAGAGATACTAGGAAATCCAAGAGGGGGATATGGAGGGTGACTAGGAGACCAGAGAAGGATAACCTAGCTTAATAATGAATGTTGGGCATGTGTTATATTTTTTCCACGACTAGTTCCATGTGTTGTTATGTTACGTTGGGCATGGTGGGGGGGATGCAGCCCCTCTTGTTGGTGGGTTTGCATGGTAGAAAATAGCCCACCAGCACAAGTTCGAGTCAACACCCTAAATTTTTTTTTTTAGTGAACCCAAGCATAGTAGGCAGACCCACCCATAATTTTGTGCATGGTTTTACTCACAATGGTTTTTCCCATGGTATTTTGTAGATCTAACCAAGGGAACTACAATTATGTTCTAATCTAGCATTATTGGATTGGGGGTTTATGAATAATTTTGCATGCATATAATACATTATATATTTGAGAGGAATATAATGAAAAATCTATTTGGTTTTCCTAGTTTTGGGTTCCAAGAGAAAAATCTATGTCTATATTTTCTATTATCGCCATTGCATGTTTTTTTGTTTTTTAAAGAAATCGTTTGTAGGTAATTTATGTATAGGGTTAAGGACTTCAATGAGCATAGTACTCTTGAAAAACATAACCATTGGAGGTAGGGGGTAAAATGGAAGGAAAAAAACCTCAAATTGAATTCATAAAAACATACAACCTAGAACTAGAAGTCCTAGAGAGGGGATAAATATCTAGAAGATGATTAGTCCACAACTCCTATATAAAACTTATAGAAAATGTCTACAAATAAAGGAATATGCAAAAAAATAATTACAATAACAAAAAATATGGGACTCCTTCACCAATTTTGCAATGAACTAGTGGTAGTGCACCCAAGACTGAGTATTTTCTAGTTGCAAACTATCATCAATCTTGCATGCAACGACAATTCTATTATAGGATTTATATTGACTTTCCTTCCTTTCAAAACTATAATATTTGAAAATAAAAATACTATAAATGGCTATGATTTCCCAAGAGAAAAAATGGCATGGATCATAATAAACTACAATGAGAGCTTCAACCCTCCCAATTCTATCTCCATTACTCCATATTGTGTCATGATATGATATTGCATTCCTTTTAATCACCTACCTATTGTCTGGGTGCTCATGTTTTTAGAATTAAAAATTAATTTTCCTTCATTGAAATCCCACGCAATGAAGGCTATCCTCAAATTTCCCTCCCACGAACTAACCATGTTACCACACAGGTGTAGTTATATGCTAACTCATGCAGAGAAAAAATTTATGGGTGGCCTACCACCAATATTAAATAGATTTCCATCATGTCAATGCGAGGAGATTTCCGCACCACATGTGTGCCTACTTTGGGGAGATTTTTCCATTTCTTAAATTTCTTTTCATATTTTTCTTAGCACATCAAGAAGAGGATGAGCCAATTTTTTTCTAACACATCTACTTTGTAGTGCATGCCATAGTTTGTCAGTTTATCTGTCAGCTTATTTCAAGTTCTTTGTATATGTAATAGAACAAGGGATATTATTAATTTTAAGAGGAATTATATAATCATTATGCCTGCTATTTGTCTCCAGCTATTAGTGACCTCGCAAGGAGGATTTTGTAGTTCTTTTATCATTAGGACATGAGTTTTAGAACCCCCTTCAATTATCATTTTTTTATAATTAAGACACTTGGACATTATTAGGCCTTTCTCTAGGGATGATAGTTTAACCACACTATTAGTTTCATTCCCTAGATCTCTTACATAAATGAGAATAATTTGTCCATGATAATCTCTAAATACCACTCCAAAACTAGCAAGGCCAAAATTATTCCTAAAGGCCCCATAAAAGTTTTATTTTAAGAAAATAATATGAGATGGTTTCCATTTATTAGAACTTGAGGGAATGTATTAGGGTTGTGGAGCTTGAATATTTGTAAAGGGTTTGTTGAGCCCAAAGAGTGTGAGAATGTGGGATTCCTTCGAATTACTTACCTAATATTATGTATACCAAAGGGTTGTGAAGCTTGTTCCTCTTATCCTTCTCATTATGGAGCTCCAAGTAGTATATAGATTTATTGACTAATATTTGAAGATTCTTTTATTCCTTTCCTTTCATATTTCCCACGTTATAAATTTTAACACTCCTTTCCACCACTTAGACTAAACCAGCTCTATAGAAGGTGTTAGTGAAAACATGAATTTGGGTTACACTTTTTTCCCTTTTTTGAGAAAAAAATATCATTTTTTTTGTTCTTCAACTTTATGCGAGCCAAAAAAAAAATTCTGTTTAGAATTTCATTTTACGATAAAAATAAAACTTGTCAGAAATTTTATTAGCTTTCTATTACTTATTTTTTTGAATTTTTTTATTCACATTTTATATGTCTCTATCAGTAAGAACTCTTCCCATGGGAGTTTTAGTATGCTAGTAATAATCGTTTACATGTTAGATTTTCCCACATGTTAGGTTTCATTAGTTTCACTGCCCACTTTCCTATCTATAATAATAATTTTGGCTTCTTAGATGTGTTATTTCATGCCAGAGATACTTTTTGGACAACCTGAAGGATCATTTATTTATATTGGTTCATAGATCCTTAAGTTATTGACTAGGCTTGGGTTTGGCCAATAGGGGGGAATCAAGGTTAGGGGTAAGGGAGGGGCCATGTTTTGGTCTTATACCTCCATGATGAGAAGAGGAGAGACAACATCTTACAAGGGACACCAAGGAAGTGATGAATTGGGTCTAACATCTTGGGGATGGAATGGGAAATCAAATACAAAGTTTAGATAGATAGGACAGGAAACAAAGAGATAATAGGAACTCCAAGAGGGAGATATGGAGGGTGACTAGGAAACCAGAGAAGGATAACCTAGCTTAATAATGAGTGTTGTGTATGTGCTATATTCTTTCCACGACTAGTTCCATGTGTTGTTATATTACGTTGGGCATGGTGGGGGGGATGCAACCCCTCTTGTTGGTGGGTTTGCATGGGAGGAAATACCCCCCGAACACGAGGTTTGAGTCAATGCCCTAGATATTTTTTTTTGGTGAACCCAAGAATAGTAGGGAGACCCACCCATAGTTGTGTGCATGGTTTTACTCATGATGTTTTTTCCCATGGTATTTTGTAGATCCGACCAAGGGAACTACAATTATGCTCTAATCTAGCGTTATTGGATTGGGGCTTTATCAATGATTTTGCATGCATGTAATACAATATATAATTGAGAGGAATATAATGAAAAATCAATTTGGTTTTCCTAGTTTTGGGTTCCAAGAGAAAAATCTGTGTATATTTTCTATTATCGCCATTGCACTTTTTTTTTTTTTTTAAGAAATCATTTGTAGGTAATTTATGTATAGGGTTAAAACCTTCAATGAGAATAGCACTCTTGAAAAACATAAGAATTGGAGGTAGGGGGTAAAATGGAAGGAAAAAAACCTCAAATTGAATTCATAAAAACACATAACCTAGAATTAGAAGTCCTAGAGAGGGGATAAATATCTAGAAGATGATTAGTCCACAAATCCTATATAACACTTATAGAAAATGTCTACAACTAAAGTGATATGCAAAAAAATAATTACAATAGAAGAAAACATGGGACTCCTTCGCCAATTTTGCAATGAAATATTGGTAGTGCACCCAAGACTGAGTATTTCACTATCCATGATTTCATATCTCAAATTCTATGTTGAAGAGAAAGCCATGAATTATTTTACCAAAAGAAATGTGTTGGTGGTAAAAAATGTGATGATTGTGGAAATTTAACTAAATTTCAAAACAAATATGATACCATATAAATGATCAATCATATTCCAACATAAAATTGAAATGGAAGAGATATGGATATATCAATATATCGATTGGTTCAAGTAGTACTACAAGTGCTAAAAGAATTTATTTAGAAGAAGAATATTTTTTTGTGATAGATTTTTGAGAAATTTTGAGGCAGAAATTTATTAATACACCAAGCATTCCCATAGAGCTCGATGGCAGGACTTGTAATTCAAAAAATATCGTGAATTTTTTCCAGCAGGGACCATTTTGTCAATAGTTGATTTTGCATAAAACTACACATTTGTTCCAAAAAAAAAAATACAGAGTGAATACTATCATTCTGACCAAGCCTTTGTGCTTTTCCATATTCTATATATACATGCTGAAAAAAATGTTGATCATATAGAAAGAAGTAGTGAAAATCGACATGTTGTAAAGAATATCAATTTTATATCAATAACAATCGTACACAGGATACATATTTTGTACAACATTGTTTTGAAAAGATTTATGACTCCTTGAAAAGTTGTGAAATAAAATTAAATTAACATTGGATATGGTGAGATGGATGCACACGTCAATTCAAATCTTCATGATCGTTCTTTTGGTTGTGTCGTCTTCATATGAAAACCCACATTAAACATTGTTGGAAATTCTTTGAGACTGGTCATGGAAAAGGAGAACATGATGGTGCAGGGGCATGTATAAAATGAGCACTTCGAAGATATCAAATGGACCACTCTAGAAACTGACTTGTCTCAGCTAAACAAGTTGTTCAATGGTGCATCGTTGCACTAAGCCATGAGACTAACTGATCAAGGGAAGTACAAAGGTACATTTAATTTAATTTTTATTGGAATACTAACTTTAAACAATATTTATCACGATGATTATCTTTGATGGTATTTTGATAACATATTTATATTCTTCTTTGAATTTTCTACATAGGATTTTTTGGCATATTGGGGTCCAAGATGTAGATATATCGATTGGAGATGACATTGAAACAATAAAAGGGACTCGAAAATTGCATTCAATTAAAACAAATTTGTCCAAAAATGTGTTTCCATTGAATAAAAGAAAATATTCTTGTTTTTGTCATGTTTGCATAGACAACACATAATCTAATGATGTTTGTTAAAACAAAATGTATGTAAAAGATTGAAAAAATATAGAACTAAATACAAAGGGGAAAATGCCTGTTGCAAGCTTTGAATAAATGCAATCAAAGGAGACTACAATATCATCCTAAGTTGATCGAGTTTTTGATCTTGTTAGAGAAGGTAATATTTCAATTGCTTTCAAATGATAGAGATCTAGAAATAGATAATAAAATGAAGTACTCATGTTAATTTTAAAGTTAATTTTTCGTGTTAATTATGATCTAAATTTAAACACATAAGTTTTTTTTATTGTGCAGGAGATGTTTTTGATGTGGTTTCGCCTACTATCAACAATGAAAATGTGAAGTTTTATTTAATGTGTTGTATTGAACGAAAGATGAAAATATTGGAAAACTATGATGATAACGGATTTACATATGACAGAGGGTCTATTATACTGAAAGGTTATTTTTTCCAATAAACCCATCAAAGTGGGGATTTTGTTTACTTTCAAGACTATGAACCCAATGTCATAAGTTGTCAATATAGTCACTTGGTACGTGCAACATGCATAAAGTTGATAGAAGTTCAATCAAAGAAAAATTTGAAAATTAAGAAATGGAAAATGTCAAAAGCCGATCATGAATAGATCATTGAATATGGCATTCCATTGGAATTTTTTTTATTGAACTACCTAACAATTTCTTCTCTTTGGATTCATATTTTAGAACTTCCAGAACTCAACTAGAAATTGAACTTCCTTTTTATGTTATATATACAAGTTTTTGCACATGTGCATTATTTTGGTACATGCACACGAGTAATTTATACATGTCTACACATACACATTTCTAGATTATCTGGCCTTAAACAATTTCATACATTCTCTCGTACAATTTGTCATAATTTCATTATTGTAAAATGTACATATCTGTATATCTATCATAGTTGATATAATGCAAATTTTAAGTTGCACGATTTTGTTTTAGATGTGTCTATTAATTAAATTATAATATTAATTCTTGAATGAAAAATTTGTGGTACGTATTTTGTAATTTCTAGTTTACTATCAATTGAAAGTAGCTTTTTTATGTACATTAATGAAAAATGTTGTGTACTAGATATATGTTTTAATGCAATTTTAAAATTTTATGATTGTTTGACACATCTAAGAACACCTAGAATTTTATGATTGTTTTTAGATATAGACATCAATATGTATTGTACTTCAATAATTTTTACATATATTCAAACATGTAGTTAAATAATTTTTATGTATGTATATTCATGTGAACTTCCTTTTTTTGTAACTTGGGCTAAACTATATTGAAAGCATGAAAAATTGTACAGAGGCAATGGGCAGAGATGGCAAGAAGTGCTTAGCCTATCACTACCTTGGTCATGTTCAAAATAAACCAAGTTTGGGGCTACCTCAAAGGAGGAAACCAACCCCTTAAGAGTGTCATCCAACCTTGCAACACAAAATATTCAGTGGCCCATATAAAAAAAGAGCTGAAGTATATCCTAAGGTGACAAAAAACAGAAATTAACCTTGCTAACAAACAATCATGGAGTTCATTCATATTCTTCCGTCGGTTGGTCCTCTTCCTCTATCAGGCACCCGTATTCTATAGCAATGGATTCCTCCTTAGTTGTGGGCATTCAAGGAGGCTTCAGAGGGGCCACATGGATGATGAGAGTGACTGGGTACTCTCCATCACAATCTCTAGTCCATACACTGTCCGAGTCCATAACCCAAATGCCTATATCCTCCATCGTGGGCTCATAAATTGCAAGCGGGTTGGTTTTTCTGGGTAAATGTTCCACAAATTATGGAATAGTGGATTTCTTATAGCCTCTTCTACCCTTAGGCTTCTTCAAAGGAAAAACAGTCTCCCCATGAATGCTATCAAATGCTCGAGGAGCCAACACGTCATGGCTATCAGATGCAGAGCCCTCGATGGATTCCAATCGCTGGTCGTGGCCTTGGTGAGAGCGGCTTGAGAATGCACCCCTGTAGCTGCCTTTGAAGGGATTCCAACACTAGTGCGGGGCCATGATATGGCTTCTGACCTGTACATTTTATGATTTTTTTTACATATATATCGATATTTATTGTACTTCAATCATTTTTCAATATATTCAAACATGTACTTCAACCATTTTTATGTACATATATTCATGTGAACTTAAATATCTATTTAACCATCTATGATTATTTTATGATTTTTTTAAATGACACGTATGATTATACAAAATGTACTTAAATATGACCTAAATAATAGATGTACATCCTAAAGTTATATAACATTCACACACATGTTCAAATACATAACATGTACCAATGTATGTGTTAAATGTAATTTGAAATTTCCATCTAGATTCATTTTATATTTAACAAATAAATTGACAACTTGAGTTTTAAGAACAAAACATTATATCACAACATGTGAGCACATGCCAATATAGTTCAACTATCCAAAATATACACATGTATCTGTAAATTGTAATTTGAAATTTCCATCTAGATTCATTTTATATTTAACAAATACAATGACAACTTGAGTTTTAAAAACAAAACATTATATCACAACATGTGATTACATGCCAAATGTAGTTCAACTATCCAAAATATACACATGTATACATGGTTTGTAATTCAAAATTTCCATCTAGAGGTTCATTTTATATTTAGCATTTATAAAATGACAACTTGAGTTTTAAAAACAAAACATTATATCACAACATGTGATCACATGCCAAATGTAGTTCAACTATCCAAAATATACACATTATGAAAATGTAATTTGAAATTTCCATCCAGAGATCCATTTTATATTTAACAAATAAAATGACAACATGAATTAAAAAAGAAAAAAACATTATATCACAACATGTGACCAAATTCCAAATGTAGTTCAACTATCCAAAATATACACATGTATACATGTTTTGTAATTTGAAATTTCCGTCTAGAGATTCATTTTATTTTTTACAAACAAAATGACAACTTGAGTTTTAAAAACAAAACATTAAATCACATGTGATCACATGCCAAATGTACTTAAAGTATCCAAAATATACACATTGTGAAAATGTAATTTGAAATTTGCATCTAAATATTCATTTTATATTTAACAAATAAAATGACAACTTGAGTTTTAAAAACAAAACATTATATCACAACATGTGATCACATGCCAAATGTAGTTCAACTATCCAAAATGTGTACACATGCATACATGTTTTTTAATTTGAAATTTCCATCTAGAGATTCATTTTATTTTTAACAAATAAAACGACAAGTTGACTTGTAGAAACAAAACATTATATCACATGCAATCACATGCCAACTCTAGTTCAAATATCCAAAATATACACATTGTGAAAATGTACTTTGAAATTTCCATCTAGAGATTCATTTTAAATATTTAACAAATAAAATGACAACTTGAGTTTTAAAAACAAAACATTATATCACAACATGTGATCACATGCCAAATGTAGTTGAACTATCCAAAATATACACGTGTTTTGTAATTTTAAATTTCCATCTAGATTTGAATTTTATATTTAACAAATAAAATGACAACTTTAGTTTTAAAAACAAAATATTATATAAAGAAATGTGATTACATGCCAAATGTAGTTCAACTATCCAAAATATGCACATGTATGTGTTTTTTAATTTCAAATTTCCATCTAGATTCATTTTATATTTAACAAATAAAATGACAACTTGAGTTTTTAAAACAAAACAACTTGAGTTTTAAAAACTGTCACACACCTCTCTACACAAGAATTTTTTTTTTTTTTTTCCTTCCTTTGTCAAATTGTTACTTATCATATTAACCAGAACATTAAATAAACATACCCCACACGTTTAAGATCTTAACAAGCTACTATATGAAAAATTCTTTTCATAACCCTACCATGTATCATCACCATGCAATAATTCTTATATAAAAGGGGAAGGTATAACTTGATTCCTACCAAATGTTCTTTTTCCCATTAACTATTTGAACGTTATACCACATTTCATTGAGACTTTGTATTTGATTTGGGGCAAGCTCGTACTACTCGTATTAATTGTGAAACTAATTAAAGTCCCCCAACCTACCTGTCTTCGTTCCACTGACCCTTTGTGATTTCCATCGTACTACTCATGATAACTCATATTTTGGTTAATTCTACACGCTAAAATTTTATTTCAGGAACACATCTTTTCTGATGCCCGTCGGTTGATTCATTTCGTTTTGGTACCAACGATCCTTGCACTATTTTTTCGTCTATTTATGTTACCCAACCGACACATCAAGGAGAGTTCGCAGGTCGATTTGGCAATTTGGTTGTGTGTGACCTATCCACATTTAACTCTTGCTCCATTGAACGAGTGGTGGAGGTCAAGTACCACGATTTCTGGTCAGATCACGCTATGGGTAGTACGATGCGTCCCTACAATTTTTAATGCCTTGATCCCTCTTGGGATTTCTTCGGCATACCCATCCTGGAGTCACATCTGGTGCTAATCCAAATTCCAGTTCATTCTCCTCATTCGTCCCTACACGTGGACGGTTACGATTTCTGGTGTTAGGGTTTCGACTCTGTTATTATCTCCTGTTCTCATTACCAGAGTTTCATTTGGCCGGGTTGGCGTTCTGCGTTTCTCTTGGGACTGATTTCGCACGGTATTGCCACTTCAGGGGTTTTTGTTTTTGACAGGGCGCTCAATCGCTCCATCAACACAGGTAAGATCTGTTTTTTTTTTCCAGTGTATTGAGTTCATGAATAATGCTGGTTATGCATTAATTCTATCGCGAAACACTTTCAATGGTCGATACTGATCTATTTTGGTTTATGCGTGTTGGTCTCCTTCTCCCACAGCCACGTGGGACCGACGCCCTCAAGAAGGCGCTCTGGAAATTATTCACAATGTTTTTCGGAGAAATCGGTAAGATAGATATCATCGTTGGTGATCGCTGGTTTTATTTCCGTCATATCCCATACGAAATCTGTTTAGTTTCATTTTAAAACTAAATTCTGTAGGTGTCTCAGCTACCCTAATCCGGTGTATACCAATGAAGCATACACTGACTTCAAGTTACCTCAACGATTCGCATGTGGTTGCAGGTTCCACAATGACGGATATGGATTTGTCTGATGAGACCGACTGGCCTGGGCTACTCACATCAAACCCTGGCCGCCATCAGGTTTAAACTCAACTCACTCGGTAACGATTGATTTTATTATCTCACGCACATCCCATTTACTTCTCCTTCTTGCCGTGTTTGTTTTAGGGCCTCTAGGTTGGCTTCTCGGCATAACCCCACAGGTATAAATCTTGTTTACTGCATTTTTGTTTCCTACTTTGCGATAGTCTCTTTGTGGGTATATGTTATTGTGGATCCAGAACTTCATGACAACACGCATTTCGGTTTATTGCAGGTGTGTACAAGTCTGCTTGCACAGCTAGGTGATTACCTCAATGTCTGCTTCTCTTGCGATTTCGTTCGACTGATTTCTGTCATTCACGATTACACAGGTTTTGCGAGATATCTCAACGATCAGTCGCACGGATTGTTCTGTTATGCTGTAGACATGCCTAGTCTGTTCTTGTATTATTTTTATTTGATATACAATGGCCGTGGACAAGAAGTTGTATATGGACATTTAAGACACTGGCTCCTCGTGTAACTATGCGATTAAACTTGATCAGCTTAGTTACTCTATGCTTGTTTTGTTTCTAGTCTCAGTCGATTTTAGGGGCGAACTAAAATATTATGATTTCTTGTGGAAATACTCTTCTTGGCTTGCTTATCAAGTATCAAGAGTGGTAATATAGTTGTGGTCTTACTGTTGTATAAATTCGTGGTTTAATGGTAGTTATTCGAACCCTTCTCTCTTTCTGTGCAAATATTTCATGCGAGGCAATTCTATTTTGTTTTGAGTTAATAGTTGCCTACTCCAAATACATTTATTTTCTAATTACCAGAGGTATATTACCAATCGTTTGGGAATGAAGTAAATCCAAAACTTATCTGCTGCCACGAATGACTGTACCTTTTCGCATTTCCCTAGTAGTTCATACTTTGGAAATTCTGCGTGCTTTCTACAGTGGTAAAGTGTTCTCGTAGCAATTGTAGCAAGATCTTGTTTTTTTTTTTTTCTACTGGGTTTTCTTGAGATGTCGAATCCAAAGCAATTTATACCATCTTCATATCCTATATTAAAATGGCTGCTGACTGACAAGAGGTTTACATACTATCCATGATTTTAAATGGTGCTGGAACCGTAGTTGAGCTCGGTAGATGTAGATTTTAATTGGCAACCATTTTCTCTTGACTACCAGCATCTGACATAGTCAAGAAAGTCCAGGATATAACTGTCTCTTTTTTTTTTCTTGTTATTAATGTAGCAATTTCAACATAGGAGTATTCCTCATGATCTGTTATTCTATTGGGAGATTTCAGGAGATTTTCGACACTATTTTCCTGGTTATTTCTGGGTTGGATAGATAGAATAAACCCAACAGGCACTATTTATGAATAACCTAGTTTACTGAAATATTTACTCATACTGTTGTAATATATAATCATTTGCATGCTAAAATAATTATTTTGTTACAGTTCTGTTTTTTTTTTCTCTTTGATATCTAGGTATGGAAATTGGAAAATTCTTGATATCAGTCAATGCAATCTCTAACTTTATTTCCTCTATATAGATCTGAAACTAACTTGTGAAACATAGACAGATTTAACAACCCAACAGGTTCCTGTGGACATAAGTATTCTCAGATCTGACCAACACTGGCTCAGAAATTCTGTTGGATTCTATTTCACAGACCCCTTTTTTTTCTAAACTACAACCATATAGAATGTTAAAGGTGGATGCCTTGCACTAATTCTGTTAAATGTAGCATATATATTTGGACTGTAAGATAAATATTTTATATGTAGCCAATTCATACCAATTGAAATAAAATCATCCCTAATTTAAAACATACCACTCAAGCAGTTGACCAACCTCCCAACCTGAGAGTTCTTCTGTCTCCCAGAACTCACCCCCGAGCTGAGATCATTACCTGGAACAGATCCACCTCTAACCTGTCCCAGAGCAGCTTATTTAAGCTATTCTTCCCCAAAGCATGTTTCTAATTCTGCGTCCAGAATAGCAGGATGCTTTTCTTCCTGTTTGCCTAGGCTTCCCATTTTTGGGATTCTTTAAAGCTGTCTTATGCTTTCCCTCAGCTTTTCCAGCTTTTCACCTCTTCCCAACTACTATCCTCATCATTGGGGAAATTTAGATTCTTCCTGAAATCTAAATTAGAATTATTTCCTTCCAAGGATTTTTTTGAAGGATTGTGGGGAAATAGTTGCCTTATCCATCCTCATGGATTTAGCAAGTGATCTCCAATCTCATTTTTGGTCAACATGCATACCAGTACTTTATTCATTTCCTCAAATTGAATATTAAATTACATTCACAATTCATTTATCCTATCCTTTGGGGTCCACTCCCCTTAGGATTAAAGTTCAAACACCAACTTTGAAATTTCAAGTACATAAATTAAAAGCAGTAAATTCCCTCTAAAAATAAACATCTACCCTCAGCATACACTTAACTACTAGAGTCCATTTCTCAAACAAAATGGATGTTTCATTATTCTTAGCCTTTCCTCTTTCCCAAGTAGCTTCTTCAGCAGTAAAGTGTTTCCACTACACTTTTACTCTGGCTACTGTTCTGTTTCGCAATTCAATTTCTTCCCACTCCAATATTTGAAGCGGTTTTGGCAAAAGTTCCCCTTCTGGTTCCACCTGTACAACATTCCAATCAAATATGTGAGAAGCATCATGCACATATCTTTTTAATAATGAGACATGAAACACATCATGAACTCTAACATGGGGTGGCAAAGCCAGCTTGTAAAAATTTTGAAGCCACCTATTCTCTGATCTTTTCTAAGACTTCAAAAAGGACCACAAAGATCTAGGAGCTCAATTTTGCATAAATTCCAAGATAGTGCTCTTTTTGGGTTTGATACACAAATACACATGATCTCCCACTTTGAATTCTCGATGCACCCTTTTCTTATCAGCATAGCTTTTCTGGCGATCTTGTGCTGTCTTGATGTTTCTTTGTATCTGTTTTACAATTCTCTCCATTTCTTGTAAGGCATCAGGTCCCAACATTAATTTATCCTCTGGTTGACTCCAGCTCAAAGGAGTACGACACTTCCTTCCATACAGTGCCTCAAATGGACTCATTTTTATAGAGGATTGGTAGCTGTTGTTATAGGAAAATTCAGCCAAGTGCAAATACTCTTCCCACTTTGATGGTCTGTCCATCACATACATTCTTAGCATATCCTCTAAAATTTGATTAGTCCTCTCTGTTTGCCCATCGGTCTGAGGGTGATAGGCAGTACTAAAATTCAACTTAGTACCCATTCCTCCAAACAATCCTTTCCAAAATGCTGCTGTAAACTTAACGTCTCGGTCTGATATAATTACTTTTGGAACCCCATGAAGCCTTACTACCTCCTTCAGAAACACATTCGCTACTTGAGTTGTCCCAAAGGTAGATTTCACTGGTATAAAGTGGGCAGCTTTTATGAGAGTGTCTACTACTACCATTACAGAATCATGTTGATATTTGGTTTTGGGTAACCCTGTTATAAAGTCCATGGAAACTGTGTCCCATTTCCATTCTGCTATGGGAAAAGGGTTCAAAAGACCTGCTGGATGTTGATGTTCAACTTTGACTAGTTGACATTCCATGCACTTATTTAAATATTCTGCCACATCTTTCTTCATTCCTGGCCAGAACAATTTCTTTTTCAGGGTTGTTAACATTTTCTGATATCCTGGATGTCCTGCATATGGCTGTTTGTGATATTCATCCAAAATTTCTCTTTTTAAGGACTCTACATTTGGAATATACAACCTGTTTTTATAATATAGCAGCCCTTTTTGGTTTTGAGTGAAATCAGTTTTCTCCTTTTTCTGTAGTTTCACCAAGAGTGTTTCATAGTTTGGATCTTGATTTGCTGCTTTTCTCACCAATTCTTCTACTTCGATCTGTGCACTACTTCCAAGGCTGTTTATATTCTGGCAAGCATTCCTGCTTAATGCATCAGCAACTTTATTCTCTTTTCCCTTGATATGTTTTATGTCCATATCAAATTCACTTAAAAAGGACAGCCATCTGGCTTGCCTTGCATTCAGATCAGTTTGGGAAAAGAAGTATTTGAGACTAATGTGATCAGTCATCAAAATAAACTTTTTCCCCAGAAGATAGTGTCCTCACATCTTCAAAGCATGGATAACAGCTGCTAATTCCAAATCATAGGCACTATAATTCTGTTCATGGATTTTCAGTTTTCGAGATTCATAAGCAATAACTGAGTTTTCCTGCAACAGGACTCCTCCCAACCCCTCTCTGCAAGCATCAGTACACACCACAAATTCCTTATCAGGATCTGCAATCTTTAGTATAGGGGCTGAAGTAATTTTTTGTTTTAATTGCTCAAAACTAACTTGACATTTTTCAGTCCACACGAACTTAACACCCTTTCTCTGCAATGACGTGATGGGATGTGCTATAGCAGAAAATCTCTCCACAAATCTGCGATAATAGCCTGCCATCCCCATGAACGACCTTACTGCTGAAACGTCAGTTGGAACTGGCCATTCTTTAATGGCTTTTATCTTTTCAGGATCAACTGCAAGGCCTTTTTCAGAAATAATATGACCCAGATATTGAATTTTATCTTTATAGAATTCACATTTGCTGAACTTGGCATATAACTGGTTTTCTTTTAAAGTCTCCAACACTATTCTCAAGTGTTCTTGATGTTCATCTTCATTTTTGGAGTAGACTAAGATATCATCTATGAAAACAACAACAAATTTGTCCAAATACTTATTTAACACATTGTTCATCAGACACATAAACGTGGCAGGGGCATTTGTCAATCCAAAAGGTAAGAGTACAAATTCGTAGTGTCCATATCGGGTTCGAAAAGCTGTTTTGTTGATGTCTTCTTCCTTGATTCTGAGCTGGTGATATCCAGTTCTTAAGTCAATCTTCGAAAAGACTGAGGCCCCTCTCACTTGGTCAAAAAGATCATCAATTCTAGGGAGCGAATATCTATTTTTAATGGTCAACTTGTTTAGTTGATGATAATCAATGCACATCCTGAAAGTTCCATCTTTCTTTTTCACGAATAAGACTGGTGCTCCCCAAGGAGACACACTTGGTCTAATGTAACCTTTATCTAGTAATTCTTGCAATTGCATCTTCAGCTCCATAAGCTCAGGGGGGCTCATTCTGTAGGGGGCTCGGGAAACAGGTGTTGCTCCCAGCACCAGATCTATGGTAAAATCAATTTCTCTTTTAGGGGGAAAATGAGGAATCTCATCTGGAAAAACTTCCTTAAATTCCCTTACCACCGGCAACTCCTTCAACAGATCTTCTCCAGTTTTTTGTTCTCCTTCTTCCACATGTACTGCATAAACTTGGTATCCTTTTCTAGCTGTTCATTTTAATTTTAAGGCTGATATTTGTCTTACTGATATGGATTTTGGTTTTCCTTTTAGAGTAAAAGGTTTCCCTTCTTCATCCACACAATGCAGGGTTTTATCCCAGCAATTCGTCAGGGCTTTCTTCTTTTCTAGCCAATCCATTCCTATCAGCAAGTCATAGGATCCTAACGTCTGTATGTTCAGATTTACTTCTGTTTAAAAACCATTTAATTGAATGGCTGTTTTGGGCAATTTATGGGTTACTTTTCTCTTAGTCCCAGTGGCCAGCTCCAACCATGACTGCTGAAATTTTTCAGGTTTGATTTTACATTTTTCTACAACTCCAGGACTAATGTAACTTAAAGAAGCACCTGAATCAATCAAAATAGTAACAGGTAGGTCAGAAATCTTACCCTCCATTTCCACCATGGTTGCTTGATGTTCTGCTTGCCGATTTTCCAAGGATGCACTGATAGTTGGTATATTTCTGGTGATGTCATTTACTGTTGTCGCCTCCAGTTCTCTTCTAATCATATGAATGTTTCTATGGGGACAGTCCCTCTACAGATGGGATTCTCCACAGCCCCAACATTTCAAGGGTTCCTTCATTCTGACTGTCCCTTCCTTTTTATTTTCCCCCTCTATTTGTTTTGAAGCCACCTGGGATTGAGCAGTTTGGCTCTCTTTGGGTTTATTAAACCTTTTCCGCAGATGATCTCTGCCAAAATTCTTTAAATATGCTGGTTTATGTCTTTTTCCCTTAAACTCTCCCTTGTTTAACCAGCTTTTTCCTTGTTCAGCCTTTCCTTTAAACTGTTGATAGCATAATCTCGCTTTTCTAACAGCTTCTTCCATTGTCTTTGGGTTGTCAAACTCAATTTTCTCTTTGTATACTGTAGGAAAACAATTCAGAAACCTTTGTACTTTTGCCTTTTCTTCCCTTATGTAGGGTACATATCTCAACAGGTTTGTAAACTTGGTAACAAACTCATCAATAGTGAGCTGTCCTAGTCTAAGTTCATGGAATTATTTTTCCTTATCATCATAATAGCGCTCATTCAGATAACGATTTTTGAACTTAGCCTGGAAATCCTCCCAAGTAACTGTCTTTTCATCAATGGCATGTACCATTTTTGTCTCCTCCCACCACAAGGTAGCTTTACCTTGTAGCTGGTAAATGGCTAATCTGGCTTTCAGATTGCTCTCATACTCATAAACTTGGAAATACTTAATCATGTTTAGTAACCAAGCTTCAGCATCTTCCTCCTTCTCCCCATCATAGGAGGGAGGTTTGATCTTTCGGAATTCCCCCTGCAATTCTCTTTTTTGTTTATGTTGATGTCTAGCAGCATCATCATCATCAGATTCATCCATCTTTCTCTTTCTGGAACCTTCGCCTTCTTGGCTGTTCCGGGAAGTTAGTTCTCTGATGAGCTTTTCCTGCTCCTTACTGGCTAATGACAATATGTCATTCTGGCTCCTTAGTTCAGCCAATTCTCGTTGCAGCCTGTGCAACATAGCCAGTACCGGGGCATTGGGATCTGGTGAACCAAACTCATCACGCAGATCCACATAAATTTCTCCACCTTCAGCCATTTGAGCACCACTGTTTACACTCAGAATATTGATCAGTAAAATTGAAAAAAAAAAAAACAATCTCTGCAATATTCATTTATAAAATAACATTCAGAATTCAGTGAGCACAATCATAACAGCCCAGTTTTACAACTTGGGCTCTGATACCATTTGTCACACCCCTCTATACACAAGAAATTTTTTTTTTTTTTTCCTTTGTCAAATTGTTACTTATCATATTAACCAGAGAATTTAATAAACATACCCCACCCATTTAAGATCTTAACAAGCTACTATATGAAAAATTCTTTTCATAACCCTACCATGTATCATCATCATACAATAATTCGTATATAAAAGGGGAAGATATAACTTGAATTCCTACCAAATATTCTTTTGCCCATTAACTATTTGAACATTATACCACATTTCATTGAGACTTTATTTGATTCAAAGCCCATACTAATATTAATTGTGAAACTAATTAAAGTCCCCCAACCTACCTATCTTCGTTCCACTGACCCTTTGTGATTTCCATCGTACTACTCATGATAACTCATATTTTGGTTAATTCTACACGGTAAAATTTTATTTCAGGAACACATCTTTTCTGATCCCCGTCGGTTGATTCATTTCGTTTTGGTACCAACGATCCTTGCACTATTTTTTCGTTTATTTATGTTACCCAACCGACACATCAAGGAGAGTTCGCAGGTCAATTTGGCAATTTGGTTGTGTGTGACCTATCCGCATTTAACTCTTGCTCCATTGAACGTGTGGTGGAGGTCAAGTACCATGATTTCTGGTCAGATCACGCTATGGGTAGTACGATGCGTCCCTATAATTTTTAATGCCTCAATCCCTCTCGGGATTTCTTCGGCATACCCATCCTGGAGTCACGTCTGGTGCTAATCCCAATTCCAGTTCATTCTCCTCATTCGTCCCTACACGTGGACGGTTACAACTTCTGGTGTTAGGGTTTCGACTCTGTTATTATCTCATGTTCTCATTACCAGAGTTTCATTTGGCCGGGTTGGCGTTCTGCGTTTCTCTTGGGACTGATTTCGCACCGTATTGCCACTTCAGGGGTTTTTGTTTTTGACAGGGCGGTCGATCGCTCCATCAACACAGGTAAGATGTGTTTTTTTTTTCCAGTGTATTGAGTTCACGAATAATGCTGGTTATGCATTAATTCTATCGCGAAACACTTTCAATGGTCGATACTGATCTGTTTTGGTTTATGCGTGTTGGTCTCCTTCTCCCACAGCCACATGGGACCGACGCCCTCAAGAAGGCGCTCTGGAAATTATTCACAACGTTTTTCGGAGAAATCAGTAAGATAGATATCATCGTTGGTGATCGCTAGTTTTATTTCCGTCATCTCCCATACGAAATCTGTTTAGTTTGATTTTAAAACTCAATTCTATAGGTGTCTCAGCTACCCTAATCCGGTGTATACCAATGAAGCATACACTGATTTCGAGTTACCTCAACGATTCGCATGTGGTTGCAGGTTGCACAATTATGGATATGGATTTGTTTGATGAGAGCGACTGGCCTGGGCTACTCACATCGAACCCTGGCCGCCATCAGGTTTAAAATCAACTCACTCGGTAACGATTGATTTTATTATCTCGCGCACATCCCATTTACTTCTCCTTCTTGCCGTGTTTGTTTTAGGGCCTCTAGGTTGGCTTCTCGGCATAAACCCACAGGTATAAATCTTGTTTACTACATTTTTGTTTCCTACTTTGCGATAGTCTCTTTGTGGGTATATGTTATTGTGGATCCAGAACTTCATGACAACACGCATTTCGGTTTATTGCAGGTGTGTACAAGTCTGCTTGCACAGCTAGGTGATTACCTCAATGTATGCGCCTCTTGCGATTTCGTTCGACTGATTTCTGTCATTCACGATTACACAGGTTTTGCGAGATATCTCAACGATCAGTCGCACGGATTGTTCTGTTATGCTGTAGACATGCCTAGTTTGTTCTTGTATTATTTTTATTTGATATACAATGGCCGTGGCCAAGAATTTGTATATGGAAATTTAAGACACTGGCTCCTCGTGTAACTATGCGATTAAACTTGATCAGCTTAGTTACTCTATGCTTGTTTTGTTTCTAGTCTCAGTCGATTTTAGGGGCGAACTAAAATATTATGATTTCTTGTGGAAATACTCTTCTTGGCTTGCTTATCAAGTATCAAGAGTGGTAATATAGTTGTGGTCTTACTGTTGTATAAATTTGTGGTTTAATGGTAGTTATTCGAACCCTTCTCTCTTTCTGTGCAAATATTTCATGCGAGGCAATTCTATTTTGTTTTGAGTTAATAGTTGCCTACTCCAAATACATTTATTTTCTAATTACTAGAGGTATATTACCAATCGTTTGGGAATGAGGTAAATCGAAAACTTATCTGTTGCCACGAATGACTGTACCTTTTCGCATTTCCCTAGTAGTTCATACTTTGGAAATTCTGTGTGCTTTCTACAGTGGTAAAGGGTTCTCGTAGCAATTGTAGCAAGATCTTGTTTTTTTTTTTCTACTGGGTTTTCTTGAGATGTCGAATCCAAAGCAATTTATACCATCTTCATATCCTATATTAAAATGGTTGTTGACTGACAAGAGGTTTACATACTATCCATGATTTTAAATGGTGTTGGATCCGTAGTTCAACTCGGTAGATGTAGATTTTAATTGGCAACCATTTTCTCTTGACTACCAGCGTCTGACACAGTCAAGAAAGTCTAGGATATAACTGTCTCCCAGAACTCACCCCCGAGCTGAGATCATTACCTGGAACAGATCCACCTCTAACCTGTCCCAGAGCAGCTTATTTAAGCTATTCTTCCCCAAAGCATGTTTCTAATTCTGCGTCCAGAATAGCAGGATGCTTTTCTTCCTGTTTGCCTAGGCTTCCCATTTTTGGGATTCTTTAAAGCTGTCTTATGCTTTCCCTCAGCTTTTCCAGCTTTTCACCTCTTCCCAACTACTATCCTCATCATTGGGGAAATTTAGATTCTTCCTCAAATATAAATTAGAATTATTTCCTTCCAAGAATTTTTTTGAAGGATTGTGGGGAAATAGTTGCCTTATCCATCCTCATGGATTTAGCAAGTGATCTCCAATCTCATTTTTGCTCAACATGCATACCAGTACTTTATTCATTTCCTCAAATTGAATATTAAATTACATTCACAATTCATTCATCCTTTGGGGTCCACTCCCCTTAGGATTAAAGTTCAAATGTCTAACTTTGAAATTTCAACACATAAATTGGGGGTGTTACAAAAACAAAACATTATATATCACAACAGGTGATCACATACCAAATTTAACTATCCAAAATTTAAAATCATTCTTGATAAAAGTAAATGTAGTTTCAAACTATATCCAAATAGTAAAATATGTCCAACATTTATATCACATGAATAATAAAGTTAAATATCTATAGTTGAATTTATAGTGTTACAAGTATTAAGTTATATAGAAAAGTAAATATGACGGCATAGATAAGACTATATATAGAAAAGTAAATTTAAGACTAGATCTATCAAATAAAATGTTTCACACATGTGCATCAACAATAAAATACAGATGGATGTAGTGTCTTTGCCAATAGCATCATGAGCCTCGTGTTATCCTTCGAAGAATGAGGAACATGTACACGACATGTACAAACATTAAAATTTAATGTTTTAAAATTGAATGAGAATGTGGAACTTCCTGTAAAAAAAAATGAAAAAAACAAATCATGGAATACCTCATGTAGTTCCCTCTCCATTTTCTTTTATTTCTCATCCATTAAAACATCCTCCACAATTAACTATACAAGATACATGTACAAGTATATATATATATATATATATATATATATATATATATATATATATATATATATATATATATATATATATATATATCAATTTTTTTCAAATGAAAATGAATATAAACTAATTTTTAATAATATTAAAAAAAAAGTTAGACAACTTGTTCAAATGGTGTGGATGTTCCTATCTCCATCATAGATTCCATCGCTAGAGTCCTTGGAGAATGGAAATCATCTACAAAAACCTAAAATTCAAAAATTTCAAAACTATAAAATAACTCAAGATCTAGATCTCATTTTATAATAAAAATTTTCAACTTCAATTTATAACTTAAACATATAAGTGAAAAATTGAATACTTGTGATGGTGGATTAGGTATATCTCCTAAGGGTGGCTCCAAAAGAAATCCATCTCCACAAACCTAAAATTCAAAAAAATTAAAACTGTAAAATAACTCAAGATCTAGATCTCATTTTTTAATGGAACTTTTGAACTGCAATATATAACTTAAGAACATATTTGAGTGAAAAATTGTTCATACTTGTGATGGTGGATTTGGCACATCACCTAACAGGGAAGAAGAAGGTACCTCCATCACAATAACATCATACAGAATTAGAATCTGTTAACATTTAATTATATACATATACATGTGTACACAATTATTTATTTTAAAAATATGTCATCATGTTCCGATATATAATAATAGATTAAAATAAATATACATAAACATCATGTTCACTTAAACAACACTAACATGTGCCAACATATCATCTTGATGGTGAGAACCATCTTGATTGTGTGAACCTGAAGCTTAGACCGTCATATTAACATCTTCGTTCATTAAGTGTGAGAACTGAAAATGGTGTTCACATATATGATACATTTTTGTTAGATTAACATATAAAAATAAATTTATGTATATGTATTTATTACAAATTTTACATGTGTTAAATTAATCACCCTAACCATTAGCACATACTGATCCCATGCCCACTTCCTCATGAATAATTAGGTTCTACCAACCATTTTGGCAATTTTTTTAATATGTTCTAACCTCTTCAACACTCATGTTGTCTATCGTATCATCTCTATGATACACAAAATTAGCACGTGTATTCTCTCATTATTTTTGTCGATTCAAACAAACATCAATTCCACCAAGTCCACTCTGAACATTGTGTTATGAAACCAACTCCAAAAATACAAAAAAGAGAGATCAATGCCTTAGAAATAAGCCACTTCAAGGGGGAAACCTCCTTTACATTACATAAATGAACAATTATTTGAGGATACAAATGAAAAAACCTCCTTCTATATATAGGAGTCCATGGGGTCATAATATAATCTTAGCTGACCTAACAATAATAATGAAAGGGCACAATAATATCAAAATTGGGGTTACAAGGGTACAACAATAACAATAAGGGGGCTACATTAACAGCAATAAGGGACTACACTAGTAATATAAGGACCTAACATGCCCCTCTCCATCAAAAAAGTGTTGTCCTCAATGCTTGAGTAGCTCTGGGTGCTTCTGTATAAAATTATCATCCTCCCATGTAGAATATTCAGTGGGTAAGTTCGTCCACTTGATGAGATACTATGAAATTGATCAATTTCGTAGCTGTCGAGTTCTTGTTTCCATGACTACTTCATGTTCCAATATGATTTTTCCTTCCTCATCAAATTCTAGAAATATTTTTTGAACTGGAATTTTTTCACCTATAGCCTTCTTTAAGAATGAAACATGAAAAACTGGATGCACTCACGAAGAAGCAGGAAGCTCCAATTTGTATGCGATGGTACCAATATTTTGCAACACATTGTAAGGACCATAGTACTTTGGCGATTATTTATTACCCTTCTTAGCTTGCTTGAGGGAATTTTGTTTGTATGGTTGTAGCCATAAAAATACCCAATCTCCTTTATTAAAACTTCTCCCTCTATGACGGTTGATATTTCGGTTGTTTCATTCAATTTTGTGCCAAATTTAGGTTATCCTTTAATAGTTGGAGAACTTCTTGTTGATGCTCGATGCGATCTTCCACTCTTTGAACCTTAGAATTTTCTCTTAAATATGATGTGATGGAAGGTGGATGATATCCATAAAATGCCATAAATGGGGTCATTTTTGCTACAGTATGGAAGGAAGTGTTATACCACCATTCAACGAGAGGTAACCACTTAACCCATTGTGTTTTTTTATCAGATAAAAAAAAATGAATATATCCTTCCAAACATTTATTCACTATCTCATTTTAATCATCGGATTGAGGATGATAAGATGAGCTATGAGCTAGTTGAGTACCCAAACAAGAAAATAATTTCATCCAAAAAATTTCCAGTAAAAATGGGATCTCTGTCACTTACAATAATATTTGGGTTTCTATGTAGCTTTTGAATTATTTCCATAAATACAATAGCAACTATACTTGCTTTAAATGGATGAGATAATCTACAAAAGTGTGCATACTTTGTAAGTATATCAACTACCACCATGATGACACTCTTTCCTTCGGACTTAGGTAAACCTGCACCAAAATCCATTGAAATCTCCTCCCAACGTTGACTTGGAATGGATAAATTCTGTAGAAGACTTGGGGTCTTAATTGTCTCAATTTTACTTTGTTGGAAAACCAAATATTCCGCTAGAAACTTTTGAATATCATATTTAAGGCCATCCCAAAAAAATTATTTCTTCACCCTGTGGTAAGTTTTTAAAAATCCTGAGTGTCCTCCTAAAGGAGAAGTGTGCAATTCCAAAATAATATTTTATTTTAGTTGGTAATTCTTACAAATATTTAAGCGATCTTTGTACCATAAGTAATCATTTTTCAAACTAAATGTATCAGATGTACTAGGATCTGGCTGCAACTTTTGAATGAGTGTCCAAACTTCTTCGTCCTTCTTCCATTCATACCTTGCTTCGGTTATCCAATATGGTTGGATAATAGAAATGGCACAAAAAAATTCTTCCACCTATTCATTCTTTCTTGAGTTCATATGCAACAAAATTTAGCTTCCCTATTTTGTAGATGATTTCAAAGTCATAACCCAACATCTTTGTGACCCATTTTTGCTGCTCTTATGAATATATTCTTTGTTTTGAAAAGTGTTTAAGACTATCATGATCATTTTTTACCTTGAAGTGCCTTCCCATTAGGTAAGGTCGCCATTTCTTTAGTGCATGGAGTATTGCTAACATTTCCTTCTCATAAATAGCTTTCTGTAAATACTTTCCTTTGATTGGACGAATTTCAAAAGAAATGGGTCTTCCTTCTTGCATTAAAACAATACCAATTCCATTTCCTGAGGCATCACATTCCACAATAACAGTTTTTGTGAAGTCTGGTGTAGCTAAGACCGGTGCTAGGCACATTTCCTCTTTAAGATGTTCAAAGGCCTTATTTGCTTCAGGAGTCCATGAAAATGCATCTTTCTTCAATAATGTTGTTATAGGTGTTTATATTCTCCCATAATTCTTAAAAAACTTGCGATAATACCTTTTTAACCCGAGAAATCCTCGCAACTGCTTTATGGTTGTGGGGACTTTCCATTCCTTAATGGCTTTAATTTGGTTAGGGTCTACCTTAACACCCTCATGAGATACAATATGACCCAGATATTCCACCTCTTTTACTCCAAAGAAACACTTGGATGTTTTTGCATATAATTTTTTCTCCTCTAGTAGTTTGAGCACCCTTTCAACATGTTGAACATGATCCTTCCAAGACCTGCTGTAGATTAGTATATCATTGAAAAATACTAGCACAAATTTTCTAATGAAGAGTTTGAAAATGGAATTCATCAACCCTTGAAATGTAGAAGGCGCATTGCAAGGCAAAAAGGCATGAACAAAAATTCATAATGACCCTCATGAGTTCAAAATGTTGTTTTCTGAATATTTTTAGTCTTCATTCTAATTTGATGATATCCTGAATAAAGATCCAACTTGGTAAAATAAATTACTCCATGTAATTCATCAATCACAGGAATGGGAAATTTATCTTTAGTAGTGAGTTTATTGATCTCCCTATAATTTGGACACATGTGCCATGATCCATCCTTCTTGTACACCAATACTACTGGAGCATAGAAAGAACTTTGACTAGGTTTAATTATACCAGGCCCTAACATTTATGCAATCATAGGTTTAGTTTCGCTCTTTTGGACATAAGGATATCTATAAGGCCTGATGTTTGGAGGAACACTTCCTAGAATCAAATGAATAGCATGATCATGATAATGAATAGGTGGGAGTCCTTTGGGAGTTTCAAACACCCTGGAATGATTGTCCAAGACTTTTTGGAGATCTGGAGAAATAAATGATTTTGATGTTGGAACTTCTAGTGAGCATAATTGTGCAATTATGCCTCAATGTTCTTTCTTCAGAAGCTTTGTCATGAATTTAGAGCTTTTTATCTTTCCTGGATTCCCTGTGATACCCCGTAATTTGACCTCCTTTCCTTTCAAAAAAAATTTCAAGAAAATTTCTTGAAAAGTAAAATCTATCGTCCCCAAAGAATGTAACCATTGTACTCCTAGTACAACATCAACACATCCCATTGGAATGGAAAGCATTGGACTATTGAATACATATTCCCCCATGGTTAGCTTGATATTATGACATTTTCCAGAGAAATTTATAGTTCCTCCATTTGAAACCATCACTTGAAATTATGTTGCTGGGTATAGGAAACAATTCAATTCCTTGGCTACCTTACAATGAATAAAATTATGGGTACTACCCAAATCAATCAACACTATTAGTTTTTTCTTCTTGATATTTCCTTATATCTTGAGAGTTTGAGGAGTGGTAATTCCTGCCAATGCATTACAAGATATGGTCAGACTCATTTCTTCTTCATCTAGGGTTGGTTCCTAGTGTATATCCTCTTCTTTTGAAGTTTCTTGTTCATTTTTTTCCTCCTTTTCACAATTTATGTGAAATAATTTCTTCTCAACACAATTATGACCTTTAGTATATTTTATATCACAACTGTAGCAAAGCCTTTTTTCTTTTTTTTCTTCCAATTGTTTGGGTGTCACCCTTGTAGGTTGTGGAAGTCGAGGAGTAGCAACACTTTCATGTTTATTGATGTGAATGGTAGGCTTCCTTGTCGCCATAATTTTACATTCAATTTTTCTTTCCAACTTGAATGCCTTCTCCAATGAATTAGGTTCCCAAACATGAACCTCATGTTGGATGTTATCCTTTAAATTCCCTATGAAGAGATCAATCTTGTGTTCCTCTAAAATATTTTTTACCCATATATTCAATTTTTGGAAGTCCTCAATGTGCTCTCCCACTAAGCCCTTTTGTTTGAGATTTATCATTTGGCTAAAAAAGGTGTTGCTCTTTTTGTCCTCATAATGTGCTATTATTTCCTCCGTAAAAATTGACCTAGTGATAATTTTTTTACATAAGCAAAGCCACCGATACCATACAAATGTATTTTGTTCTAAATATAAAGTTTTAATGCGTATCTTTTGTGCATTTTTCACATTATTGAGATCAAAATATTTTTCCATCTGTACGGGATCCTTTCCATCAAACTTCCTCATATCGATATTTGGAATATGGTGGGTCTTCCATCCAACATTATATTTTATGAAATCATGATTAAAATTTATTTTTTTCTCATCATGAGTTTCCTCTACTATATTTTCGCCATTAGCAAACATTTCTTGTATCAACTTTGTCAAACCTTCCATGCTTCAAACTTTGTTAAACTTTGTATCAACTTTTTCAAAGCTTCAAATTTATTTTTACATGCATCAAATTCTCTTGGAACATGCTCCAATGAGTTCAAAATGTTGAAATATATCATAAATTACTATTTATTTACTCAATTTGGTTCCCAGGTGCTCTAGGCATGGACTTCCCTCCTCGTGGCCCTAGGCTTAAAAATTATTAAAGGCAACAAAAACCTTTGTACAATTGCTCATATGCCTCTAAAACCTATTCCAATGTGTTCATATCATGCCAATTAGCCAATAATGATTCTTTCTGAGCTCAATTTGGTCGAAAATTGACTCAGATATGGAAAAAACAAACTTTCCCCCAATTTCTCCTCCAAATCAGGAACGACTCCAACCAACTCTGACAAGTTTGGCAGAATCTTCGATTTTAGGACCACTGCTAATTCCTCATATAATTAGGAGCTAGATTAATTAAAGGATAAGTGTTATTAACTGTAGATAAGAAAGGTTATGGTGCATTAAGCACAATTATCTGAAACCCCAGATTAACGTCATTAACCTTGGATTAACTTTAATTAATCCACAATTTATTACATAAACCTATGATCATTATAAAATCTCGCTCGCCCTTGCTCTTCAGATTTGGTCGCATGGGTAAAGGGCTGAGCCCCTCCAAACCCCTGCATAGGATTTTTGAATATGTTAAATACCATTTCGGCGTGAAGGTTTTCAATGTACAAGGCCCATGGCCTAATGGTAATTGAGCACAGTTTTTAGGGGGAGGTCACGGGGTGGAACCTCGACCTCCACCCCATATATATGCTTTTGAAACATATTTAAAACCTTTGAAACTTGAACTGTCACACCATATGTTTAATATATAATGCTCCACTGTATCAAACCTTCGAACTTTAATACTCCTACTACCATATAACTTCAACCACCATCCAATAAATTTAATCAAACCATATAATAAATTTTCACCATTCGAACTTTTATTTGGTTTGAGAATGCCACCATGTAATTAATATCATTCCAATGTAATGTTTGTCATCCAAACTTTATAATATGCATGCGAACTTTAGGTTATAAAATATGTGGAGATTAATAATATTTATTAAGATTGTGATTAATATTAAATATTAACACATATATAATTATATAATATAACATATGATAATTAACCATATACCATATTTTAAATATATATATAATAATATAAATATGTCAACCCAATCTTAATAAATAAATAAAATTAATTTCAAACACATAATATCATGAACCCAAATTCAACCTTAGAAGGTCATTGGAGAAACTTCACCTTCACAAACCAAACTGGGGAAACCAGCAGTGACACTTGTCACAGTCCCATTGGAAAAAAACTAAAGAAGATTCCCTGAATACTGACTGGGCTTCCATGTCATCAGCCTGTACCCGTTCTGCAATTTTTTTATAAAAATGTGCATGTTCTAAATGGTGATCATCAGACCATAACTCCATCCGAATTCGGTTTTCAACGAAATGAGTTGTGTTGGATTCCTTGTGACAGTCCGAAGTTTTTAGTTCTAGTTTTATTCAATTATGAGAATTTTCATTTTTTATCTAAAATACTAAGCCTCTGATCATTTAATGTCTCATTAGAGGACACTGATTGATTGGTTGAGCAGGCTCAAAGATCAAGTATCTCTTCAAAGGTCCAATGTATTGAGGGGCCAGCTATGCAAGATGTCATTTTATAAAAATGGTTTTTTCATATATATATATATATATATATATATATATATATATAGATATATATATATATATATATATATATATATGTGTGTGTGTGCGTGTGTGTGTGTGTGTGTATATATATATACATATATACATACATACACATACATACATATATATATATATATATATATATATATATATATATATATATATATATATATATAGCTCTGTTAGTGTCAATATTGATATACAATGGAGAACAACTAGAGAATATCAATTAATCAAATCAATAAGCAAGTTGGGAAACAAAAGATAATTGTATATTGGGATTGCAAATAAAAAAAGTCAAAAATGGAGAGAACTAAGTATTTTATTACCACATTAACCATATAATTAGGATTAACTTGGCAACAATAATTCCCAACAATTGTGTATACCTCAAAGTTCCAAGAACTTTCTTTATGCATGAATTCATATTTTACAACAATCTAGAAGGAATAGCAGCTTTATAATCAAACATGATCGTTCTAGCACACATGATTGTTGTTTTGGTCTTGAAAAAATTTCCAAATTGCAGAAAATTTATTAATAATGCCAATGAGGTGGCTCTCTTTTTTCCGCTCTCATTAAATTGAAAAAAAGACATCACATATTTGTACACTTAATTACATATCAATAGTATTGAGAATATAGGTAGCTCCCTCTCATGTCAGTTCGACCACTAAGCATGCATAACAAGAAATATTGTATTATATAGCCTACCATATTGCTATGAAATGTAATCTTGATTAAATTTTGATGAAGTGGTAGTAGAGAATAACAAAAAAATTTGCACCGTTTTAAAAATTTGTCTCTCCATTTACTGTAGCTTCTGCATTATAAATTGTCAATAGTCGCATAAATCTCTAATGTTGGTCATCCACTTAACAAAATCTAAGTCAAAAGGCATGCATATGGTATCAAATTCAGTCATCCTTTTAAAATAATGGACTTGATAATTTACTGAAAATATATCTTTATGGCGTTCATGTTTGTGAACTATACATATACTACATCGAGAAATGTTTACAAGAACCAAATTCCCAAACTATGATCTATGCAATAGATTAGAAATCTTGAAAGAATTTGATTTTAATGACATTAGAGAAATTTTGAGGTCTAAAATGGGCCTCCTAAGAAAAATGTACATTCAAAATAAACTTTATAATAACTAATAGGGTTAAAGATGATAATTTCAACCATGGGTGATGATTCACCATTTTTGGGGTAAAAAAGTAAAAAGATTAAAAAATAATAAAATAATAAAACTACTTTTTCAACTTGTATTTTCAAATTATCTCCCTAAGGTTTTACTCAAATTTTGAGTAGGAGTAGTTGTTGGATGCAAAATTTAATTCCTCATCCAAGGAGTACCCATGTTGCATAATTTCGATGGACCCTGCTACATGGAAAATGAGAAATACATGAAAAAATGTTATTGAAATCACGTTTTTCATGCATTTCTCATTTTTCATGTAGCAGGGTCCATAAAAAGTATAAAACATGGGTACTCCTTTGATGAGGAATCAAATTCCCACTCGAAATTTGAGTAAACCCATAGGGAGATAAGTTGAAAAAATAGTTTTTTTCGTTCTTCCCTCTAAAATTTGATGATGTAATCTAATCTTATTTTATTATTTCCACTATTATTTTATAATTTTCTGAAGAGGCTCATTTTAGACCTCAAAATTCCCCTAATGACTCCAATAAGATATGAGAATGTTATATGAAAAAACCAATACAATTTTTTTATAGTTCATCACTTGGATTAATCACTTAAATATTTTGGCATGACTCGTATGCAATGGATCTTATTTCTAAGATGAGATGTTAAACGAGCTCACTTTATTTGGTGTCGCAACAAGAAGTGAAGCTTCTCAGGAATTTGTAATGGAAAATTTTCCATGCATGAATTTGATATCAACAATATATTTATATTTTGGAATAATACTATAGAAATAGCATCTTTTTAGTCCCTCATGTTCCTTGTAACACAAGTGGTCATTGTTTTTACTTGCCGAAAATTCTAGATTATAGAAATTTTACCAAAAACGACAATAATATCACGCTCTGACTTTCCACTCTCAGTAACCTATAGAGATGAAGAAAAAAGGATGTCATACATTTGTACAGAGTTAACACAGGTTAAAAGTTTTGCAAGGCTCAATTTCTATACATTTTCATTTGAAATCATTTTTTGTGGATTTGATCCCTTCATAGAGAACTAGAAACTTTTAAATGCATTCTTATGTGATCATTGTAGACACATTTAATAAATTTCAAATGGATCCCCATTGGGATTTGAAATATTAACCATTGTTTTATAATACTGTGGATAATCTGGATATTTATTCAATAAAAGAGTACCACAGAAGCTTGAAAACCACAATTTCAAAGATTTCTAGGGATATGGGAAAATAATCTTCAATATTTTTTTATGTCATCTTTGAAGTTTAATTTTGGGAGAATCAAGGTCCCATTTGAAGAATAATGGAACATTTTAGGAAATTTATTTTTCTTGAAAGAATAGTAATGAATCGTGTGGAAAAAAACTGAAAATATTTTTCATATAGAAAATAATGTATTTCTCTCGAAAGTAAAGATGACATTTTATACGACAACATAGTTTAAGTATTAAAAAATCAACTAGTTAATTCAACCAAGAAACGAAGGGTGAATTCATTTCCATGATAGTTGAAGATCCCAAACTTTTGTTCCACATAAACAAACTATTTTATTTAGATAAGGATTATTGTATATTTTAAATGCATACCCATTTCTATCTCAGAAATGTTTCCTATAATGGAAAAGAATTTGGAAAATTCAATTTATTAATGGAAATAATGATTAATTTGCATTTTTCATGATAAAGAAATCATTCATTTTCTATATAATATTTTGAGACAATAGTAGTTGTAGTTGGAAAGAGATTATGATATGAAAAAACAATCCCACTATGCAAGATAAATAAATAACAGATACGTGTGAGGGAAAACACCAAATAACATAAATTAAAATACCAAAAATCAGATCAGTAACACTTACCCAAGAGAGTTTGCCACCATGGAGATTATTCTTTCCAGAAAAATATGCATCCACTAGGTTAAGCTTAAGCAATCTAAAAGTTGGAATCTTGTTCCCCATTCACCTTGAAAATTACGACTTTGTATTTCCATCTTTGTCATGGTTTTGTTTTCCATCTTTGTCAGTGAAGATAATACTAATGAGAATAAGGTAAGTTTTTGTAGTCTCGAGAATCCACTTCCCATGATAAGTCACATCAACATGTGTGATTGGTGATCCAAGGCCTGGGAATGATTTTTTTTCCATGCTCATATTTTTTTTCCCATAAATATGAATCTTCCCATCACTGGATCCAACCACCACACATCCATCCCTAGTGGATGCAAAGCACTAGAAATTTTTCCCTCTTGAAAATTGATGACCATCATCCCAACTTAATACCGTGCTACCAGTAATCCTAAACAATACCATGCTTATCACTCATGTCCCATCTACACAAGCTATTTTCATCAAGCCCACTCAAAGAAGCCCAAAATTTCATGATTTAAATGCAAGCTATTTAACCCAAACAACAATTACAAGATATGAAATAGAAAGTCCCTAGATAAATACCAGCTTTGGAGTTAATAAATTTAGGAATTATCTTTTCACCCTATATATCGCCTCATGGATATGAAGCTATGTAAGATAGATAACTAAATTCATGAATACTCCATCAGGGTCATAACAGTGAGCATGATTATTCTTTATTAAATAATCAGTATCAAGGATACTACAATATAAATCATACAATTCCACTGCTAACAAAATTAAACTTTCATGTATTATTCACATGAAGAATCCAAGTTTCAGCTTTGCTATGAAATTATGTACATCACATAAAGCAAGCCTCCTAGTATAAAATACATGATATGCTCAGTTTTTAGTCAATTTGCATGCATTCAAATACTATCTTCCCATACTTTGAATTAAAATTAATTTGTTATGAATAATAAATATCGTATTCCTAGTAAGAGAAAAGAAAAAAAAATTAAAAAAAGTTGAGGAAAGTAATCATAGTATCTCAACAATGTTGGAGTCTCCTTGAGAAAGTCCATGTAGACATAATTACGGTATACTAACTCGATGGTTAACAGTTTGAACCAATGTTCAATTTTATTTGTTAATAGTTTGAACTAAGGTTCGATTTTGTAATTTTTTATTAGTACGAATTAACTTGGAAACAGTACAATAGTCAATTTTCCAAGCATTAACTTGTATATTTAAAGATGAATTAACATAACTAGTAGAAGAGAGTAGGATGTCTCTAATTTTGACATATATTTTTCATTTTACATATCTTAATAGGTAACATCATATAAGAGATAATTGTTGGTAACTATAATTAATTCGAATATAATTTATTTGGTCGCAAAGTTTGAATGAACACTAACACTACTACATAAATGGGGTTTTAAGATAATATTTAAGGCAATTTTTGGGTAAATTGTCTTAACTTGAGACAAAATAAAACTTGTGTTTTGTCTTAAATATTATCTTTAAGCGGGTGTCTCAAATTAAATCGTCTTAAAATTAAATGGTTTTAAAATATTGTCTCTATAAATACAATACATAACACAAGCATTTTTGTCTCTCCAGAGACAGTTTCATTTTTGTCTCTCAAGAGACAATAGTAGCACTACAACACAAAGGGGGGTTTTAAGACAATTTTTGGGTAAATTGTCTCAAATTATTGTCTTAAAAATTGTCTCTATAAAGACAATAGTTGGAATCAAGGACATATTGTATTTATGGAGACAATATATTTAATCCTATCTATTGTCTCTATAGAGACAATATAAAACAATGAATCCAAAAAAATATATCACCATTAAAATAAATCAATATAAAAATATTTAATTAAAAAATATATATAATATCATTGAATAATTCACATTAGGGTACAGAGGAATCGAACCACCAACCTCCTACATGGCAGGTGCTCTTCCATTGAGCTGGCACTCTTTAAAGAATTATGTCAGGAGATATGGCAGTCCTTGAAATTGTATAATAGGCATTGATTTTTAAAAAACGTTCAATACATGATGGCATAATCCTTGTAAAATATATAATCATGCAATCCTTTATTTTTAACTTAATAAAAAAATAACTCAATGGATTTAGCTCAGTGTGACACCCTTGTAGTTGGACTTGCACAAAAAGATAATAATAAACAATAATCGACAAACAAATTAATCTAGCCATACAAATAAAATCAAATAGAATTAGCACAAGCAATAAAACCACTACCCAAAGAGCTACACCAACTTTCTAGTAGGCACTGATGACACATATGATGTACACAAAAAGCCATGACTGCATCTCCAACTCATTCAAGACAGATTGGGCACTCTCCTCATTCACCATTACTAATTTCTTTGACCACTCCTTCAATGTAGGCTTTTGAAAGTATATAACTAGAATATCCATTAACATGGATTTGGATTCCTAGAAGAAAATTCCTTGCCCCCTTATACATATCAAATGACTGTTGTGTATCACTCCATTTGCTGATAAAGTAGCAATTAGAAAAAATTCCATGCCATCTTATTCAAATTAGAACACTGTTGTGTATCAGCCCAACTGTTATCATTGTGTATCACCCCAACTGTTGATAACTTATCAATTAGAACAAGGTATCACCCCAGCTGTTGGACACCACAAGGTATAGCACTTAAATTGTGACATCCTATTATAATCTATAAAATTGAAGCTGTGAGATGAAATCAAAAATTTTCAACAGTAAAATAAAAACCATGTAGGTTTCAGTTTTTTTGAAAAATGCAACTCTTTAATGCATTGTAGCAATGGTGCATTTGCATTCTTTACAATAGATTTGCAAAAACCCTGGCTATAGAAGTAACATACTAAACAAAATGGTAATAGTGAATTAACATTTGGTAGCAAGATTTTGTAATAGTTTGGTTCTAGGTGGAAATATCAATTTGATTGTGGGTAAACAAAGCTTCAATAAATGTATGTATGAAAGCACAAGGTATGACAAAACATGGTGCTAAATTGTATAAAAAAAATTATTGCAATACCATTAGTAGCCTAAGTGTCTAGGGAGTCATTAATTTCCTATGAGATGACAATAAAAATTTATTATAAGAAAAAAATACTATTCATTTGAAATGTAGCATTTCCCAAGTGTTTGTATGGAACAAAAATAGTTTGAAAAAACATCACTGACACTAAGCCCATTTCCATTGTTTCAATTCATCATCTATGCATTTCTCATCACATTTAATAAATGCATTTCTTATATTCTCCATTCAAGTCAATAAGAACTATTGCATACTGATAGTTTCAAAAACTCTGTACTTGTTTGCTTGATCAATGTGCTTAGTATAAAATTGGCAATTGACAACAACCTCAAAATTCACAATTATTTTATGAATTTTCTATCTCGTTCACCCGAGTCAAGCTAAGAGTTACAAATTCCTTGCACGAACCAACTCTTGGGATCATCAAATCGTAAACCTCTAACAATTATATACAGTGTTGCATTAACATCCAAAGCATATTCTCTACCTACATTCATATAGGTGAAAAAATGCCAACCCCAAATATGGCAGCCTAAACTTTCACCTCAAACAGTAAACCATGGAGTTATTAGTTGTTTTCAATCTTGAAGAGAATTTGGCATTTTAGCTTAATATGTTCCCATGTGACACCATATCCTCCCTCCACTTCAATCTCACTTGCATTTTTTGTCATGGTTTCAAGGAGTCTAAAGCCTTGAACAATTCAATTTATTTCTATCTATTTATACCATATATTTGATCGCAAATGTAGTCTAACAATCCAAAGACTATTATGTTGTTTTAGTAGACAAAACTCTTATAAAAAACCTGATTTGAAAAATTATAGAAACACAAATATAGAAGTTCTTTCCTCTTTCTTTCTAATAATATAAATTAGATCCATTATAAAATCATTGATCCCAAACTGAAGCAAAATGTAAAATCCATTACGAAAACATTGATCCTAAATTGAAGCAAGAGGTGGAATTACCATTAAGAGGCAACATTGAAAATGAGTAGAACCTTGCCTTTGTAGATGCCCAGATCCACATCATTACCCCTAATGTCCTACATACAATATAACAGTGTCCATTAGAATCTCATATGAAAATATGCAAATGGGTGTAGAGAATAATAATATCAGAGAAATAAAGTCAAATAATCAAACTAAAATTAAACTACAAGTTACCTTGACTGTGAGGTCGTGCACCGAGGAATTTTTTTCTGATGAGGGCCCACTAGCTATTGCTAGAATTAGAGATAACGCAATATAAGGCCAAGTGAAATATTTTGCCGAGCACTCTTGGCTGATTCAAAGTAGGCATATGAGAATGATATGGTATTAGCAGAAAGTGAAGGGCATATGGATCATGGGAGGGTATAAGAGGGTTTATATAGGGAGGCTTCTAAATCTAGGTAACAAAGAAAATGCACATGAATATTGGAGGAAAGGTGGGGGAGCATAGGGACACATATGAGTGATAGGTGGTCAAGAAAACATGTAGAACATCTCAACATTTTATGAGGCCCATATCGATATTGATGCCATCTAATATTCAAATAGATATTCCAAAACCCCATTGCTCTAGAAACAAGGAAATGAATTATTTAAGTCAACAACCTATGCAATTTGTAGTAAGGAAACTAGATAAAAAGATTCACAAGTTTCCATTTGAAAACTTGGTAACATTATATTTAATTTGTGCTCAATTACTAGGATGGGGAAAAATCAAGTCTTTGAGATGTGACATATAATAAAATAACATGAATAAGTGCTGAGTTTCGATAAATGAAAGAAAATAGATAAGTTTATGCATCTCACGAGTCCACAGGTGATAACCCAGTCTAAAAAAGAATATCAAATCTAAAAATAACTCCATGATGAATATAAAATAGGTAGCAGTAGTCCACTCCAGAGAAAAATCCAACGTATAAAGCCAAAAATGAATTTTTTGAGGACTGAAAATGGCACTAAAGACACCACAAAAGTTTTCCAAGAAAGATTCATCTTCAAAATAGTTATTATTATTAATCTCTTTGAACCATTTAAAATAATAATAATATAGATGTACCTTACAATGAAATTTGCCTCCAACAAGTAACCCAAGGAATCAACAATACATAATATAGAAAGGAACCAAAGGATGGCCCTATTGAATAAACTAATGTAACACTATCCACAGGGATAAGGCTTTGTGATGAAAACTAAGGCCAAGGCATTGCATAAAATATCACTCATTATACCCACACACTGTGAATTAGAACCTAAGCACATCAACCATATTAAAAAATACCCCATTTAGAAAACATAAAAACATTTTCTACTTCGCTTTTGTCAAAGAAGAAAAAGGGAGGTAATATTCTTTAAATCCGCGTATCCTGGAGATTTCGCTTTTCTCTTGTAGTGTTAGCTCCTAGCCATTATTTTTACTCCTTGATCATATACCAGGACTTGATAATTTATGATGTTGTGGTCATTGTTTGAAGGGCTCCCTTACACCCCAGAATTAGTCGTCTTAATTCCATGTCCTATCTTGTACAGGTTGGTCAAAGGTTTGTTGTCTTTCCACATGAAATCGAGAACATTTATATTTTTATTTAAGGGATAAAGTCCCCTATGTATAATTTAATTTCAATCCTTTACTGCTGAACACTACAGTTATTATTATGGACTGTAAACATCTATACCGAGCTAAATATCTTAACTGATCATTTGTTTTAATTTAGTAAATTTTTTCTTCCATATTTCATGTCCTATAACACTCAAATCAAAATAAATTATTCTTATGTTTCAATATCAGTAGCCCATTTATTTGAGTTATACCTACAATATACAATCATTATTCCATTGTTATATATATATATGGATGTGTATTCTAGAGTTATTTTATTTCATTATGAACTATAGAGAATTGGGAAAGGAAAATGGTCAATTGAAATAGATTGATTACTTTTGCTCTTTGATGTAAAATCAATGTCTTTGTATTTTCTGGTGTCCCATCTACCTTAAGTAGACTGCAATATGTATCAAAAAAAATTGCGATTAGGCCATTGGCAACCTTTTCCTTTGTTTTGTATTTGAATTCATCCACAACTATATTGTGCATTTCTTTATCAACATGGTTGAGCTTTACCTCATCCTTTTTGTAGGGCATTGTCCTATTGCATGTTCCTCCAAGTCACTATAAATAGAAATATCATGTGTGTCCCCACACAATCAGTGTTGTTTTAGCAATTTCCAATATTTACATGATTACACATGTATTCTTAGCTCTTTGATATCGTATTAACAAGATTATGTGCAACTTGCACATGGTTGTGAAGCTAAAATTTGCATTAGCGTATTCTTGGCGTTCCACTCAAACCCAAATTTGGGACTACCAATTGACATATTTTGGTGATAATTCATTTCGATGTTGTATGCATAACCAAAAAAAAAAATTTCTACTTCAAGCACAACAAGGAAAGACAAATCTTTCCCAAATTCCCAAACCTTGACAAGATGAACTACCGTGTATCTTTGCACCTTTAGGGGAAATGTTATTTTGTATTATCTATACATAAGAGATATATCGATATATCTTTTCACTTATTTATACATGAAAGGAAATACAAATATTCATTCACATGGGGAGTATGGTTGCAACAAACATGAAAGAAAATATTTACATAAAAAAATCCCCTCCATAGTGAGTAACGATCTATAGAGTAACAAGAAAATATAAGTAGTGAGCAGTTATTGGATGTGAATTCATTTTCTAAGAGCATCCTTACCATTGATGTTTAAAGGGGACAAATAGCATAAATTGATTAGAAACATGGGAAAATTTAGGGCTAATATTCGGCAGTGGGTTAATTTTCCATGATTTTTCCAAAAAAGAGATTCGCCAATTTCCATTTTTTATAAAAATGATTCGCCTAAATTTTATAATATAAAATTATTTTACATTAAAAATCGCCAAGAGAGTATGTATAAAATCATAAAAAATTTGAATAATTTTACAAATACATCAATAAACATTTTATAGTTTTCATATTATGGACTAGTGAGATTCGCTAATTTTTGAAACTTCAAGATAATTTTCCATCCTTAAAAACAGTCCCCAGATGAAACAGTGTAATAGCAATGTTACTACACCAATTGGACCACTAATTTTCACTATCATGGAGAAAACAAGCAATGATTAGTAGCTTAGAAAGATGTTTAGACTCTGCACCAATAGGGGGTCAATAGGGGGAAGTTTCTTGCAATCAATGACCATTAATTTGTGTTGGTGTTTCCATCAATGTTAAAGAGGGATATTTTTTATTTTTTTGTTTTCATTGATGATGTTGTGAAACCAGCTCCAAAAAGAGAAGAAAAGAGATATCAACGCCTTAGAAATAAGCCACTTTTAGGGGGTAGCCTCCAATACATTACATGAATGAAAAATTCTTGGATGATTCAAATTACAAAACCCCCTTTCTATATATAGGAATCCATGTGGGCCACAATGTAATCCTAGTGGCCACAATTAAACCCAGCCGACCTAACAATAATAATTTAAGGGGCACAACAATAACAATATAACAGTAAGGAAGCAATAATAACAATAAGGGGGCTACACTAACAACTATAAGGGACTACACTAGTAATATAGGGACCTAACATGCCCTCTCCTTCAAAAAATCATTGTCCTCAATGCTTGAGTAGCTCTGGATGCTTATGTATAAAGTTATCATCCTTCCATGTGGAATCTTCAGTAGGTAAGTTCTTCCACTTGATGAGATACTCTTAAATTGATCGATTTCGAAACTGTCGAGTTCTTGTTTCCATGACTGCTTCAGGTTCCAATATGATTTTTCCCTCCTCATCAAGTTCTAGCAATATTGTTTGAACTGGAATATTTTCACCTATAACCTTCTTTAAGCATGAAACATGGAAAATTGGATGCACTCATGAAGAAGCAGGAAACTCCAATTTGTATGCCGTAGTACCAATCTTTTGAAACGCCTTGTAATGACCATAGTACTTTGACAATAATTTGTTATCCTTCTTAGCTTTCTTGAGGGAAATTTGTTTGTATGGTTGTAGTCGTAAAAATACCCAGTCTCCAACATCAAAACTTCTCTCGTTGCAATGTTGATCTGCCTATTGTTTCATTCGATTTTGTGCCAAATGCAGGTTGTCCTTTAAGAGTTGAATAACTTCTTGTTCATGCTCGATGTGATATTCCATTGCTTGAGCCTTCAAATTTTCTCTTAAAGATGATGTGATGGATGGTGGATGATATCCATAAAGTGCCATAAATGGGGTCATTTTTGCCACAGTATGGAAGGAAGTGTTATACCACCATTCAGCGAGAGGTAACCACTTGACCCATTGTGTTTGTTTATCAGATATAAAACAACGAAGATATCCTTCCAAACATTTATTTACAATCTGAGTTTGACCATCGAATTGAGGATGATAAGATGAGCTATGAGCTAATTCAGTACCCAAACAAGAAAATAACTCTGTCCAAAAATTTCTAGTAAAAATGGGATCTCTGTCTCTCACAATAACCCTTGGGTTTCCATGTAGCTTTTGAATTATGTCCATAAATGTAGTAGAAACTGCACTTGCTTTAAATGGATGAGATAATGCACAAAAGTGTGCATACTTGGTAATTCTATCAACAACCACCATGATGACACTCTTTCCTTTGGACTTAGGTAAACCTGTGATAAAATCCATTGAAATATCCTCCCAACGTTGACTTGGAATGGATAAAGGTTGTAGAAGACCCAGGGTCTTAATTGTCTCAACTTTATTCTACTGGCAAACCAAGAATTCCGCCACAAAATTTTGAATATCAGATTTATGTCCATCCCAAAAAAATTCTTTCTTTACCCTATGGTAAGTTTTTAAAAATCCTGAGTGTCCTCCTAAAGGAGAAGTGCGTAATTCCAAAAGAATATTTTGTTTTAGTTGGGAATTCTTACAAACATATAAGTGATATTTGTACCATAAGGAATCATTTTTTCCAACTAAATGTATTAGATGTACTAGGATCTTGCTACAACTTTTTAATGAGTGTCCACACTTCTTCGTCCTTCTTCCATTAATCTCTCCCTTCATTTATCCAATCTAGTTGGATAATAGAAATGGCACAAATCAATGCTCCACCTCTTCATTCTTTCTTGAGTGTGCATCTGCAACAACACTTAGCTTCCATTTTTTGTAGATTATTTCAAAGTCATAACCCAACATCTTTGTGACCCACTTTTGCTACTCTTCTGAAGATAGTCTTTGTTCCAAAAAGTGTTTAAGACTATCATAATAAATTTTTACCTTGAAGTGTATTCTCATTAGGTAAGCTCTCCATTTATTTAGTGCATGCAGTATTTCTAACATTTCCTTCTCATAAATAGGTTTTTGCAAATACTTTCCTTTCATTGGATAACTTTCAAAAGCAATGAGTCTTCCTTCTTGCATTAAAACAACACCAATTCCATTTCCTAAGGCATCATATTCAACAATAAAGGTTCTTGTGAATTTTGTCGTAGCTAAGACTGGTGCTAGGCACATTGCCTCTTTAAGATGTTCAAATCCCTTAGTTGCTTCAGGAGTCCATGAAAATGCATCTTTCTTCAATAATGTTTTTAGAGGTGCTGCTATTCTACCATAATTCTTAGCAAACTTTCGATAATACCTTGTTAACCTGAGAAATCCTCACAACTCCTTTATTTTTGTGGGGACTTTTCATTCCTTAATGGCTTTAATTTTGTTAGGGTCTACCTTAACACCCTTGTGAGATACAATATGACCCAAATATTCCACCTCTTGTACTCCAAAGAAACATTTAGATGTTTTTTCATATAATTGTTTCTCCTGTAATCGTTTGAGCACCCTGTCAACATGTTGAACATGATCCTTCCAAGACCTCTTGTAGATTAGTATATCATCAAAAAATACTAGCACAAATTTTATAAGGAAGGGTTTGAAAATGGAATTCATCAACCCTTGAAATGTAGAAGGTGCATTGGTAAGGCCAAAAGGCATGAAAAAAAATTCATAATGACCCTCATGAGTTCAGAATTTTGTTTTAGGAATATCTTCAATATTCATTATAATTTGATGATATCCTGAACGAATGTCAAACTTGGTAAAATAAATTGCTCCATGTAATTCATCCAATAATTCATCAATCACAGGAATGGGAAATTTATCTTTAATAGTGAGCTTATTGAGCTCCCTATAATCTGGCCACATGCAGTGACTCCATTTTTCTAGAAACACACAGAGCAGAGAAAGAACTTTGACTAGGTTGAATTATACCCGCCTCTAACATTTCTGCAATCATATGTTCAATTTCGCTCTTTTGTACATAAAGATATCTATAAGGCCTGATGTTTGGAGGAACACTTCCTGGAATCAAATGAATAGCATGATCATGATCACGAATAGGTGGGAGTCCTTTGAGAGTTTCAAAAACCTTGGAATGATTGTCCAAGTATTTTTGGAGATCTGCAGAAATAGATGATTTTGATGTTGGAACTTGTAGTGAGCATAATTGTGCAATTATACCTCGTTGTTATTTCTTTAGAAGCTTTTTCATGACATTAGAGCTTATTATCTTTCCCATCTGCCCTACACTATCCCGTAATTCGACTTCCTTTCCTTCTGAAAAAAAAAATTCAAGAAAAGTTCTTGAAAATTAAAAGCTACCATTCCCAAAGATTGTAACCATTGTACTCCTAGTACAACATCAGCACCTCCCATAGGAATGGAAAGCATTGGACTATTCAATACATATTCCCCCATGGTTAGCTTGATATTAAGGCATTTTCCAGAGAAATTTATAGTTCCTCCATTTGCAACCATCACTTGACATTCTGGTGCTGGGTATAGGAAACAATTCAATTCCTTAGCTACCTTACAATGAATAAAATTATGGGTACTACCTGAATCAATCAACACTATTAACTTTTTCTTCTTGATATTTCCTTCTATCTTGAGAGTTTGAGGAGTGGTAATTGCTGCCAATGCATTACACGAAATGGTTGGACTCATTTCTTCCTCTTCTTGGGTTGGTTCCTGGTATATATCCTCTTCTTGTTCATTTTCTTTTTCCTCTTCACAATCTATGTAAACTAATTTCTTCTCAGCACACTCATGACCTTTAGTGTATTTGCTATCACAACTGTAGAAAATCCCTTTTGCTCTTTTTTCTTCCAATTGTTGTGGTGTCGACCTTGTAGGTTGTGGAAATATAGGAGTAGCAACACTTCCCTCTTTATAGAAGTGAGTGGTAGGCTTCCTTGTTGCCATAATTTTACACTAAATTTTTCTTGCCAACTTAAATTCCTTCTCCAATGAATTAGGTTCCAAAATTCAAACTTCATGTTGGATTTTATTCTTTAAAGTACCTATGAAGAGATCAATCCTATGCTCCTTTGGAATATTAGTTACCCTTATATTCAATTTTTGGAAGTCCTCAATGTCATCCCCCACTAAAACCTTTTGTTTGAGATTTATCAATTGGCTAAAGAATGTGTTGCTCTCTGTATCCTCATAATGTGCTATCATTTCCTCTGCAAAAATTGACCAAGTGACAATTTTTTTACGTGAGAAAATCCATCAATACCATACAAATGTATTTTGTTCCAAATGTAAAGTTGCAATGCGTACCTTTTTTTGTTTTGCACATTATGGAGATCAAAATATTTCTCTATCTGTAGTATCCATGTTACAGGATCATTTCCATCAAATTTCCTCATATCCATTTTTGGAATATGGTGGTTCTTCCCACCAACATTAGATTTTATGAAATCACGATTAAAATTTATTTTGTTGTCATCATGAGTTTCCTCTACTATCTTTTCACCATTAGGAAACATTTCTTGTATCCACTTTGTCAAACCTTCCATGTCTGATTTTATATCATTCTTCATGTTTTCCATTTTCTCATCGATCTTAGCTTCCATGTCATCCATCTTATATTCCATGCCAGCTACCATGCCATCTATCTTAGATTCCATGCCATTCTTCAAACCATCCATCTTAGATTCCACGCCTTTCTTCAAACCATCCATCTTAGTTTCCATGTCTTTCTTCAAAACTTCCATGTCATTTTTTGTTGCTCTTTGCGAGAGAGAAATTTGTTGCACTTGCTCTTGTAATTTTGATATGTCATGTTACCATTCTTCATCTTCATGAATCATATTAGAGCCTTCTAAAGGCTTAATGGGTGTTGAATTTTTTTGAGGGGCCATTTTAGAATCCAATATTGATATATATTCTACAATATGCCCTTGGAATCAATTCAACTTGATTCTTCAAACAAGACTTATGCAATTTGGGGAAAAAAATACACACCTTTTACTTGATTTTGAGGAGCTCTATATTGAAATTGAATTATCTATATAATTGTGGATCCTTAACATCTGACATTTGGCCTTGTCATAGCCCTCTGAAGCTTCTTTCAAATGTCATAGGTCTGACCTGATTTGGATTCTTCAAGGCAAAGATATGTCCAATCTCCCAAAATGACCCAATTATGGATTGGTTCAGTAGAGCGAACTTGTACAACTTGCCACGTCTTCCTGTTTCCTCCTTCGGATCTAAAATTGATAGAAAAGAAACTATATTATGTGTACCTGTGGCCACTTTTTACATCATTCCAATCCGATGCTCAGAGAGAGAGAGTTATGAATATTTTCCCACGATAACCTCTTTGTGATGAAATTCGGGAGCTTGAAAAATACCTAATTTCCACAGATTGTATCGCTGAAAATATTGTGAACCAAGCTCTGAAATTTTGCGACGACGTTCCTCTAGATTTCAGCTTCGCTCTCCAAAAATTTCAGCTTCTGAATCTTCATAGAAACAAAGTTATAGCGAAAATTCCACGATGACCTGTTTAGGTTAAATTCAGGAGCCTGCAAAAAGCCCTAACTTCCACAGATCATATATTTGAAAATATTGCAAACCGAGCTCTAAAATTTTTTGATGATGTTCCTCAAGAATTTAGCTTCGCACTCTAAAAATTTCAGCTTCTTAACCTTCATAGAAAAAACTTTATAGCGAAAATTCCACGATGACTAGTTTGGAGTAGCGAAAACCCTAGAATCCAAAGCTCTGATACCAAATGTTGTGAAACCAACTCCAAAAAGAGAAGAAAAGAGATATCAATGCCTTATAAATAAGATACTTCGAGGGGGAAACCTCCAATACATTACATGAATGAACAATTCTTGGATGATTCAAAATAAAAAACCTCCTTTCTATATATAGGAGTCGACAGGGCCACAATGTAATCCTAACCGGCCTAACAATAATAATTGAAGGGCACAATAATAACGATATGGGGGTTACAAGGGTAAAATAATAAAAATAAGTGGTTTACACTAACAAAAATAAGGGACTTTACTAGTAATATAGGGACCTAACATGTTTCAAACTATACTCATGCACTTCCATTGATGACAACATGTTTTCATTGATGACAACCAATGTTATCATCAATGGAAGTGCATGAGTATAGTTTGAAGTGTTTGAGTTTGTTTTTAATTGATTTCATAATTTTTTAATTGATTAATCAAATGTTTCATTAATTAGAAAAGTGGTTAATTAAGGTCTTATCATCCACCAATCATTGGTCAAAAATGGTTATTCACTATGGCTTGAAGTCAACCCAACAATGCATTATGAAACTGTCCAATGAACTCAAACAAGTGAAAATTTAAATGGTTTATGTAATTAAAAATTTGAAAAATATGTATTAATCCATGGTTTAGTTTAACCACATCCTTATTCCAAGATTTTTGTATTTACTATGGTAAATAACCTTGGTTTTGAGGTCGACCCAAGTTTGATCTATGAACCATATAACCTATAATATCTTTCTGATGTAGTAAATACGATGGCACGTGACCTATAATATTAGTACTATGTGGTGGTACTATTGCATCAACCAATAATAATGTATGTGATGTGTCAGAGCTATGGTGAGAGAGGACAGTTGACAACAAGTATGAGATGAAATGCATATTGAAGCTTGTTCTTAATTCATCGTGTTGAGAGCTTAGAAACCCATCTTTGATGTAGTGTGATGTGAGCACTAAAAATGGTTTTCTAATCTGGCAGTGTGATGTTGGATATATTGTACGGTTGGTTATGTCTATGATCCGCATGTAGTGCAATGGCCTACAACAATGATGGTCCACATCAGTGAATAAGTGAAGCAGTCTGGTGTTTGCGAGTTGTTTCTTTCCTAGTTTAAATAGAGCACATTCTTGATCTGGTTGAATCGATGCACATATTATTTAAGTTAATGATGCCTAATATCTAACTTTTTCTATGGTAAATTTTTTTGATGGTTTACATTTTGCAATGGTGTGCAATTATAAGATTTTGAGATACAAAGATTTAGATTTGCAAAACAATGAAAAAACATGCAAGAGAAAGAAGGAATGAGCAAGAATAGAGAAAAGAATGAAATTAATTATTCAATATTAGTTTTGGAATAAATACATAAAAGAAACTAAGTTAAGCTTAGTTGTACATGCACTAACTATGGATAGTTGAAGCTAACTAAAGCTAAGTGTGCTTTATGTTCTTCTAATGTGCACATGCATCACATGAAAGTAGTAAGTTAACTAACTAAGCAAGTGCACATCACATGCAAGTAGTAATTCAACTAACTAAGCCAAGTGCACAGCACATGCAATATTTAGAGTTTAACTAAAGCTAATCTAGGTGCATGTGCACCAACACAGCTATTCTAGGTGCATGTACACCAACAGCCCCCCTTAAGCTATTATGCAAAAGTAGAGAAAAGACAACTGCTAAGAAGTCGTGTCCTTCACCCTAAGATGATATCGCAAGAATCGAAACTTTTGCTCAGTGATAGTCTTGATGAAGATATCAGCAATGTGCTCAAAACTAGGATAGTACTGAAGATCGATGATCCCATCATGAATGACTTCTCTAATGAAGTGCATGTGGATCTCGATGTGTTTGGTCCACTGCCATTGCACTGGATCTCTACAAAACTTTAGCGTAATTTTATTATCGCACCAGATGAAATTTGGACGATGGACACTGATCCCAATCTTAGATAGGAAATGTTGCAGCCAAATGGCCTAAATAGTGGCATTTACTACTCCTCTATACTTGGCCTCTGTTGATGATAAAAAATGGTAGCCTGCTTCTTGCTTGACCAAAAAATTGGGCTGGATCTCAAACTAAGTACATAACCGGAGATGGACTTGCGATGAATGGTGTCACTAGCCCAGTCTGAATCTGTGAACCCAATGAGATTCAAATAACATTTGGTTGCATAATGAATCCCATAGGTGATTGTACCCTGGACATATCGAAGGATGCACTTTGCAGTGTTCCAGTGTAAACTCATGTGGCTCCTGCATGTATCTGGAAATTGCTCCTATGGCATATGAGAGATCAAGACGGGAGTGAGTGAGATAAAGAAGACTTCCCACAAGCTAACAGTACAATGTGCAATAAACCGATGGTGTGTCTTTGCCATTCTCAAGCTTTATCCCCGATAAGAAAGGTGTGGTTGTTGGCTTGCAGTCACTCACGTGAAATCGTGCCAAAAGATCTCTAGCATACTTTGGTTGAGAAATGATAATCCCAGAATCACTCTAATTGATCTCTAGTTCAAGGAATAAATTTATCAAGCCCATGTCTACCATAGAAAACTACTTATGCAATGAAGATTTAATCTTAGTAATGATAGAAGCTGAACTACCTGTTATCAAAAGATCATCTACGTATAGTACTATGATCACCAAGGAGTCATTTTTATTCCAAAAATAAATATTGGAATCAGATTTGCAGTGTACAAAATTTTGAGATAACAAATAAGAATCCATATTTGCATACCTTGCTCTAGGTTCCTGCTTCAGGCCACAGAGAGACTTCTTTAGTTTGCATACCGGAGATGAATTGTGCATGTATCCTGGTGGCTGTTCCATGTAGATTTCCTCCTCGAGATCACCATAAAGAAAGGCATTCTTCACATCCATATGATGCACCTCCCATCCTCTTGTAGCTAAAATGGAGAGAGTTAGCTGAATTAAATCCACGCACACTGGAGCAAAGTTCATCATGTCAACATCAGTATTACTGAAACCTGCTGCTCAATTCCAAGCCTACATCTAATTAATTTAGCTATTTGATGATTTTCTTATTTTAAACTAATTTTTAGACCATGAAAGTGGATTAATGGTATAACCAAAATCCAAGTCCGGTTCTCAATGAGAGACAATATCATCCACTATGCCCAGCCCAGATGCCTACCTGCTTTGGTTGGAACTCGATTAACTGGCACCATGGGCATGGCATGATTAGCTCCATATCAGAGAGTATTATGATCTTCTCTCAGATGAGACAGAGGCAGGATCATCAAGGATATCACTCCTGCTATGCCATTTTTGTGTTGAAGGTGGTCGAGAATCTTACGAACTACATGCAGAAGTATGATCTCGATGTTCAACAACTGGTTTTCCAACAGGCGTCACAGGAAAAGACTCATCTTCATCAAAATTCTGATCTGAAGTTTCATCTGCATACTCATCATATATGATGGAACTTATATGTCTGTCCCTATTGTGCATGTAAAAAATATCTTCGCTGTAACTTACACTCCTTCTTCATTGTTTCTAAAGGTTTATACTTGCCAATATATACCTTGACTAAACTGTCATAATATCCAAAAACATGGATGCTTTAATTTAGCCAGCTCGTAAAATGCGCCCATGCTCAGATCCAAAATAGAAATGATTTGTACCGTTCATGCCATTGGGGTCTAAAATGTTTTTTTCTTGAATATGATGAAGAGAGATCTGTTCTATATGTATGAGGCACAATTGATAGCTTCAACCCACAATTTTGACGAAAGAGATATTCCATGCAACATGCAATTAGCCATCTCTTTCAAAGATCAATTTTTCCTTTCAGCCACACCATTTTTCTGTGGAGTGTAGGGAACTGTATGCTGCAACTGTATGCCTGCTTGATTACAAATATTCTTGATATCTTTGTTGACATATTCCGTCCCATTATCTGTTCGGAGTATCTTGATGCATTTTCCAAATTTATTCTCCGCATGTGCTTTGAAAATCTTTAGATGTTGAAAAACTTCAGACTTGATTTTCAAGAAGTAAACCCACGTGAATCTCGTGTAATCATGTATAAATGACAACACATATATTGCTTTTCTCATTGAAAGCACTGGAAACGGATCCATGAGATCACTATGTACAAGTTCCAAAGGTGAAGAGGTTCTCCATGCATGCCCCTTCTCAAATTTGTCTTGTGTATGCTTTCTAAGAGCACATCCATTACAAACACCATTTGAAAATTCAATGGTCGGAAATCCTTTGACCATCCCTTTCTTGCTAAGCTGTTGCATATATCTGAAATTCAAGTGCCCAAATCTCTCGTGCCAAATCCTACTTTCTTCATTTTAATGCGTAAGTAGTAGAATGGAATCTGATTGAGGAACAAAATCAGAAAATGTATACAGACGAGATTGGTCATTTACCTTGCCAGATGCAATCTTCAAGTTGGTTTGCATGTCATAAATGCTCACGAAATCCACGGTAAATTCAACTTTCCTTATGCTGCATATGTGTGTCATCTGATACATTGAGAGAAGAGTCACATAAATCCTTGGAATATGTAATACATTCTCAAAACATCCATCTTCGAATTGCACTCTTCCGTGTCTAGTTGTTGCAACTGCAAAATTATCCCCCATGAGAATAGGAGGCCTTAAGTATGCATGTAGAGGAGAAAAGGGTTCCTTTGAAGAAGCCATATGATATGAAGCCCCTAAATCGATGATCCATTCTTGTGGTGCAGAATGAAGAGCCATCAAATCATGCCCATTACCTCTTGGATCTGGTGCTTTTTCTCCAGACTTCTTCTTGGCATTCTCAAGAATGTGGTCTCCAAGATTGTGTTGCTAGAGTGTTTGTGCCATAAGATCTATATTCTTCTTCATGCATGAAGATTCAAGGTGAAAACCACGATGGCGATAATTTCACATTGATTTCCCTTTCCTTCCTTTCCTTTCCTTTGAGCTGGATGATCCATCAAGGTGTTAGGATTTCCTCCCTTTCTTGGATCAGGATCCTTCTTCCCTTTTCCTTTTTGATGTTCTTTGGAATTTGCCTTACCTTTTGATGCACAGTAAGTGCATGCGCTTTGGAATTTTTAAGTGTGCCCATTTTGATGAGCTTATCTTTCTCATGCATCAAACACTGAATAAAATAATCTAGTGAGGGAATCTTCCAAACTGCACCGGTTGTAGATCTTACTTTGTGGAATGTAGAGATGAATATTGCATACTCTGGACCAAGTTTTGATAAAATGGAAAGAATCAAATAATTTTCTTGCTTGGATTTTTCGATCCCGCATCCTTTCAGCTGAAGCAACAAGGCTTTATACCTTGTGAAAAAATCTTGAATGTTCTAAAAATTTCTTGGATCTAATGAGTTTAACTCATTTTTGAGAATGTGACCTTTCATTTCATCCTGTTTTCCAAACAATCCTTCCAAATTTTTCCATGCTTCATTTGGATTTGAACATGATTCAACATGAAATAGAAGTTATGGAGAGATAGATAAACATAGAATGTCGAAGGCCTCATCCATACGATTTAAATATCTTGTTTTCTCCATTTCCGATGTTTGCTCAACTTTTGTTTCCATGGTTATTCGAAATAAGCCTCTAATTCTGAGATGAAGTAGTATCTTTGGCTTCCATTCGAAGTAATTATATGGAGTAAGAATTTCCGATTGTGGAAACTCCAATTTAGACTCCATTATTTGTTGTTGCTTCAATCTTTCGAACCAACAAATAAAAATTTCTTGCGCACTGATAAAAAATCCCTGCGCTCTGATACCATGTAAGATTTTTAGATACAATGACCTAGATTTGAAAAAAAAATGAACAAACTCACAAGAGAAAGAGGGAATGAGCAAGAATAGAGAAAAGAATGAAATTAATTCTTCAATATTAGTTTTTTCATAAATACATAAAAGAAACTAAGTTAATCTTAGTTGTACATGCAATAACTAGGCATAGTTAAAGCTAACTGAAGCTAAGTGTGCTTTATGTTCTACTAATGTGCACATGCACCACATGCAAGAAGTAAGTTAACTAACTAAGCAAGTGCACATCGCATGCAATTAGTAAGTTAACTAACTAAGCTAATTGCACATCACATGAAATACTTAGAGTTTAACTAAAGCTAATCTAGGTGCATGTACACCAACACAGCTAGTCTAGGTGCATGTACACCAACAACAATATGTAAATTTTTTATCAATGTGATGTGTAGTGCAATTTCTATAACCTTGTCATGTGTGTAAGAAGATGAACTCCAAATTCATATTTGATCTCTGAGTGATCATGTGTAGACTTTAGTCCTTGTGAAAAAGATTCAAAACTAAGACAAAATAACAAAAAAATAACTCAAGGAGCAGTGTGCAAGGCATTTGTCCTTGATTTGTTGCGACAGAGAAATGCATAGATCTCTGAGTCCATACAATGGTTTTAAGGCATATATATCTGAATAGAGAGATGGTCTCAACTAGATCGATGACTTCTAATATTGTTCCATTCCCACAGAGCTTAAGGTGTATGGCATATACCTAGAGTTAAAAATTGCGTTGATCAAGCAATTTTAATGTTACATATTGGTGAAATGGTAAATTTCCATCACAAAACGTGAAAGTATATCAATTAATCTGGTGCACGATTATTTCATGTGTGTTGAAAGCATAAGTTTTTATCTGATGCACAAGTATTAATTTTTTATGATGAAATTAACTAGTTTATGGTGAGATGGTCTACATATTATAGCATTAGCCTGGTAAGTCCTAAATTTTTCCTATGATCAAATGTTTGTGTTCTACCTGTAATGTTTGTTGTTTATGATGAAGTCCGCAATGCATGAAGATCCAAGTTTTTGTAATAGTAAAACCTTGATGGTGATTCTCTGAGTTGAGCGATGGTATCAAGTAATAAAATCATAGCCTATTGGTCAACCTGTTTAGGACTTAACTTTAATTTAAAGACCAAATATCTCACAGGGCTAAGTAACATTTGTTCTAGGATCCAAACAATTGTTGAATGACAAAGTTTTTGAATCATAATTTTCTTATTATGATAGGTTTGAAGCTTATCCCTTGTGATCAGATAGACCAAAGTGAAATGTGAAGAAATTGAGTCCGTGATTAAGTAAATAAGTTTGTTTTCTATGAAGTCTAATTGAATTTGTTATAATGTGATGTCAAGATACTGGGTTAAATCAGATCCTAGCATATAAAAACTCATGTGCTACCTTAAACATTAAAATTCTTCGTTAAAACGACAAATATGTTCATCTCAAAAATACACATGAAGGAAAGAGAGCCACATAAATAAAATACTGATATAAAAACATAAAAAAATTTCGACCAGATATTACAATGGGCGGCCTCTTGGCTCTCGGCCCTTCCAATTATTTCTCTTACTCTCTATATTCCTCACTTCCTCACTTCCTCGCTTATCTCTATTCCTTTTCACACTCTCACAAGTTACATATTTATACATAAATATGAATTTATTCCACTCCATAATTTCCTCCACACAAATCTCAACTTAAAATATAATTTTTATTTATCTTTTTTTGGACTCAACTAAGTCTCGTTTATGGAATTCTTAATCCCTAGATTATCTAACTAATTCAAATCCACTCACATCCTTAATTACTTAAGGAATATTTACAATAATCCTCACATTTATATTTTCTCTCCTAATTTATTAAAAATGAAAAAATTAATTAATAAATAATTAGAAATCATCAACCCCCTAATTACATAATTGAATAATGAAAATTTAGCTTTGATGCTTCTGCATCAGACTCCCCATGTAGAGAAGTTTCCATAGACTCCTGTCTATGAGGTCCTTCACTTTTCTGTAACAATGTGATAGCCACAAGTCCTCATGACTTGCTCCCTCCAGGATTCCAAACTCTATTTTCGTTGGTCCTTTAAAGTATAAAATTCATTTGGTAACTCATCACTCACTCTATCAATCAAATTCCATCGACTTCTCCAAAACTTTCTTTCGCTAATTCCTTAGAGCAATTCCTCTTTATCTAAGCCTTTCGTCTCCAACTGAGCTGAACTCTCAACTTTCTGGAATGGAGAATAGTCAAGAATTCCTTCTTGATTACAAATATAGTCTTTGATTGCTCTTATAGCAATAACTCTTTCATCCAGTGTTGTACCTGCATTCACCAACAAACTGTTAGTGTTAAAAATACAAAGCCTTCTGGTCTCTTTTGATGCTTCAAGCACCAATCTCCCATCATCGAATTTCTAGATTTCGGTAGATTTTGTTTTGAACCACTGAGTGCTTCCATATTTATCCTACTATATCAATGTTTCTGTCTCCTTTATGTCCCTATGGACATAACTTTCTTGCTACTTCTGATCTTCCATCTCAATGCCAAATAATTTCTGCTCAATTTCTCTAATTTCGACATCATCTCTGTTAATGTCATTTTTTGTACCTACACTTACATTATTATCTGAAAAGTTATAACATTCATTCAACTCTATAAACATTTCATCTCTATCATGCATAGTAATTGTAACTTCTTCTGGATCAGGTTCTGCAAGTTTTAATTCTCCATCAGGTTCCTTAAGCCATCGTTCCAAGAACTCGATTTCCATATGAAATATTTCCAACACTTTATCATAACCATCATTCCCAACTTCATTCTTCTTCTGGTAATCTTCCTGAGTTGTCCTGGTTTTGGCATCATCACATTGTAAACTTCCGTCAGCAAATTCACTAAACAAATACATTTTTTTACCTCCTTGGAATATTTCTTCGACATTTCCATTTTGCTTCTGCTCCATAACAGCTTCAACTTGTTGTCTTACCCCAAACAAAAATTCATTTATGATTTCTTCCTGCTACAAAAAATTAGTACCTTCCTCCTCTGAAAGGCATTATCCACCACACTTTACCTCAAGAGTTTCTTTCATCTCTATGACAATTTCACCAAACTGTCCACCATCTTTAGCATATCCTACAAACATACATAAACTATGAGATTTAAAAATGCAACGCTTTATATCCTCATCTGCTTCTCTTTCCAACACATCTTTAGACTCTTCTGAACTATACCAATAGTTCATGAGATCTTCCTTATTGATCTCTTCACCCAGAATTTTTCACCCTTTTCTCAGCCGCAAATAGAAACATCCATTTTTAACTCAGCCTCTCTGAGTTATTCACACCTCAACATCTGATCGAGCTTCCTCGGCTCTTCCGTCAACTGTATGTTTATCTGATTTTTCCTCTTTGTGTGTAGTCTCCGCCACTTTACCTTCTTTCTCATGGTCCAACCATGTGTCTAGTCTTTCACATTTTTTGGAAATAACTCCATTAACAATTCAAGGTGAACTATTATCTTAGCCTTCTTCTACTCGTACTCTTCATACGTCAACTGTTCACATATGCCACTTACCTTGGCATTTTCCTTCTTCTTTCTTCTATTGTGGTATTCATCAGATCTTCGGAAATGACTTTCAACATTCATCTTCCCCTCCTTGGTGAGCTTCATCTGTTCACGTGTAGATTTCATTCAATCCTCCTTTCACCAATCCTTCACACTTGCCATTCATCAAAAATGCAAGTTTTCCTCCTGTGCTTGGCTTCTCTTAGTTCTTTGTCTTGGAATCAATCTCTGACAAATCCCTTGCTTCTCTCTATTGCAAAATAACAACTGCAGTAATTTATGGGTTACAATGACCAGCTCTTTGGGTGTTGGGCGCTGCCGATCATGCAACCAATTATATTTAGACCTTTGATTTAGCTTACGACTCTTTAACTTCAGATTTTACACCAACTCTTCATCATGGATAAAAATACCCAATATTAACTCAAACTATCCAAACTTTCTTTTGACTCTAACACCTGTTTTGACTTCAAGACTCAACCCAATAATTATGATATTGGATATTTTAACTTAATTCAAGTTATACAATTTTCCAACGAACATACACCCCTAATACATCTTTAAGATGTAAAATCTTCACTCTCTTTCATACTTCATTATTATGACAAATCATTATTTTTCCCTTATCATTTCACATGATATTGAAGTCTTTAGTCGAAATTCAATTCAGGTTTTTCAAGATTTATTTTAAGGTGAAAATAAATAAGCCATTCAATCTTCAACGTTCAAAAATACCTTCCTGAATTATCATACCTCATGCTCTTGTTAAGGTTATTAATAAACCTTCTTCTCTGCAGTCTCAATTCTTTGGTTTCCATTCTTCTGTGTCATATTTGTCACTGTAAATACTCGCATGCCCATAAACTCGTCATCTTAATGCAAACATTTCCCTACACTCTTATGCACCATAGAACATCAATTCACATTTCTTCACCTGTGTACATAGAACATGTTTTTAACCTCTTCGATGAATAATGTACAACTTGTACATCACGTCCATCCTAAATATCACCTCCTTAGATACCGCCACATGATGGTAAAAAAAAGATTTTACAACATCAAGAAAGTATGTTTTCAATCACAAATCAAAATAATTCTCATTTTTCCAATTACAAGCTTTGGTCCAAAATGACTTAACCAAAACTTCGAAGAATCCACATTATGCATAATAAACCCTCTCACGTAAAAATGCATGTTTCTCTTTATATCACCCAGGATTAACACATTTTCCCATTCGTTTTCCATTCATTTATACCTCAGCATTTGCAACAAATATGGAAAGGAAATTTAATCATATATATTTTAAAATACCTCTACTTAATGAATATTGATTCATTCAATGAGCACTTACCTTAAATCTTCTCTTGGTTGAAATGATCTAACCCTTCTCTCGTGTATTCTTTTAGGAATACATTCAAGCTTCCAAAAATTTACTTTGAATGTGCAAGGTCCATTCTCCAACAGTCTCTCCCCGACAAATAATTTTTTTCGTAGAAAATTTCTAACATAAATCTTTTCTCAGCAAATAATGTTAGAAACCTTCAGAGTACGCACAATCTCCCCCCTTATTTTAAGCCAAGTTCCCTCATCTCAATCTCTTGAATTTCAATTTATTGCTTTGAAAACATGAAATATTAATGTAACCGAATATCCTTTCAAGATTACATTCTCCAAAAAAAACCATTCATGAATTATTTGCAAAAAATTTACCTCGATCAATCCCCGTGACCTTTTGTTGCGCTGGAAGATGGTACCATGGAAATACTAGATCCATACCTTGAATGTTCTACTGGAGCTGCATCTCTTTCACAAGCCCCACACATTCATTTTTTTGAGTTCCTTGATACGACTGCCTTTCAAAAACTTGATGTAGAAAGAAAATTTCCACTTTCAAATTAGTATAGTAAAATATTCAATTTTACTAAGACCCAGGTTTAATATTCACTTCATGCAATTGATTCGTTCTTCGCCACTTAGTGTGCCCTTCCAGTTTCCACTCTATAATTACATATAACAATAAAATATTGCAACTTTATGCAAACTCCATTTGTTTTTACAATAATCAATGGATCATTGTTATCATATATAATAATAACATAATTAAAAGTTGCAATTGGAATCCACCTAAGCAACCCAAGTCATTTGGAATCCAACGTACTCCATGAATAAACCAAGGAATTCAATATCTTTATGAGGATATTAAGAAAATAACATACCACTAGATTGTTTGAATCAATAACGTCACACCTCCATGGTAATTTACGCAAACAGAGATGGAGTTAATTTTATAAGGAGGTATTTGGATTGGAACCGACACCAATCTCTGCGCCATTCCTCAACATCAATTTTCACATTGAACCCCAACTCATACAAATTAATGCATTAATCGACATCCATGAATGTTTACACAGTTCAACACACAATCCTTGCTAACCAAAATGAAGTGACTGCACATGGATTGAATTCAACGTGACTGAATTGTGTCATTGCAGATCTGCAATAGATTCATCACAAGGTTGTTATGCACTACAGTCATCCAATGGATGCTAGCAACCAACATATCTACATCACGGAAAACCACTCCAAGCACACCGACACGCAAGAAAAAATGATGTGATGATGTCTTATGTATATTTTTCCATGTAGATATACATGCGATGAAGTCTTTTCCATGAATCTACATGATCCATTACTATGAGGCAGTCCTCACCATCATTTCGCTCACTATCGATAAGATGCAGGGCCTCCCCATGGTATCGTAACCATAGCCAGATGTCAACGCCTCATGTCTTGATCCAGCACATAGTCACCAAACTAAACGAAGCACGCAGCCTCAATACACGTCCCTGTGTTTGACCCAAACCTTTCAAAAAACTGCCCACAAATAAATTGTGACTGATGTCAAAAGCGAGTAATTGGGTCAGATTTTCTATTGAATCTAGCGAAGATGTGGAAAATTCATTGCAACAGATCTTGAAACTTTGAAGCTCTGTAAGCAGTTGAATATCATCTGAAATGTTACCAGTCAAATTCCTAGTAGAAATATCCAATTCAGTAACTCTTCCATAGGCATTGTAATACATGAGATCACTCCTCTACGACTGGATAATTGTGGCAATTGTTTGCAAGAACATGACCTTGCAAAATTCAGTGATGTGTACAAACCTAGGTAGGCAACACCGCCGACTCACATCTGCAAGTAACATTGCTGCAACCCAAACGTTACACTCACACGAACTCATAATCACATATCTGTCCCATGTGATAGCTCCTATGCCCAAGTGCGTTAAGATCCTCATGCAATGGGGCGGCTTCTTTTTGTCACAGACTTATGATTTTAACTTGCCACAGACTTACAATTTCAATCCTTGGCTTTTTCAAGCTGTGATAGTTCCTTATTGTAGTGTTCATGCTCCCCACATCTTAAAGTTGTGGCTAACACACTATCATTGTGTTCTTACTCCAATGTGTTCACCCTCCTACAAATTAATGCACTTTTCTGGGCATATATGTATGATGTAATGCAAAGTCAAAACAAAACGTAGAACAAGCATATTTCCACTCTAATACCAAATTGATGCCAAGATACAAGGTTAAATCAGCTCCTATCATATAAAAACTCATTTTCTACCTTCAACATTAAAATTCTTTGTTAGAACCACAAATATGTTCAGCTAAAAAATACACATGAAGGAAAGAGAGCCACATAAATAAAATACTAATATAAAAACATAAAAAATCTTCGGCCAAATATTACAATGTGTAGCCTCTTAGCTCTTGACCCTTCAAACCATTTCTCTTACTCTCTATATTCCTCACTTCCTCACTTCCTCACTTGTCTCTGTCCCTTTTCACACTCACAAGTTACATATTTATACATAAATATGAATTTATTCCACTCCATAATTTCCTCCACACAAATCTCAACTTAAAATCTAATTTAAATTTATCTTTTTTTGGACTCAACTAAGTCTCATTTATGGAATTACTAATCCCTAGATTATCTACCTAATTCAACTCCACTCATATCCTTAATTATTTAAGGAATATTTACAATAATCCTCACATTTATATTTTCTCTCCTAATTTATTAAAATGAGAAAAATAATTAATAAATAATTAAAAATCATCACCCCCCTAATTACATAATTGAATAATGAAAATTTAGCTTTGATGCTCCTGCATCATAATGTTGAATTTGCATTGTTGAGTTGGCCTAGCCACAACCTTATTGTACAAAGGGCCAATTTTTATTCTTGGTATGATATGATAAAAAAGATGTTTGATTTTGGTTCTCGTCATATATGTTTTGATTTCCACTTATGTATTTGATAAACTTGTAATGAAGTCTTTCAAGTATTCTATCCATGAATTCCACTGATTTTCCATGAATTATAAAGTTCTTGCTGTTGATGAGTGTTGAAGAAAGTTATCGAAGAAAGTTACGATTGTGTTTATTGAAAAAAAAATGAATAACAAAGTAAGCATTGTGTTGAGCAAAGAAGAATTTGCAAGGAACTAAAAAGTGAAAGTCATTTTGATGTATATATTGAAACTTGTAGATCTAGTTTGAAAATCATATGAAATATAGGTTTATAGTGATTTTGGGAGTTGGTGCCTCCAGCAAGTAGAAGCCTAAAAACATATTTGGGGTCATTTCCTTCATTAGACGGGTTCTGCAAAATGATCAAAGAGGTGGGTGCCTCTATCACATTGAAGTCCATGGCAAGTTGGTGCTTGCATATGAAATGAGGTTGGTGCCTCAACTAGGTTGGAGCCTAGAGAAATTTTGTGTTGGCATATTTCATGGGATCCAAGCCTCCTACTAGTTGGTGATAGTGAATTAATATAATCAAAGATTGAAGACAAAGAAGATAAGAAGAAATGTGGTTTCTCTCTTTATGAGTTTCCACATACATTTGGAATTCTTCTGTATTGATGTGATAATTATTTTATCATCTTACGCATTATTATGTTTATATGATTTTGTCCCCCCTCCTAATTCCTAATAGGTTCTTATTAGAAAGTAATCTCTCTCTCTCTCTCTCTCTCTCGCTATATATATATATATATATATATATATATAATCACTATTTTCCTCAAATTAGCTAGCATGGACATTCACATATTTTATTTAAAACTTCTGTTAGAATATATTTAAGATTAAATATTACATATTTTCCTTAAATTAAAAAAATAAGATATATTTCACTTGGGATTACCTTATTCCTTTATATAAATTTGATACAAAATTATGTTATTTAATATTGACATCAAATATTTAAGAGTGAAATATTTTTTATTATGACATGTCAACTCTATCTTAATCACATAAGGAATTATAATTGTCTTTCATATTGGATTTTAATATCAATAATGAGGATAATGAGGATAGTATGTATATTTTTAATTTTTTCTTTTAATTATGGTAGATATTATTTTTTTGTCTAGACACTAGTTATGAAAAACAATGATAAAAAATTGAAAATAAAACCAAAATTCCTTTATAGATATTTGAAAAGATAAAATATTTTGTTAGATCTAAGACTTTTGTGATCCATAATGTAGATAAAAGAACTTTCGGAATAATCACATCATTAAGATTAGGTCGAGGTTTCCAACCAACTAATGTGGTTCATCCTCAGGACAAGTGGAGAGAAATGAATAAATAATGGAGATGCATCATAGCTCGGAAATAGCCATTGAAAACTAGCCCTTAAGACTACTGTTAGGATATTAGTTTAAAAATAAATTAATTAGTTAAATAAAAATTAACTATAAATATGTTGATAAATTAATAATTACTTTAAAAATATGGAGGGGGATTTTTAATTATATAATTAATTAATTTTTTAAATAAAATATTATAAATTATTAAACTTAATATAAGGGTAAAATTTTAATTTAATAAAAAAAAATTTAAATATTCGGATAAAAACAATAAAAAGTATAAATAATAAATAATAAATAAACATAACTATTTAGGGAAGGGAAAAAAAATAAAAAATAAAAATAGTAATAAAATAAAATAAAATAAATAATAAATAAATAAATATAAATATAAAAATAAATCAATAAATTAAACAACAAAAAATAACAAAGATTACCTGGCGAGAACCGGGGTCCAACTACTACTTAATTTTCAACCATCATCACGTTGAAATTCTTAGCATGTCGTTCAATTTCGATTATGCTATAATAAATATAATTAAATATTTTTCTTTTACAAATCTCTGTAGGTGAAACTAAAAAAAATAAATAAATAAAAACATATTAAAAAGATTTGGAGAAATCTATCAACTAGTATAGTAATTTTAGTTTTAAAAATATTTCATATGGACATTATTATTTATATTTTAAAAATCAAAAAATAATTTGTAAAGTTAATTTTTCATTATTATTTTTTGTTGTATTTGATAGGAAAAAAAATTATGGTCAAAATCCATGTCCTTTGATGTAGAATTTACATATATCAATCTGTGTTAATTTTATGCACTTATTTAAAAGTAGATGTTCTTTTTTTTTGTAAGTTTGGTATGACTACATCTTCATCATATTCAATATATCACCGGAAGAATTGAACCAATAATTTCACATCAAAGAGTGTCTTGATCACAACACTTAATCACCCTCTATCCAAGACCTCGTAGAGAGTTAAAAGTAGATGTTTTAATTATATTTTTTTATGGCTTTTCCCATAACAAAATATTTACAAATGTCAATTACATGTAATTCATATATGGTTGACAAAAATGTTATCATTTTTTTTATAAAAAAAATATTTTCATATTCTTTATAAAAGTTTAGTTCATCATAAATATATGATTATATTCTTATTATATAAATATATTTATTTTAAAAAAAACACTAAAATAAAACAAAAACTAACTTCCAACTTATTTAATATAAAAAAGTCTACACCGTTCCTAAACATAAAGCACCTTCCCTCCTCACATCACTTCGAACTGTTTATGGAAGGCTTATTAAAAATACCATAAGCTATAAGGTATAACTCTGAGTGATTTGGAACCAGCTAACACAATATGAAAATATGAATTTTAAGTGAAAATTGAAAACATCATATATGAAAATATAAATTTGAAGTGAAAATTGTAAACATCATCTTCGAAATGTTCGAAAGTGTTTAGCATTTAACATATGTATTCCTGCTGAGAAATATTAATATCACATGTTACATAGAAATTAAAAAATGCTTATGATATTTTATATAGCCTGCTTACATAATCACACTTTCATCTAATTAACACTTAACCAAAGTTCTGAGCCTTCATAGTTTATGCTTAAGCAATGCTGTGATGTCGTACAAATGACCCCACTGATCGGTGTGCAGCTCCAGATTGGTTAAGTCTTAATCATCAAACTTGCGATCATAACGCAGTTGTAAACTTAGTAGTTGTTTCGGTATTTCCTTGAGCTTGCTCACTAACCCTAACGGACATTTTCGATCACATTTTCAATCTTGCTTTAGGGATGATGCTCATTCCCAAAAAGAAAGCCTTCAAGCACTTCGTCATCAATACCTACATCATATCACTTCGAAGCTGACTGGAGGGTTCACTCGGTTCCTTAGCACATTAGCAGAAGGAAACAGGGTCATTCGGGGCTCTGCAAGAGCCTATAAAGATATAGGAATGTGATGGAAAGTTAAAAAGATAAATATAATAAAATCATTTATGTTTCGGTTTTTGGGTAATGTTATAAAATTGTTTTTGTTTGGTTAAGAGTTTGTTTTTCAAAGAAACAGTTAACTATCTAAAAATAAAAAGTATTATAACTCTGTTCTTTTTGAAGATTACCAACTAATCATACTAAATAGAGTGATTTTCTCTTAATAAAATGATGAGTCAGCCAATAATGATAAAAAATAATTATCCTCACTATCCATAATTATAATAATTTTTCTCACTATTAAATAAAAATATAATAAAATAATTCTTATATAATAATAAAACAAATAATATAAATAAAAAATAATAACTTTTTCACAATTTAAAAAATAAATTATAATTTCTTGTTTCAATGCATAAATTAATTCCAACATCTAAAAAAAATTGAAACACTTAAATTTAAAAATCACTGTATCAAATTTAAACAAAATTGACCATGCAAAAAAAGACCATTTTGTCTATAATTATATTACACTACTGTTAGCATAAGCATAATAAAACATTCTAGATATCCAGAATTATCAATGTTTAGTATTTTTTTTTATTTGTGCCGTGGAAGTGACAGTCTAACAAGTGGGTTGGGCTGATTGTTAAATAATTGATAATTGATTATCTATGTTTACGTCATCAACCATGTATTTGTTTGATTTGTGTTGTGGATGTGAGAGTCTAACAAGTGGATTGGGCTGATTGTTAAATAATTGAATCAATTTTCATAATTTTTTATTTTATTTTAGAACTCAAGGAAAAATTCCACCTATATTGAGGAAGAATATTACTTATATGGAAGAATACACTTTGATGTGTTTTATAATTTTTTAATATTATTATATAATATATATATATATATATATATTATTTTACTTGTTTTTAGAAGACTATTGTTTAGAACTACTTAACTTTCATATTTATGATTCTAAAGTAAAATATAATAACATATCATTTTCTAGATTTAACTGCTTTAAATAAATTATTTATTTGTGATCATTTCTATGAGAGGTAGTGGTAACTAAATAATTTCTCATGATTTTTGAATAGTGGTAACTAACTAATTTCTCATGATTTTTTAATAGTCTACTTAGCATTGGGTGATGCTCATAGGGGTGAAGAAGTGAGATTGAAACTATAAATGAATCACATAGCGTCAATCATCACTTTCGGGCTTAACTGTGGAGTTTTCCCAGCAATCAAACCCACTTAGCTTGCTACCCCATTTGCAAAACCTTAGCAAGACTAATTTCTCATGATTTTTGAATAGTTCAAGTACCACAACTTAGCTTGCTACCCCATTTCAAAAACCTTAGCAAAACCAATTTCTCATGATTTTTGAATAGTCCACTTAGTAGTCATTGCATCACAAGCTACCCCATTTGCAAAACCTTAGCAAGACTAGTTTCTCATGATTTTTGAATAGTCCACTTAGCACCACTTAGCTTGCTACCCCATTTGTAAAACCTCAGCGAAACTAATTTCTCATGATTTTTGAATAGTTTACTTAGCACTCATTGCATCTAGTGTCAATCACCACTTCCCGAGCTTGCACCCAGTAACCAGAACTTCTCGAAATGTCACCCATCCCAAAACTCCTTTAACTCGAGCATACTTAGGTGTGGAGTTTTCCCCGCAATCAAACCCATTTAACTTGATACCCCATTTAAAATATAATCAATTTAAGTTACTACTAAAATGAAAGCCAGTCTTCACAACTACTCAAAACTTTATTGATTTATTGACAAATTAAGTTTAACATATCCAACTTAAAATATCATCTTCAAGTGATTTTGATAACTTAAAATATGTGATTTTGATAACTTAAAATATTATAGTTTCTCAAACAAAAAATTTAAATCGAGCTAAGTTATCACTCACACAATTTAATAAATAACAAAATAATCTACCACCTCAGTAAAATTTTAAATTACCCATAAATAAATAAATAAAATCTATTATACACCAAAGAAAATTCTATTATCACCTGATAATCAAGACATCCATAAGAAATTTCTATTATCACCTGAGAATCCAGATATCCAGAAGCTAGCTGTGCAACTCAGCGTAGGCTCCGCAGAACTGTTAACATTAGAAAATCATAATAAAAGTAACGGATTAATATAGGAACGGGATGTTCCAGGCGCAGAGAGATGACACTGCCTTTATGCATATATTCTTTGTTCAACTCCAGATGAATGAGGAAAGTTGATATATGGAAACAGTGTCATCCCTTCTGCGCCTGAAACATAATACCGTCTCCTCCTTCTCAGCAGATGATATACGCTCTCTTTCTGCCTCACAGATCCAAAATATATACAAATTAGAATGCAGATATCCCTCCCATATTTATAAGGAAACGAAATAAGTGCACCTAGCTGAGAATTCAGAGCTATGGGCAGTTACAGTAATATGTCAGGAGCATTTTCAATTCAATTTTTCAGATAACTTGTGACCATTTCATTTCAGTTTTGTAGATAACTTGTCACCATTTCATTTCATTTTTTCAGATAACTTGTGACCATTTGAATTTTAAATGGATATTAGTGTCGTAAGAAAATGGTAGCTGAAAAGCATTTTGTTCAGTCAAACTCTCAAAAACCTATTTTGTAAAACCCCTCATAAAAGGTTTTACGTTCCAAAAAAAACTGTTTTTTAATCAAATCTGTTTGAAAATCTAATCTCATATATCAGTTTTGAATTGCTAAAGCTATTTTGATGTTTTAATATAATTTTAAACTGATTTAAAAAAATTTCCAATTAAATATTAAATTGGTGTATAAAGGATTTGGAATATGTCTTAAAAGTTTCGCAAAAAAATAGGTTAACCACTGAAGACTCACAGGTATGTATTTTGCAAAGTAAAAGTTTATTTCCTTAAGAATCATGAGATAGATGAACTACTGAAGACTCAAAGGTGAGATAGATGAACCACTGAAGACTCACAGGTATGTATTTTGCAAAGTAAAAGTTTATTTCCTTAAGAATCATGAGATAGATGAACCACTGAAGACTCACAGGTATGTATTTTGCAAAGTAAAAGTTTATTTCCTTAAGAATCATTAGTGAGTAATTCTAGATGGTCCTTATTCTAGAATAAGGATGATGAGTTAGTTTACATTGGCAACTAGCTACCTTGTATTTTCATGTATAAAATATTTAAACTATTGAATAAAAAGTTCTTATATATAAGACAGGCATTCACCGGCAGGTAACCACTCTACCCTTTTTTACTGTGAACGAATTACATATTGTAGTAACCACTCTACCTTTCTTACTTTCAACGAATTATATATTGAAGCAAATGTTCCTCTGATTCCAAATGTGATTCGAAACGTTATGACCAGACCATTGTGAAAGCAATACAGAAAGAGACATGTTTAATTATTTCACCATATTCCAAACGTTAAATTTAGCATATATTCCAATTATTAAAGTTATAGTAAATTTGGAATGTGTGATCCCCACGCTTTCAAGTCAAAAAGGTGAACCGAGGACTTGACCAGGGAAATCCGATATATTTCCATGGTCGTTCCTGAAACAAACAATATAACGCTTAAAAAATATAAGCGGCATGCCACGGTCATATATATATTAAATTTGAAATTATAATGGAGAAATTAAATTAATTAAATTATTATTATCATTTAATAGAATTATTTGATAAAAAAAAAAAAAAAATAATGAAATAATCTTAATTTATTATAAAAAAAAAATTGATATTGTTTATTTATATATTTTGGTTTATAATTTAGTAAAATTATTTGATAAAAGCTTGTGATAAAAGAAATATATATATATATATGGAGTTTGATTATTAAAAAAATTAATGATAGTAAATAATATAATTTAGGTTGTAGATAGTTCAATGATAATATAACATTGAACTCATTCAATATTTGTTGTTTAAATTTTAAACCACTTCATTGTTTGGTTGGGTTAGGGTTGGCGGATTCGCAAGTTTGGTGGCTTGTCGACCATATGTTTTATTTAAAAAAACATTTTATTGACCAACAACGAGTTTAATTCAAGTCGCTATTGTAACAGTTTCCTCCACATGGTCTTGGTCAATTAGACCCTAACTGGACGTTAGTTGGGTGCCACGTGACACCATCTAATTGGGACCATTTTCCTCCAAAGCTAGCGAGGTGCCACCGTATTTGGTAACTCCACCTAATTTAGCCATTGGTTTGGCTGGACCGCAAAATTGGAGATGCTCCAACTTTATCTGGGGCTTTGCTAACTTTTTTTCTTTAGCCAAGTTTGACAAGAACTTTTACTAAGTGTAACTTCTACATAAGAAGTCAGATTGAGGTATTTTTTGTGTTGTTGGATTCCTTGTGACAAGCTCTTCAATCTGGTCCTAGTCTCACCATGATTTGAGGAATTGTATTTTTTGACCATTAGGAATCCTCCTAGATCATTCCTCCCCACTAAAGGAATTGTGGTCCTCTAAAAGTATAAAAAGTACTACAATATTGATCTATAAAACAAATACCTCTAACTGGCCACCCTTCCTCTCCTTCACCTATGTACTTCAGAACTAGGAATGATGAAGCTGACACCTATATCCATATGCAAATTTGTAGTTGTCAATACATGCCCAACTTCCAAGATTCTAAGCAAGACCATACTTACCAAGATTTTATAAAACACCCATGGTCAAGTATTTATAATAGAAACCATACCCCATGCTATCAAACTAATGGAAAAAATATCACGATGTTGCATTCATAAGTGATGTTATACATTTCATCACTTTTTTAATTTTTTTAAAAGCAACATGTTATTTAGAATGATGGTTATACACAACTATTTCAAAATTCTGCCCATCTCTTACCTAACCAGGCTAATGGGATTTCTTTCTATAGTTTGCTTCCTTGTTGAACCGCTTCATCGGTCGGTTCCTTTACAGTTGCTTTCACATGTTCCCTATCCTTCTTTGGGCATAGCTCTGTATGAATCTTCTAACATGTGTCTTTGTGATGTCAACCCTTGTTGCAATTGTTGCAATGACTCTTCTTCCTCTAGACTTTCCTGACCTTCTTTCATGTCTCCTTCCTAGATGACATATTCTTCCTTTAATGGTTGTCTTTGGTGTGGATTTGGTGAGGCGAACTTGACTTAGTTCTTCCTCTAAAATGCTAACCTCCCTTTGGAGATGACCTACAATCATGATAATTGGAATGGTGTGATGTCGCCTCAACCTGCATTGATTCCAACTCCCTTACTTTTGTGGATTTGGAGTGTCTTTCAAAAAAACCAAAATCATCATCATATGAGAACATGAAATTAAAGAAGAATTAACATTTTTTACCTCGGTTTTCAATTATGGAGTGGTTAGGGATGGTGGCGCAAAGTCTCCATTACACTGCAACTTTACCAAGGCCCCTTCTGCAGCTTGTACCTTAAACTGCAATCTCTACTTCTTATAAATGTCTCCTCAACTTAATATTATTTGCTTTAACGCTCTGGTGATAACGATTTGAATGATGAGAAGACGATGAAGAATAAGAAAATGCACTTGAATATGGAGATGGAGGTTCAAGAGGGTCTCCTCAAAATCCCTAGTTCACTGAAGCATCATCCTATGCTTTAGATTTCTTCTTCTTTTCCTTCTTTACCAATCTCTTTTCACAATCAGCTATGAATATCTATACCTTTTCTACCATCTAGTAGAAAAACTTGTAGAGAACCTCTTAATTCCATACAAGAATGTATTTTTTCTCCATTTTATTTCTTTGCATTGCACTTCTAGTCATTGGTTATCATTCACACTCATAATTCCCATCAGCAAGAAGATCGCTTTGATACCAAACATGATCTAGTATGCCTTTGATACCAAGATGATCCAAGAACTTTTCTTTAGTTGATGTTAGAATTTTTTTATGAAAGAGCATGTAAAAACCATATGTTCAAACACTTAAAGAAGAAGTAACATAAAAGAGACCATAAATATAATTCATCCAAAAGTTTGATGATGGAGTTCATCATGTGGGGACTACGTCTTCAAGCCTTGCTTCAATAGTGGGGAGGCCACTTCATTCATCTCAAAAAAAATGAAAATGATTACATGGAAAAATACATCATTATACCTCCACTTCTGAGGATGATGTAGAAATTGGCTACTAAACTAAAAAATAGACTACACTAGTGAAATCATGGTGAAATTCCTATTAAAATGAGTATAAACTTGACTATATTCCGCCTTTATCAACTCTGGACCCCCAAAGAATCTAAAGATTGCATAATAGAATGTGTATAAGAATATTCTTGGAATATTCTAGATAAATTCTTCTAGAATATGCTCCCCTGGAACTACACTTCCAAGGTTTTGTTACGTATAGGGTTCCACTTGGTCTGAGTTTTTCCCCTCCAATTCCAAATCATCGTTTCTCTCTATGGTCTCCATCCCCCTTGTAGAATGACACACCTTTGGTTTAAATGTAATATGGTGTGTGGACATAACAAAGCCCCCACATGGGCCTATTGATTGGCACATCGTTGTAAAGGCATTGGGTTGGCAAAGGGGTTACGGGTTCCAACCACAACCAACCCATTATATATATAACTAACAAACTCGTTCAACGTCCATTGTTTAAATTTTAAAACACCACCCATAACATTCGTTAACCATTGCTGCCCCTGTTATTTTCTCAGAACCTTCTATATATATATTTGGCTCTATTTTATTGTTTGGGTGGGTTGGGGTTGGTAGGTTTGCCAAGTTTGGTGGCCCACCAACCATATGTTTTATTTAAACAGTCATTTTATTGACTACCAACAAATTTAATCGAAGGCGCTGGCAACTTTTATAATGGCTCCCTCCACGCAATCTTGGTTAGTTTGGGCCTAACTAGGCGCTAGTTTATTGCGACATGGAACCATACGATTGGGCCATATGGCCCCATGCTATTGGGCCATATTTTGTGTCCCAAGTTAGTGGGGTTCCGCTATATTTGGAGACTCTTCCAAATTTAACTACAGCTAAACCCCTTCACTAATTTCATCTGAGGTCCACCTAATTTATCCATTGTTTTGTCCAGATTACCGAATTGGAGATGCTCTAAATTTATGTGGGGCCTTGCTAAAATTTTTCATTTAGCGAGGTTTGAATGAATTTTGACTAAGCATAGCTTATCCATATGAAGTTGGATTGAGGCGATGTTTGTGTCGTTGGTTTCCTTGTGATGAGATCGTCAATATTGTTTTGGTTTCGATGCAATTTGATAACTTTGAGTTTTGGTCCATTACGAATCCTCCTGGATCACGAAGTGTTGGTGTCTCTAGCTATTCATAGAACAATACTGAAAATCCTTGGGAATAATCCTTCACTGGTTTCTTGGAGAAAGATTTAAATTGTAGGTCTAGACTGATTGATAAAGTTAATTGAAATACATTCAACATGGGACCCTACCAAATATGAATCTATCCTTTAATTTATCTATTCCTTTGGAAATTATACGCACCTTTTAACTTATGGATATCAAACTACCTAATCAATTCTATTGTCAACCCTAATGGAGCATAAAGATCAAGACAAAATTTCTATTGTTTATTAACAATTTTTATCATTCATGATAAATTAGGAGATTCGTCCCTCACAACATTAGGTTGACACTACATTTGGCTTCACAACATTGGATATAATACTCGTTTAAAATTCAATATACATAAAAATTCACTTGGGTCCCGATCCATGGAATAATATGCCAGCAAAAGGTAATTCAGCGTTTCACGATATCTAGGACATTGTTAATTTTGTAACCCATAAACCGTTTGAACCTCCAAACCCCAGATCTTAGAATCAACGCAAAGGAAAAATGTAGATCCGGTCTTATGAACCCTTATTAGGCAAAAGGAAGATTTACAGAATTTTGGTTATAACTTGAAAGTATCGATCAATGATGTTGACAGGATTAAGTGCCTTTAGTGTTAAGCTCTTGGTTTGGATGTTATGAATATAAATACTTCATAATTCATAACCTCAAACCACAATGATATTGTGTGTTTCAATTAATCTCTTGGTGCTAAGTGGCCAAATAAAAATTAATTTCACACAATTAATTGAAGAGAAATTAGAGACTTTCACTTTGATTGTAAACAAGTTTATTCAACTTTGAGGAGCGCTATCATTGTTAAATTTGTGATTGCAGTCAAGCACAAGTTAAATCCAATTGAAAAGGAGATAAGAAATGAGGAACATAATATTGGAGTGAAGGGGTGATAAGTTATAGGTTGCATCAAAGTGGTATCATAGGCGAAGAAGTCAACTCATTTGATGGAAAAACACACGATATAGGGGATTTTTTTGCAAGAAAGACTTATTATTGCATACAGTGGCTCAAATATGATGACAAGAAGGAAGGCTCGTATGTTTTTTAATAGATGGAATTTGAAGCAACAGATAGGATCCATATTCTAGCGCATAAGCAAAGTTGGATAAAAGTATTTGAAGGACAAATTCCTGGTGTAGATTTGCAGGTATTTAGTTTTATGTTTTGTAATCATCATGGTAAATATGTATGTGGTGATTGTAGATAGAAAAAAATTAGGTACTATGGTTGAGAATTACAACTATAATGGTGTGAGAGAGGAAACAGTGGAAAATGAAGTTCTTAAGTGAAGAAGAGTGTGGAAAAAACCATTTGTAGTAGAAGAGAAGAAAAACTTACAACTGATGTTGGTAGATTTTTTTGAGAGAGATCCATAATTGCGGTTATGGGTAGAGTTATTTTAATAAAGAGTGGGTGAAGTTATTGGGGGTGAGGAAATTGAAAAATCCCAGAAGAGCAAAGGAACATCAAGAGGTCCTACAGAAGAGAATCTAGAAGGTACTAAAATACCAAGTTCAAAGGAAGCTTGGTGAGGTATTGGATAACAAGTGTGGATGCTTGTTATAGAGAGAGCCTTAGTTAAAACTCACAGTGAGCATGGATAAGTTGACAAATAAAGAGATGAAGATGACTGGAGGAAGTTAGATGAAGGGAGAAAGCCACAACAAAATGAGAAAATATACCAAGTTTTCAAAAAAAGATAATTCAAGAAGAATTTGAAAGATATATGGTTGAATTAAAGGAACACCTTGGAATATTGATAATGTTTCTCCAATAAAACAGGAAAATCTATAGAAATTGATGGAATTTTAAGGAAATGATCAAATGGTTTGCCAAGAAATTTTATGTAAAGAAATTGAGACATAGAATGAATGTCTTAATTAATAAGGAGAAGACACTCATAGGAACTGAGAATGAATATAGGTATTTGGAAGAGGAAGAAGCAATTCACATATGTGAACCATAGAAGGGAATCATTCTTGGAGAAGACAAGAATGTTGATGAGATACTTGTTAAGAATCTCTTGTAATGTTTGGATCAACATAAGGACGAAAAGCTAAAAGCATCAACAGGGATCAAGGAAGCTCATGTCCCCTAAACTAATGAATTTTATATGTATGCAGGTTATGAAAAAGAAAAATCCTTAAAAAAAATTCCAAAAGAAGAAGAAAGTGCATAATTGCTTCAAGGAGACAAAGGCCATAAACATTCCGCAAAATAAGAAGAAGAAGAAGAATATCATGTCTAGATATAGTTCCTATTAATCAAGAGTCAACGTAGATTAAATTTGAAGGAGGATATATAAGGGAAGAAGTTGCAAATCTTGAGGTAACGAATTTACCTTTAGTAGGTTCAATTTTCTTGAATAAATGTATGCTAACACATAATGAACATGGATTTGTCTTTTAAGGAAACAATAAGATTTTAAAAGGGAAATCTCTACGATAAGACAAGGTGGAGTATCACCAAATAAAATTTGTGGACCTAGTTGGTAAACTAGATACGTTCAAAGGAGTATCAAGCTAGCACAAGACTAAAGAGTGGGACAATCACTTGAAGCAAGTCAAGTTACAGGAAGACCCTTATGATGAGATTTTGAGGTAGCCATACATCTTATTAAAGAATGAATACAAGCTTTTAGAGAATGCAAAACAAATAATTATAGAACATAAATTTATTTTAAAGGGAAATCAAGAGAACACAGATGTTTCTAAAAATGGAGATAGAGCACAAAGCAATGGATGTGAAATATTATAAAATCCAATTGGGATAATAAATTTATCATGTAAACAAAAGATTATGAAGCATTGGATGTATGATTTCAATATAGATAAAGGATTATTTAGATATGAAAGGAAATATTTATTCAAGAGGATGAATACGGATAATAACAAAAATATAATAAAAAAATCCATATAATACGAGAGAATAAGAATTATAATATTTTCTTCAAGGATAAGAAGATTGATAATGCAGTCATAACTATGAATTTTAAAAATGAAGAGAAACCATGGAAGGGATATATGAGTGTCTTGAACAATTATAAAGAAGCATATGGAGTAAAGTGAAACAAGTTGTTGGATAAGAGAAACTTCAATTTAATGGATGGATCTCTAGAAAAGGAACTTACAAATTGTAAAAATATAAAGAAACCGGAAATTATTATGAAACTTCAAGAGAAAGAAGATATAAGATTTTTGTCGCATATTTTTATATTTGGTAATATTGAAATGGAATTTGAACCATGTGGGAGAAAGTTAATTATTTCATTATATGCCTTACAAATTTATGGAGAAAGTTAGGTTGAAGGAAATTTTATAACTCACTCTTATCAAGAAGTTGATCTTCAGTAATATATCAAGAAAAGGAAATCAATATCGATAAGAAAATGGGAAAGGTAATTCAAATTTATAACCATAATTTCGTATTTTAGTTTAAATTGCATGAAAATGAGAACAAGGGATGTGGTTAAAGTTTCAAAAAAATAACAAAAGGAGGAAATGCATGATGTTAAAGAAATTTCAACTTCAGGCTTTCTAGAGATCCATAAAGTTGATACAAGGTATCATGGTTGTTATAGTTTAAGTGGTTTTGTTGGAAAAATTGGCACTCATCAAGATAGGTAGGATTATTTGGTATTGCTTATTGAGATTGGAATTAATTTATTGGAGAGAATATTCAATGTCGGTACAAATGAACACGAGAAACCAAAAAATTGTTCATTTCTGATGCAAGATGTGGTAGAATATATCTAAAATCTATCACTATGGGAGAAACCTATACAAAGAAATGGTAAGCAAAGTATGGAAAATATTTTTTTTATTTAATATGTTTGTTTTATGTGTAGGTAAAACCATAAAAACTATGAAAAAAATCAATATTCAAAGAAAATTTATTTTACAATAAGGCCATACGATTCGAGCATTTATTCAAAAAAAAAATTCAAGAAGGACACACATGTGAAGACAAATTGGAAAAGTGCCAAAAGCAAGCAAAATTGAAGAATAAATTAGTAAAATATATTTTCAATATGAAACTCAATACTAGAATATTTTTTACAAAGATTACCTATGATAGTAAATGGAAGGGACAAAAATAAAGTAGATTTTGTGATCAACGAGGAAAAGAAAGAAACTCAAGACAAAAAAAAACAAATACAAACAAAGGAACTACAAAAATGAGTTTATTTTGAAGAAATAAGTTCAACAAATGCATCTATAATGTCAGAAAATAGGACCGATGAACAAGATTTCATGAATATTTTTACCGTATAAGTCTGATGCAGGAGCATATTTCCAAAGTCAACAAGACCTAGAAGGTCTCATCACATTTACTAAAAGGATTTGGTTCCCTTAATTTGACTTTATTTAATTAAGTTATTAATATATGAATATGAGGTGGTTTTCTAAATACAATGTAATATTAATTGACTAGAAGAATGAGTAATTATTTCCTCACGACATGTAATTCATTATTTTGAGCTAGTAGTTGAGAGAATTAGAGATTCTAGGGACATTTTCCAAGAATTGAATGATTTTATCCACCTTTAGTGGATCTCAACAAATCCTAATTTTGTGTGTACATAATTAAATCAAGGAGAAGAGAGTTTGGTAGGAGAGTTGGGTGTAGTATATGATAGGTGAATGGACCAACATTTAATGTCAATTCAGGGTTTGTGGAGTTTGAGGCACAAGACTGGAAATGATAGAGAAATAATTCATGACTTAAAAAAAAAAAACCCTAATCTCTCTTGTAAACCATTTATTTCACTCCAAATTCCTACACACACTAGTCAGTCTTGTTGTAATCTTGCACTCAAATAAAATTCATTAGAAACAAAACTCTAATTGATGCAAACACTAGTCCTACAATGTTCCAACAACTATAACAAAAAACTGACTATTGGTAATTGGAAAGAAACCCTAATTAAGGGGAAAACCTTAACTATTATAAATTAGAGAGAAAACCCTAGCTATTGACAATTGAAAGGGAAAACCGTAATTACTAGAAATTAAAGAACAAACCCTAACACTAGTAGAAAATGATAAATTAGTGACTAGGTGACTAAAAAAGTTAGTCACCATAACTTTTCCACATGAAATACTAGTAAAAATGAGAAATCTTAAGTGGCCCAACTAAAACTCACTAACATCAACAACTAATTTAGCCTCGGGTTAAAATATACGACTAGATAATAAGTAATAATACAACTAAAAATGACTAACGTGAATGACTAATTTAGTCTAGAAACATAAATATGACTATCTAGCAAGTACTACACTAATATGGATATGTTGTTTATATTAGTCATTTTAATTGTATCACTTCCACAGTCTAAACTTACAAGTGATAAGAGACTCTAAAGTTTTTATAGATTGGATGAAAGGTTATATTTCATTAAACACTTTTTAATCCTTACATATTGTATAGGTGAACCAAGTTTGTATTATTTATCTCTAATAACTTATAATTTTGAAAACATTTTTTTAAATATATATTTTTAAAATATGCTTATTTTTTTTTTTTAGATATTTAAAAATTTAAATAGCAAATCTAATTTTTAAAATTATAATATCGAATAACAACTACTTTAATTAAAATTTTAACATTCAGCCCAATCAAAATTCATATCTTTTATTTTTTCTATTGTAAATTTCCTTACATGTTCATTTAAGTTTACAACACAAAATCATGTCGGAGCCCTGCATTCTACTCTACCCTACTGATATATACATGGAAATGCTAGAATTTGAAGTCCTTCAAGGAAATCTCTGGATTTCATGGCATTCGAACCCATGATGGAGTTTGCATGGGAAATGCCCAAGGAGAGAATCAACTATCAGGAGGAGGATTGGCGAGCTCCTTGGGTGTGGAGCTTATGGAAATGTTTACATGGGTATGAATTTGGACTGTAGAGAGCACTTGGTCATCAAAGAAGTATTTTTTTTTACTTAAAATTATTTTATTTATATTCTTATGGGTAAACAACTTTGCAATTTTATATGATTAAGGCAGAATTTTCATCTAGATTTGATGGTTTAAGCTTATGGTGATGCAAGTTTTGATTGCATCAAAAGATAAGGCACAAGTACAAATATTTCATCTCCTTATTTTTACAAATTTGTTTGCTCCTGCCCAACTTTTATGGCGTCTGAATGAAAGGAAGTATATTTTTTCTTTGCAACTTTCTTTTACATGTTGATTGTTTTTTTAATGGAATTTATCATGGATTCTCAACACAGATTTGCAAAAGTGGAGCAATAAACTTGGCACATAGTGTCTTCGCACACAGTGTGGGGTGAAATCTAGACAAATCAGTGTTAAATTTCGCCCTAAAAATATTTCCCTCCTTATCCTATCCATACAATAAATGTAGCATAAGTCAACACTACTTTCTTGATTTTTCTCCCTTCTCTAAAGAAAGACAAAAGCAATGCCCTTGTTCTGAATCTAACATTTATTTAATCCTCAAAATTAGATCTAAATAAATAGAAAAGTGGTGCCTCTTTATCTGATTAATTGATTTATTTTACACAAAATCAACATGCTATGTTTGACCGATACACATTGAAATTTAATTAATGCAAAAATGACAACACTATATTTTCTTACTCTAATGACACTCTTTCCTATTGATAGGAATAGAAATTTCATTGTCCATAATGGTTAGTTTTATCTCTAAATAGTAATAGGATACTAGATACTTTCCAAGAGTAATTAAATTCTTCTCCTCTAAATATATCAAGACTTTTCCAAAGGATCTAATAGGATATGACAAGTATCATATCTTAAGAACGTTCTTGATCTCTAAATTACAATTAGTAGTTTATGGATTCTGACATAAGATGAAGAAGGAAGACAGAAGATCTGTTGAAGGAGGGTGGATGATTGTACAGATTCCTTTTCTTGTCTTCCTGAGGTCTCCTTCATAATGAAAGTCTACTCTAGATTTGCAAAATTTTAGCACTAATCTTGGCACACAAGATAGTTTTAAATCTAAACAAAGAAGTGTTAAATTTGGCCCTAAAAACAACACCCTCCTTATCTTATCCATACAATAATTTTAGCACAAGATAGCATTATCTACTTTACTTTTATCCCTTCTCTAAAGAAATACAAATGAACTTCTCTTGTTCTAAGTCTAACAATTATTTAATCCACAAAAGCAGAGCCAAATAAATAGAAAAGTGGTTCCTCTTTATTTGATTACTTTACTTATTTAGCACAAGAGAAACATGTTATGTTTGACTAATACACACTGAAATTTAACTACGGAAAAAATGATAGAACTATATTTTCTTACTCTCATGGCCCCCCTTCCTAATTATAGGATTAGAAATTTCATTATCCACAACGTTTGGTTTGTCTCTAAATAGCAATAGGATACTTTCCAAGAGTCTAGCAATATTTCTTTTCTAAATGTATCTTGTTTTATATCTTTTTTTAGATGAAAGAAAGGAAACTCTTCTCCTATATCATGTTTGTCTGAAAGCAGGGAAATGCTTCTCCTTCAAACATATCATGTTTTAGTTGGAAGCAACATTATTATCTTCACAACAATTATTTTCTTCTAAGAACATCAAAGGCTCTTATGAAGAAACTGATGGGAGATTCTTCTCATAGTGTTGGGATGGTCCCTATCCTAATGCTAAATTTAGTCTTTTTCATGTAGAAACTTCAGTGTTATTCACTCAGAAATGCTTAGTGAATAAAAATAAACTCAATATTTGCCAGGGTGCTAGCCTCTTCATAAGCTTAAGCATATTATCCATGTTATAATCATTATTCTCATGGTTAATTTGAGGATGAAATTTATCTAAAGCAAATTCCAAGTTTAATTTTTATGTTTCTCTTACGGAACCAAATCCATAGTATAAATCAATGTACTCTTTGATTTCTCATCTTTAACCTGGTTCATAGTCAAAAGTTAAATCCAAAGCTAAAATGTGTTTCAAATCCTTAATTAGCCAATCTAGAAAAGCATCAGATATCGAATTTGACAAGTTTTTGTGCTATGAAGCATATCTGAAACATAGTTATATATTGAATTGAAACCTTTGACAAACTGGAACTGGTTTATTTGACTTGTTGTATGTCATTGAAATATTTAAAATAAGTCTTATATCTTCATTTATTTTCATGAACACTTATTGGAACCTCAACCATATTTTTACTACTTTGGCTCTTAATTTTCATGTGAAGCTTTCCAAAGCCACTATATCTACAATTTATTCAAAGTTTTAATATGCGGATTTAGACATTAACAAATATGACATCGGACATTGACATCAAGAACTAGAAATATGTGGGGTTTGTCAAAATATGACAACAAAATGTAAATAAGTAATTCTGGGAAAATTTACTTATTACCTATAGATTGGTTGTATAACGAAATGTACTTGGAATAACGAAATAAGTCCAGATTGAATAAGATGGCCCTAGAGACTTGTACAGTATGGAGAATCATTTGATTAATAGAGCTTCCAATCCCTTGCCCCGTGGAGGTTTCCTTGACACCCTGTCGAGGTTTTACCACGTAAAAATTAATGTGTTCACCATTGTGTGTGTGTTTCAGTTTTTTCCATTCAGTTATATGTTTCTATCTCTTTCAATATTGTTTCCCTACTTCTACAATTGGTATCAAAGCCTAAAAAAAAATAGCAGAGAGTAGTCGCCAGGAGAGAGAGGCCGAGCAACCATCTAGCAGAGAGCAGTTCTCTTGCAGAAAGGGAGCCGTCATTTTTTTTCTCTCCACTTATTTGAAGCCTCCGTGTTGTTGTCGTTAGAGAAAGGGAGCCACTGTTCAAGAATCAAAGTCTGTACAAAGAAGTGTTTTATCTAGAGAAGGGAGGAGCAGTCGAAGCCTATTGTCCATCCGCTGTGAGAGTGGTGGTGAAATCTGCCCGTCGAAGGGAATAGGTTTCTACCATCAAAGGACCTCGGAGGATGAAGAGGTTTTTTTGGGTTTTTTGCTTGAGTTGCCCAGTATCGAATCCGCTATAAGAGAGGGTCGAGAGAAGCTATTGGAAGAAGAGAATCTGCCTGTCGCTGGGAGAAGAGTGATATATGTAAGAGCCCCAAATTTGAAGAGCCTACCGCCGGAGAAACCATTCGAAAAGAGCCCCTGCCCTTGAAGAGATCCGGTGCACACACAGAGATCGGTATTTTTTTTTTGTTGAATGGAAGATTGTTTTTCTCAAAAAATATGTGATTAAATAATGAAGTAGGGTTTCTTCATCTGAAAGAAAAAAAAAAAAAAAAAATTTTGAGAAAATTGATCTCAATCATAATTTTTTTCTTTAGTTGGAAGAAGGGATTTGTTGTTTCTGCTTAAGAAGGGAAACCTACATTATTTTAAGAAGGGAAACATGTATTTTTTTTAAACCCTAGAAAAAGAGGGGAAATATTGGGAAATCAAAAACCCTAGCAAAAGAAGGGATATATATATATATATATATATATATATATATATATATATATATATATATATTTCCTTTTTAACCCTAGTTGGAAGTTTAAGTAAGAAGGGAAATCTGAAACCCTACGAGGGAGAAATGGGGAAAATGACAAACGCAAAGGTTGAGGTGGATAAATTCACTAGGAAAAACAATTTTTCTTTATGGAAACTGAAAGTTAGCGATTTTCTAGTGCAACAAGGGTTGCACAAAGCATTAGATGGGGTAAATAAAAAACCAGCAAGCATGACAAATTCAGACTGGGAGGACTTGGATGCCCGATCTCTCAGTACTGTTCGGTTATGTTTGGAAGATGAGGTTCTCTTAAATATTGTTGGAGGGAGTACAACTGCAGGGTTGTGGAAAAAATTGGAAACCTTGTATATGAAAAAATATTTGACAAACATAATCTATTTAAAAAGACAACTGTACAGTCTTCGGATGAAGGAGGGTACAAAAATTCGAGATCACTTAAATGTTTTTAATACGCTTATTTTCCAGTTGTCTGATGTGGAAGTAAAAATGGAGGAAGAAGACAAGGCAATAAACTTGTTGTGTTCTGTGCCTGAGTCATGGGATCACTTTGTGACCTCAATCAGTTTGAGCACTGCCAATTCATTAAAACTTGAATCTATCGTGGGTGCTCTCTTATATGAAGAGGTACGAAGGAAATCTAGCATTGAGACATCTACACCTAAATCCATGGTAGCCAGAGGTCGATCAAAGGAAAGGGGGGAGAAAACAAGAGGTTCTTTCAGATCGAAGTCAAAGGGAGGCAAGAAGTGTAAAGCCAAGTGCTAGTACTACAATAAACTCAGACACCTCAAGAAATATTATTGGAAATGAAAGGAGTCAGAGAACCATAACAAGGAAGAAAATCAGGTTGATTTAGGTATGGTTGATGAGGTTTTAATTGCTGAAGCTCTCCCTGTCTTTAATGTCTCTCAAGATGCTGATAATTGGCTATTAGACTCTGGTGCTTCTCATCATATGAGTCTGCACCGAAGTTGGTTTACTTCATATGAAACTGTAGATGGTAGTTCTGTATTCATGGGAAATAATGCATCTTGTCAGACTATTGGGATTGGTAATGTAAAAATTAAAATGTATGATGGTACAATTAAAACGTTATATAATTTTAGGCATGTACCTGATCTAAAGAAAAAATTTATTTCCTTGGGAGTTTTGGATTCGAATGGTTATAAATTTACAAGTCAAAATGGAGTGCTAAAAGTCACAAAAGGAGCCTTGGTTGTGATGAAGGTTGAAAAGGTCGGAAATATGTATAGACTCAAAGGAAGCACTCAAGTTAGTGAAGCAGCGATCGTATCAGAGAAAGCAGAAGAAGGTTCTCGTCTATGGCATTAGAGGTTAGGTCACATGAGCGAGAAAGGTTTTCAGGTATTGATGAACCGCAAGTTGCTTCCTGATTTGAAATCCTTGAAGTTCGGATTTTGTAAATATTGCGTGTTTGGTAAACATTGTAAAAAAGGTTCAAGACTGGAAATCATAATAGTAAACAGATTTTAGACTACATTCATTCTTATCTCTAGGGACCATCTCCTATTTGTCTTATGGAGGTGCATCATATTTCTTAACGTTTATCGATGATTTCTCCCGAAAATTTTGGGTCTATATGTTGAAAAAGAAAGATGATGTATTTAATGTGTTTAAACAATTTAAAACAATGGTGGAAAATAAAACAGGAAAATCAATTAAATGTTTAAGAACTGACAATGGCGGTGAATTTACGTCTTTAGAATTTGAACAATTTTGTAAGGATGAAGGGATTGTTAGACATAAAACTATTTTTTATCCCCCTCAGCAAAATGGAATTGCTGAACAGATGAATTGAACTCTTATGGAAAGAGCCAGAAGCATGATCAGTAATGCTAACTTGCAAAAGGAGTTGTGGGCAGAAGCAGTGTCCACTGCTTGTTATTTAGTTAATAGATCACCTTCAGTTGCAATAAACTGTAAAATTTCTAAAGAAGTTTGGTCGGGTCAGTCTTGTGATTATTCACATTTGAATATTTTTGGTTGTGATGGCTATGCTCTTATTCCTAGAAATCAATGTTCAAAGTTAGATCCAAAATCAAAATGTTGTTTCTTTGTTGGATATGATTATTCAGTTAAGGGATATAGGTTGTGGGATCCTTCTTCACAGAAGATAGTCATTAGTAGAGATGTAACATTTGATGAATCTTCTCTTTTAAAATCAGATGTTGAAAAATTTGAACAGGAGCAGGTATCGCCAAGTCAGTAGATTCATTTGGAAACTAAACCTTTTCCAGAAAGTCGAAAGGAAGGAGAGACTTTTGATGAAAAAGGTGGATAAACAAAGGAAACTAGAGAAATTCCAGAATCAATTCAGCAACCAGTCACTTTTCGAAGGTCTACAAGGGAATGAAAAACACCTAAAAGGTATGAAGATTCTGCTTCGTCTTTTTCTTTGATTACTAAAGATGGGGAACCTTCTTGTTATCAGGAAGTAGTAGACGATGCAGATAGCAAGATATGGAAAAAGTCTATGGACGAAGAAATGGACTCCTTAGCCAAGAACAATACCTGGGATCTTGTAGAACTTCCTAAAGGGAGAAGTGTTGTTGGCTGCAAATGGGTCTTCAAATTGAAAAGAAAATTTGATGGAATTATCAAGAGGTATAAGGTGAGACTGTTTGCAAAATGTTATTCTCAGATTGAAGGTATTGACTTTCATGAGATCTTTTCACCAGTAGTTAAACTTGATTCTATCCGTACTGTGTTAGCACTAACTGCTTTACTTGACCCTGAGTTAGAACAGTTAGATGTTAAAACAACCTTTCTTCATGGTGATTTGGATGAAGATATATATATGGATCAGCCAGAAGGTTTTGTACAAGATCGCAGCAGAAGATTAGTTTGCAAGCTCGGGAAATAATTGTATGGCCTAAGGGAGTCACCCAGGAAATGGTACAATAAGTTTGATTCCTTCATGGTGAGCCAGAATTTTATCAGAAGTGAGTATGATCATTGTGTATACTTCAAAAGTTTCAATGGCATATTCATTATCCTGGTGTTGTATGTTGATGATATGCTTATTACAAGAAAAAGCATGGAAGAAATCAACAGGTTAAAGGCTCAGCTCTCTAGGATGTTTGAAATGAAGGATCTTGGAGCGGAAAAACATATCTTGGGCATGGAGATACACAAATACAAGAATAATGGTAAGCTTTGGTTATCACAATAGAAGTATGTGGAGAAAGTACTTGAAAATTTCAGTCTGAGTAATATGAAACCTGTTAATGTTCCATTACCTTCCCATTTTAAGATTTCTTCGGATTTAAGTCCTAGAACTAATGAAGAAAATAAATATATGTCTCATGTACCATATGCAAATGCGGTAGGCAACTTAATGTATGTGATGGTATCTACAAGACCTGATATTTCACATGTAGTTGGAGTTGTCAGTAGGTTCATGGAAAATCCAGGAGAAGAACATTAGAGAGAAGTGAAATGGGTGCTTCGATATTTGAGAGGCACAAGTGACCATTACATTAGCTTTGATGGTCATGAAGGTTCAGTCTGCATATATGTGGATGTTGATTATGCAGGTGATTTGGAAAAAAGGAGGTCTACTACATGTTATGTTTTTACTCTTGCAGGTGGAGTAATCAGCTAGATGTCAAAGCTTCAAGAGACAATTGCTTTGTCCACTACTAAAATAGAGTATATAGCTGCTTCAGATGCCTGTAAAGAGGCAATCTGGTTAAAAGGTATTCTTGAAGAGATTGGAAGGACGCAGGAGAAAGTGAATGTGTTTTGTGACAGTCAGAGCGCAATTCATTTGGCTACAAATCTAGCCTATCACAGCAAGACCAAGCACATCGATGTAAGGTATCACTTTAGGAGGCATGTAATCGAAGGCGGCAAAGTATTTATCAAGAAGGTACGCACACAGGAAAATCGTGCAGATATATTCACGAAGCCAGTTACAGTAGAGAAGCTGAGATGGTGTCTCGCTTCTCTTGGCTTGTAGAAAAGATGATGAATGGGCATGGGCAAGGGACTAGCAAAATTTTTGTCAAGGTGAAGTTTGTTAAAATATGACAACAAAATGTAAATAGGTAATTCTGGGGAAATTTACTTATTACCTATAGATTGGTTGTATAAATAAATGTAGTTGGAATAACGAAATAAGTCTAGTTTAAATAAGATGGCCTGAGAGGCTTGTAAAGTATGGAGAATCATTTGATTAATAGAGTTTCCAATCCCTTGCCCCGTGGAGGTTTCCTTGACACCTCGTCGAGATTTTACCATGTAAAAATTAATGTGTTCACCATTGTGTGTGTGTTTCAGTTTTTTCCATTCAGTTATATGTTTCTATCTCTTTCAATATGTTTTCCCGACTTCTATAGGGTTAGAGCTGAGAACCTTCTTCCTGCTATAATTTTGGACTTGAAGGAGGACATATATGAAAAAAAGATGGTGTTCAGGTGAAAAGGAAGGAGAGTATGAGAGACTTGAGATAAAGAGTACAGGGGGGAAGAGGATAATATTGTAGAACATTCACTTCCTAATTCAATATCATATTTCTTGGAGCAAATTATACAAGAATCTTGGAAGATGATGTAAGAAGAAGGTAAGATAAGATAGGAATATTTTATTAATTTCCAACAAATGACGACAGTAATAGGAAAATAAGGATTATAAGTATAATCCAGTGCAAGTACATAGTGGGAGTGAAAAAACAATTCTTATCACTAGCCTACCAAAAAAGTAAAATAACTAATGAGATATACTATAGAAATAAGGAATAATACATATATAATGCCAATATAAACCATAATATTTTAATAATAAAACAAAAGAAAATATAGCATCTAAATAATGGGAATGAATGAACATCTAAGATGAAAAAAACACCCGGATGTACTCCATCAATCATTGATAATAGCTTGATACAATCTGATAATCTCCTCTATGGAGAAACCTAGATTGAGGGGACTAAGATGATTGATCTTGGGTGGAAGTTGGTTGTTTTCCAAAAATTTCCTAACATTTTGGTTGTGGGGAAGAAATTATAGATACGTCTATGAGTGCTCGAGATGGTGGAGGGTTGAGTAGCTAAAATGCATGAAAAGTGAGCCTCCTTGAGAACCTGGTAAGGATTAGTATGTTAGTTGAAAGTTGTGAATAATTATAAGGTATCATTGGTCTGGAAGTTGATGTATTCAAGACTTAGCACATTACTTGTTCTATTCTACTGTTGATATTTAGGGAAAGAAATAAGTGATCATACTAACATGGTTTGTCTTGTATGGTCCATGTAAAATATATCTCCCGAATACCATAACTTTAGTCAGGTAAAGAGATAGTACCTCTAGTCTAATTATCTTAGGTAAGTAGTGAGGAATCATTCAAACTCTTTATAATAAAAATAGAATCTCCCCCAAATAAGTTGCTTCTCTAACTCAATGTCCCATTTGTGATAACCTGATAAAGCTTCTTTAATATAAAATGCGATGATATGTCTTGATGCAAGGTCAATGTGAATGAACCCTTTATTGGTTATGCATTCAATGATTCAAATTATACTTCGGTTTTATAATAAGGCCTTCTCTTAATGGCATGAATGGTTGTAAATGGAAATACATCTTAGGACTAAGTTCTTTGGGAGAGGCAATCCAGGTGAGCTATATGTACTCTGTAAATATTCTCTCTCATAAACTGATTCAGCTCTAGCTTCAAGGGTGGAAGATGATTAGGAGTGTCAAGAGAGTGCCTGAACATGGGAGGTGAGTAACAAAAATGGAAACATGTTGGTTTAGAAAAGTTTCCTTCGAGAACCAACACCTTCACTATCGAAGGGGAGGCTTGCAGAAAGAATGATCCCATTTGAGAAGTTAAGTACTTAGAAAGGGTACCACTCTTTACCTGAAGTTGAGTCATCTAAAGATCATATCTTGTGGAGCAGGTTATCAAATGTTTAAGTATTGCATGGATTTTTATTTAACAAATAGGGTTTCTATTAGGTCCCTATATTACTAGTGTAGTCCCTTATTATGTTAGTGTAGCCTCGCTTATTGTTATTTTTGTACCCCTGTAACCACCATATTGTTATTATTGTGCCCTTACATTATTATTGTTAGGTCGGCTAGGATTATATTGTGACCCTGTGGACTCCTATATATAAAAAGGATGTTTTTTCATTTGTATCATCGAAGAATTATTCATTTGTGTAAGGTAAAGGAGGTTTCCCCCTCGAAGTGGCTTATTTCTAAGGCATTGATCTCTCTTTTCTTCTATTTTTGGAGCTGGTTTCATAACATTTGGAATCAGAGCGTTGGATTCTAGGGTTTCACTGATCCAAACAAGTCATCATGGAATTTTTGCTATAACATTTTATTTACGAAGGTTCAAAAACTGAAAGTTTTACAAAGCAAAGAAAAAATCCTGAGGAACGTCGTGTAAAAATTTCAGACCTTGGTTCACAATATTTTCGTAGATATGATCTGTGTAAGTTAGGGTTTTTTTAGGCTCCTGAATTTCACCTAAAAAGTTCATCGTGAATTTTCCGACATAATTTTTTTCTATAAAGGTTTGGAAGCTAAAATTGTTACAGAGCGAAGCAAGCATCTTGTGGAACTTTGTGTAAAAATTTTAGATCATGATTTGCAATATTTTTGGAGATATGATCTGTGGAAGTTAGGGTTTTTTCAAGATCCTGAATTTCATCTCAAAGAGGTGACCGTGGGAAAATCGTCACAACTCTCTCTCTGAGCATCAAATTAGAATTCTGTAAAAAGGGACTGAAAATACTTGAACTGTAGTTTCTTGTGTATCAATTTCAAGCCTAAGGATGAAACAGTGACACGTGGCACATTGTACAAGTTCGTTGTAATGAACTAGTCCATAATTAGGTCATTGTGGGATATTGGGCATAACTTTGTCTTGAAGAATCCAAATTAGGTCAGACATGTGATATTCGAAACACGATTTAGAGGGATACTACAGGACCAAATTTCAGATATTAAAGATCCAAAATCACAGAGATAATTCAGTTTCAATATCGAGCTCCTCAAAAACAAAAAAAAGTTATGTATTTTTTAAACAAGTTTGCATAAAATTTGTTTGAAGTGATTCTAAGGGCATATTTAAGGATAGTTATCAGTATTGAGTTATATAATGCCTCCCAAAAATAATTCCATGCCAATTAAGCCCTTAGAAAGCTATACTATGACGCATGAAGAGGAATAATTTCAATATGATATATCAAAATTATGGTACCAAGTGCAACAAATTTCACTCTTACAAAGAGCAATCAAAGATGACATATTTGGTTTAAAATAAAAAATGAAGGCTAAGTTGGATGGTTTGAAGGACCAAATGAAAGATAATATGGATAATGAAGTAGTGGAAGATCACATTGAGAATCAACAAAAAATTCTTCAACACTCAAAAGATAACCTAACCTTGGTGCATAATCGAATGAAACAATAGTTAGATCAACATCATAGTGAAAGAAGCTTTGAAGCAGTCATAGAAAAAAGAACTCGACAACTATGAAATCGATCAATTTCAAATTATCTCAGCAAGTGCAAGAAATTACCCGTTGAAGGTTCCACATGGGAGGATGAGAATTTTATACAGAAGCATAAAGAAATAATCAAGTGTTGAGGAAAAAACTTGCTTGAAGGGGAGGGGCATGTTAGGTCCCTATATTACTAGTGTAGTCCCTTATTATGTCAGTGTAGCCCCCCTTATTGTTATTTTTGCACCCCTGTAACCCCCTTATTGTTATTATTGTGCTCTTACATTATTATTGTTAGGTTGGCTAGGATTATATTGTGACCCCGTGGACTCCTATATATAGAAAGGAGGTTTTGTCATTTGTATCATCGAAGAATTTTTCATTTATGTAATGTAAAGGAGGTTTCCCCCTTGAAGTGGCTTGTTTGTAAGGTGTTGATCTCTCTTTTCTTCTAATTTTAGAGTTGGTTTCATAACAGTTTCATGAAAATCATGAGCCCCTAAAGACAACATGCTCTGTGAACTTACATGTGTCTTAGTAGTATCAACCATCATAAATGCAGTTTTCATAAAACCATATAATTGAAATAAGCATACAATATTTTTAAGTAACTTAAATTAATTTTTGAAATTGATCTTTTGGCTATGCCAAAGACACATAGTGACATTTAGGACCTACAAAATAATATATAATAGATGAACATTCTCCACTAATAGCAGGGTTCCCATGTATTTATCTAAGACTCCTAAAAAGAGTCACAAATTTCGGCAACAACGATGGGAGAATTACTAACTACTAATACACAAGTTTGATCATATTCAGGCACCAGATATGGATGTAGGATACTGTATACCATTACTTACTGAATTTTTACTACCTTTACTAATGAAATTACCCCCAGAAAACTGAACAAGTCTCCTTAGAGAGATGGTGACCTATCTATAATGGAAAAGGTGACCTTTAGAGTGCAATAGTTCTTGAATGTTGAAACCATTGTAAAGTGAGCACTTTTAGTATCTCATTATATATCGTCTCGCTGGTTAACTATCCCTGGAGAGAATGTTACTTCTCTTTACCATAATTTCCACATATCAATTGTTAATGGGATACAGAAGGCTCAGACTCCTACTTACGGACTGGCATGTGTGGCTATTGTTGTGAGATCTCAGATGCTAGATATTGTTCTCGTGACTAAATATTGTGACAATGATTTATGGCCTTCATCATGGTTTTGACTAATTTCTCTGAGTTGTTACATCACTTCATGATCTGCTCTGAGTAAACAAGACCATTCTTTGTCTTTCCATTATGCTTGATTAAATGGGCATGACTGGAAATTTTTTTTCTACAGATATTGAATGTTGAGTCACCCATATGCTTTTGCTTGTGCATTAAGGCTTAGAATATCACCCGAATTCAGACCTAGTTATTTAGTAAGTTTCATTCTTACAATTATTGTTTATAATATTAGTTCTTTTAATACTCGAAGAAGACCTTTTAAATTTCTCTGTGTTTGCATATTCTCTTATTTCGGTTCTCTGTGGCTATTAGAATGCATAATCAATTTTCCTTACATTCAGGTATTTGAATCCTTTTGCAACATGTTCACTTTTTCCTAGATCCACAATATGATAATGTGCAACATATCATTTGTTATGATACATATTCCACTTATGCCTATGATTTTGAGTTCGAGAACAACATTGGATTTAGAAGTAGCCAATAAGGTTTCAACCTGTAGTCTGTAGGTATAGCATGTTGCATAAAATCTAAGTCTTCAGCATCATTGATGATTATGCTGTTATAACTAAGAAAAAATTTATTTGTTTTAGGGAACGTTATTGACATATGAAATGCTTTTCCAAATGGTCCTATTTCTTGGATAAAAGCTTACGGGTTTTATATATAAACATATGTTATAACTACTAGTTCACATACAAAAAAATACAAAATTACTTCTAATTTATAGTGTCTTTATAAATACATTTTGTCTAGCGGCTCAAAATAGACCTCCAATTTTCAAGGACATAAAAATTGCAAGAAAATAGAAAACAAAATATGAGTTTTTATCTCCACAGTTAATGTTCTATATATGTTATATGTGTTCTTTATAGGCTATTGAGCAAGCGAAATTGTTTTCTTGGGAGAACAGATGTATTCTAAATGCATTACACTTTTCTCATCCAAATATTTTTGGGAGAACAGATGTATTCTAAATGCATTACACTTTTCTCATCCAAATATTTTTGCCATGATCTTGTATGGTTCATTTTTGTTGGTATCTCTCTCCATGTGAGGATTTGGATAGCTCTATATATAGTACAATTTAAGAATATAATGAAAATTGGAGACTGGAAAAAATGTTACAGCGGCCCAAAAAGAAATATATCAGAAATATTGGGTAGATATCAGAAAACATTCGCAAGCATATGCTTGGACTTGAAAAACTAGGAAAATGTTGGAAATATCTGCAACCGGAAAACTTGGAAAAACCAGGAGAAATAGGAGATATTTGAAACACTGATAGAAAAGGCCTTATTGTTAGCATATTTGTAAATATCAGATGATGTTTGTTCTTCAAAGCTTGTTTGGGCATATGATATTTTATCCTTGATCATACAGTGCACTCATAGACTCATATATCTGTATTTACATCCTTACTCATATATGTTTACTTGATCACCCTCACCCATGTATTATTTAAATCATGAAGTCATGTAGAGTGCAGTGCATGAGTAAAGTATCCTTTATCGTTTGTCATTATCTTGAGGAAATGCCTATGTACTGCAACATTTCATAAGGTAAATAAGAGAGGGATGCAACAAACATGCTTATGACAACAAGAGGGGCTAAGGGATAAGGAAGAATGGAAGACTGAATATTAGAAACTCTAACTATGATAAGTTTATAATGAATATCTCGTTTGATTTACTTTAAATTTTAATGTCTGCTAATGGTCAAATATGGTGAATATGATTGTAAAGAGTACACATATAAGTGAACATTGGGAGTGTTATAGCATCTCTTTGAAAACATCAGAAGAAAAAAATTTAAATACTTGAAAAGAATTGAAAATAAGTCTAGGTAAAAGGAGGAAGATAACAAGATAATAAAAGACACCTTTAAAGAGATACAATTAGTCACTATGAAGCCTACACGAATAAAATATGTGAGTATTTAAATGGCACTAAGGAAGAAGAACTAAACCCGAAATGATGATGTCACTCAACATCTCTTCTAACATCCAAGGAGTTTCTTACCCACCATTTTTTTAAGTGTCTGGGAGGTTATGTTGCTCGATTGATTTTATTTTGGAGATTTGTTTCCAATGCCTCCTATGAATAGAATTATATGAACACTGGAACTAAAAGGTAATGAGCTCGAAATTAGCACTATGGAGTGACCTTCCTTTTAAGAGAATTTTGTGCTAGGTGAAGCATCCTCCCCAAGGAATAGGGTACTACATATTTGATCCATACTGTGCAATAGTTCTTAGGGGAACCATGGGACATTGATTTTGACTACGTCATAATAAATAGGGTATTTGAAAACAAAATTTTCTTTCAACGCTAGCTTCCAATTTTGTGGATTGTAGATGCAATCATGTGTCTCGATGCTTAGTTGATGTGGATAAACATGAAGCTAAGCTAGAGGGATTCCCATGCTAATAGGTAACTATAATATGATATGACGTTCATCACTCTTTCTGGCATAAGATCTTTCGAAACTTTATTGATTTGTTGGCAAGTTAGGTTTAACATATCCAACATTCAAAATTAAAAAAATTATTGTAATCACAGAGTATAAAAGTCATATTAAGGGTTTATGTTGCTATAAAATATTAAAAAATTATAGTTTCTCAAACCAAAAATTAAGTCAGATCATGTTATCAGTAACGCAACTTAACAAACAACAAAATAATCTACTGCCATACCAAAAATTTATCATCCTATTAAATTACCCAAAAATAAATAAATAAAACTACTATACACCAAAAAAAATTCTATTATCACCTGATAATCAAGACATCCATAAGAAAATTCTATTATCACCGGAGAATCCAGACATCCAGAAACTAGCTGTGCAACTGAACGTAGGCTCCGCAGAACCGTTAACATTAGAAAATCATAATAAAAGTAACGGATAAATATAGGGACGTGATGTTCCAGGCACAGAGAGATGACACTGCCTTTATGCATATATTCTTTGTTCAACTCCAGATGAATGAAGGAAAGTTGATATATGGAAACAGTGTCATCCCTTCTGCGCCAGAAACATAATACCGTCTCCTCCTTCTCTACAGATGATATACGCTCTCTTTCTGCCTCACAGATCCAAAATATATACAAATTAGAATGCAGATATCCCTCCCATATTTATAAGGAAACGAAATAAGTGCACCTAGCTGAGAATTCAGAGCTATGGGTAGTTACAGTAATATGTCATGAGCATTTTCAATTCAAATTTTGAGATAACTTTTCAATTCAATTTTTCAGATAACTTGTGACCATTTCATTTCAATTTTGTAGACTAATCCTAGTCTCCATTTACTAGACAATCTCATTGTACAGCCATGTGTTGATTTGAATTTTAAATGGATATGAGTCTTGTAGGAAAATGGTAGCTGAAAAGCATTTTGTTCCGTCAAACTCTCAAAAATCTATTTTGTAAAACCCCTCATAAAAGGTTTTACGTTCCAAAAAAAACTGTTTTTTAATCAAATCTGTTTGAAAATCTAATCTCATATATCAGTTTTGAATTGCTAAAGCTATTTAATGTTTTAATATAATTTTAATCTACCATTTTAATTTTAGGAAAATGGTAGCTGAAAATCATTTTTGTTCGTCAAACTCTCAAAAATCTATTTCGTAAAACCCCTCATAACAGGTTTTACGTTCTTAAAAAAACTTTTTTTTAATAATATCTGTTTGAAAATCTAATCTCATATATCAGTTTTTCTAAAGCTATTTTAATGTTTTAATATAATTTGAATCTGATTTCAAAATTATTCAAATTAAATTTTAAATTGGTGTATAAAAGGTTTGTAGTATGTTTTAAAATTATTTTTATTGGCTAAAAGATAGATTAATTAGGGAAGATTCACAGATATCTTACAGAATGAAAATTTGTTCTGGGAGTAATTCTAGATGGTCTAGTTTTTCTGGAATAAAGATGATAAGTCAATCTGCATTAACAGATTTAACTATTCTCACCACTAATTTAACCACTAAATTATAATAAATTATTATATATAAAATATTTAAAATAAAAAATAAAAAATTATTATATATAAGACAAGGAATTCACCTACACGTAACCACTTCACCTTTTTGACTTTGAACGAATTACATATAAAATATAAAATATTTAAAATAAAAAATAAAAATTATTATATATAAGACAAGGCATTCACCTACACGTAACCACTTTACCTTTTTGACTTTGAACGAATTACATATTAGAAGCAAATGTTCCTCTAATTCCAAGATGACCAGACCATTAGGACAGCAGTGCAGAAAGAGACATGACCTCTGACTGGTCTAAGATTCTAGACAGCAATGAATCGCACAAATATTTCAATTGCCCGGTTTAATCAGTTCACCATGTTCCAAACGTTAAAATTACCATATATTCCAATTATTAAATTAGTTCACCATATTCCAAACGTTAAATTTATCATATATTTCAATTACTAAAGTTATAGTAAATTTGGAATGTGTGATCCCTACCCTTTCAAGTCAAAAAGGTGAACCGAGGTCTTCACCAGGGAAATCAGTTCCTGAAACGAGCAATGTAATTAATATATATGTATAATTTTTTTCTTTTTAAATATGATGACTGACCTAACAAAGATGAATTCCAAAAAACTGATATGTAATGATGAAATAATCTTAATTTATTATAATAAAACAATTTGATATTGTTTATTTATATATATATTTTTATAATTTAATAAAACATTGGGATAAATATATATATATATATATATATATATATATATATATATATATATATATATATATATATATATATATATATAAAAAAAGCAAAAAATTAACTTTTGGTATGATAAAGAATGTAAAAGCTTTAGGAGAGAAATTAAGGAAGCTCTTGATGAGTCTCTTAAAATTGACAAAATAAAAATATACAAAGTCCTAACTAAAAGGAAAAAGATGCACTATATTCATAAAAGACAACAAAATCTCTTACACTTCTCTAAGGTAGCTCCTAAGAAATTCCGGAGATGGATTCTAACTAGAAAAGCTAAAGATAATAATATAATTGCTTTATGTGAAATTCCTATCTTAGAAAGCTTTACGAATCTCCAAATGTCATCCATAAATACTAGAAAATCTCTTACACCTCTCTAAGGTAGCTCCTAAGAAATTCCGGAGACAGATTCTAACTAGAAAAACTAAAGATAATAATAGAATTGTTTTACCTAAAATTCCTATCTTAAAAAGCTTTACGAATCTCCAAATGTCATCGATAACTTTGAAACCATGCTCACAACAAAAGAGGTTTTCTCATTAGAAGACATAGACTTTGGGGTTAAGCACCTGACAAATGGAAAATCTAAAGACATTCAAGGTTACCAGGCAGAAATCTTAAACATTGGAGGTCCTGTCCTCATCCCTCACATCCACAAGCTTGTCAATCAAGCAGTCAAGCAAGGGTTCCCTAAACTATAGACTCAGAGCCTCATTATTCCTATTTTGAAAAGTGGGGATACAAAAAACAATGCATTTGTATACGAAAAATCCTCACGAGAGTTGATTCACGATAACCATAAATGACGGAGGAAACACATAGGTTCGTAGTAGCCGAGCCACAATTTAAATATGCAGCATGAGAGCATAAATATGTTAACCAGTATAAAGAGGCAATGAGAAAATATTAGACTGAACTGTCATCGTCTTCATGACAATCTCTGATAGCCGAAAGTCATGTAAATAGGTTCAGTCCCATGAAACAAAACAAAAATTTCAACTAAAAACGCAGACTAGTGGTATGCCAACAAACCCCAGTTCCGAAATGAAAAACAAAATACATAACATCAATGTATTAATCCTTGACTGTAAGGCAATGAGTAAACAAACGTCCACAAGAGGGGCGGCAATGCTCGTGTACGCCTAGAGTCTCAGCATAACGAGATTCCAGAGCACTCGCCAACTCAAACCCCGGAAACCCTTTTCTCTCCCTGCACACAGAAGCATTACAATCACAATTCTAGACGTAGGCAGCTAGGAGGGAGCGCAGTAAACAGTGGTAAAACCGTACCTGGCCATTCCCGAATTCAACCGAATCTGCGTAACTGAACTAGGTTACGAAATTGGCTTCGTTAGTCGCAGGTGATTACAGACCCTATCAGCATTTTTGTTCTGGAACTGAAAAAGTAGGGAAAAATTCGAATAAGACCATAAGGAACCAGAATAAGACAAAGAGTAACGAAAAGGTTCGAACGAGACTTATGCCATACCTGTAGCGCTTCCCTTATGATAATGACAGTCTGAAATGAGCGGAAAAGAAAATAGAAATCTGAGCATAACCAAATAGCCACAAATCAAATCATCTATATACACATACACATATATTTCAGCAAGCTGTCGAATAATTTTTTCTCAATGAAATATTCAACTTACCCCAAATTGTGAAGGCTCCCATAGGGGTTCGGAAATTGGACCAGTAGAAGCAGATATCTAGCTGTCGGGTATTCATACCAGAGGTGTCGCTTTGCAAGACTGATATTGGCCGTAAAGTCCCACGAAAGAAAAACCCTCCTCCATAGACATGAGAACTGAGATGGACTGGAATAAACCGAACTTATGTAAAACACCTCAGAGGGAACCGTAAGAGCGCGCAAGTTTTATCACCGTCCATCTGTGAGTCGAGCCAGCTCGAGTGAATCCCTATGAACCCTGGAAACCTCGACCCACAACTCATACAGTACACGCGGGAGAGATAAACAAATGAGACTTTACGTTATCACCAGCAGTCAAATGCACAAAACTCGATCATGTAGGACTGTAGAGTTAATTCAACCGCGTGACCGGTATATGGTTTCCATGCTAGACTCGATTTACTAATGATGAAAGTAAAACGACGGCCCAAGGACCATCGTGGCGCCGGGAGGATCACCAAGCCTGAACCCTCAGGCCTACGTACGAGCCAAGCCTTAACTCTGCCACAGACAAGTAGGAAACCAAAAACCCTATCATTAAATTCGTGTACTGATAGGACGAGATTCCAGTTCATTTGATAGTCTGATGTAAGTCAGCGAAATAAACAAAATATGGGTACATGTAGAAGTGGATGCGGATAGGACGTTAAATTAAATCCAGATGATGTTCATAGGTATGACGTTCGTTGTATATCAAATCACATAAAACGAAAAATAACCCTTGAAATAAATTACCACGATGGCGACTGAAACCCCTATGCTCATACTATGTGTGTTTCGACAATGATGGATGAACCCCTCGATTTCCTTATATGGTATGTGAAACGTATTTGAGCAAGTTATTATCAATTGAAAAGGAGCTATCTTACATAGTGAAGTGCAAAGGTAGGTGAGACTTAATAATAGATTTCGTTGTATGGTAAAAATATAAAAGTTCTGTTAAAATGTTCCATTGTGAACTTGTGATAATAGAATAGGTTAGTGCTTGAACTAAAGGGTAATAGGTAGAGAAGTTTAATGAGTTATAAAAATGGAATAAACTCTGGAAAAAAAAAGTTTGGGTAGAGGGAGATGTGACAAATGGTATCAAAGCCCAAGTTATAAAACTGGGCTGTTATTGTGCTCACTGAATTTTGAATGTTATTTTTATAAATGAATATTGTAGAGATTTTTTTTTTTTAAAGTTACTGATCAATATTATGAATGTGTACAGTGGTGCTAAAATGGCTGAAGGTGGAGAAATTTATGTGGATCTGCGGGATGAGTTTGCTACACCAGATCCCAATGCCCCGGTAATGGCTATGTTGCACAGGTTGCAACGAGAATTGGCTGAACTAAGAAGCCAGAATGACATATTGTCATCAGCCAGTAAAGAGCAGGAAAAGCTCATCAGAGAACTAACTTCCCGGAACAGCCAAGAAGGCGAAGGTTCTAGAAAGAGGAAGATGGATGAGTCGGATGATGATGATGCTGCTAGACATCAATATAAATAGAAAAGAGAATTGCAGGGGGAGTTCCGAAAGATCAAACCTCCCTCCTATGATGGGGAGAAGGAGGAAGATGTTGAAGCTTGGTTGCTGAACATGATTAAGTATTTCCAAGTTTATGAATATGAGAGCAATATGAAGGCCAGATTAGCTGTGTACCAATTACAAGGTAAAGCTACTCTGTGGTGGGAGGAGACAAAAATGGTGCATGCCATTGACGAAAAGACAGTTACTTGGGAATATTTCCAGGTTAAGTTCAAAAATCGTTATTTGAATGAGCGTTATTATGATGATAAAGCAAAATAATTCCACGAACTTAGACTAGGACAGCTCACTATCGATGAGTTTGTCACTAAGTTTACCAATTTATTAAGATATTTCCCTTATATTAGGGAAGAGAAGGCAAAGGTCCAAAGGTTTCTGAATTGTTTGCCTACTGTATACAAAGAGAAAATTGAGTTTGACAACCCAAAGACAATGGACGAAGCAGTTAGAAAAGCAATATTATGCTATCAGCAGTTTAAGGGAAAGGCTGAACAAGGAAAAAGCTGGTTGAACAAGGGTGAGTTCAAGGGGAAAAGACAAAAACCAGCATATTTACGGAATTTTGGCCGAGATCATCAACGGAAAAAGTTTAATAAAACCAGAGGAAGCCAAACTACTCAATCCCAAATGGCTTCAAAACAAGTAGATGCGGACAATAAAAAGGAAGGGACAATAAAAAAGAAGGAACCCTTGAAATGTTGGGGTTGTGGAGAACCCCATCTTTTCAGGGACTGCCCTCATCGAAACATCCATATGGTCATAAGGGATCGAGCAGTGACAACAGTAAATGATATAGCCAGAAATATACCAACCATCAGTGCAGCCTTGGAAAATCGACAAGCAGAACATCAAGAAACCATGGTGGAAATGGAGGGTAAGATTTCTGACCTACCTGTTACTGTTTTAATTGATCCGGGTGCTTCTTTGAGTTACATTAGTCCTGGAATTGTAGAAAAATGTAAAATTAAACCTGAAAAATTTCAGCAGTCATGGTTGGTACAGCTGGCCACTGGGACTAAGAGAAAAGTAGCACATAAACTGCCCAAAACAGCAATTCAATTAAATGGGTTTCCAACAGAAGTAAATCTGAACATACTGCCTTTAGGATCCTATGACTTGCTGATAGGAATGGATTGGCTGGAAAAGAGGAAAGCCTTGATGAACTGCTGGGATAAAACCCTGCATTGTGTGGATGAAGAAGGGAAACCTTTTACTCTCAAAGGGAAACCAAAATCCATTTCAGTACGACAGATATCAGTACTACAATTAAAACGAACAGCTAGAAAAGGATACCAAGTTTATGCAGTACAGGTGGAGGAAGTAGAACAGAAAACTGAAGAAAATCTGCTAAATGAGTTACCGGTGGTAAGGGAATTTAGAGAATTTTTTCCAGAGGAGATTCCTCATCTCCCTCCCAACAGAGAAATTGACTTTTCCATCGATTTGGTGCCAGGAGCAACACCTGTTTCCCGAGCTCCTTATCGAATGAGTCCCCCTGAACTTATGGAACTAAAAATGCAATTGCAAGAATTACTAGATAAAGGGTATATTAGACCAAGTGTGTCTCCTTGGGGAGCACCGGTCCTATTTGTGAAAAAGAAAGATGGAACATTTAGGATGTGCATTGATTATCGTCAACTAAACAAGTTGACCATTAAGAATAGATACACTTTACCTAGAATTGATGATCTTTTTGATCAGGTGAGAGGAGCTTCAGTCTTTTCGAAGATTGACTTAAGAACTGGGTATCACCAGCTCAGAATCAAGGAAGAAGACATCAGCAAAACAGCCTTTCGAACCCGGTATGGACACTACGAATTTGTAGTCTTACCTTTTGGATTGACAAATGCCCCTGCCACATTCATTTGTCTGATGAACAATGTGTTAAATAAGTATTTGGATAAATTTGTTCTGGTGTTCATAGATGATATTTTAGTCTACTCCAAAAATGAGGATGAACATAAAGAGCACTTGAGAATAGTGTTGCAGACTCTAAAAGAAAACCAGTTATATGCCAAGTTCAGTAAATGTGAATTTTATAAAGATAAAATTCAATATCTGGGTTATATTATTTCTGAAAAAGGCCTTGCGGTTGACCCTGAAAAGATAAAATCCATTAAGGAATGGTCGGTCCCAACTGATGTTTTAGCAGTAAGGTCATTTATGGGGATTGCAGGATATTATCGCAGATTTGTGGAGAGATTTTCTGCTATAGCACATCCCATCACCTCATTGCAAAGAAAGGGTGTCAAATTCGTGTGGACTGAAAAATGTCAAATCAGTTTCGAGCAATTAAAACAAAAACTTACTTCTGCCCCTATACTAAAGATTGCAGATCCTGACAAGGAATTTGTTGTATGTACAGATGCTTGCAGAGAGGGGTTGGGAGGAGTCCTGTTGCAGGAAAATTCAGTTATTGCCTATGAATCTAGGAAACTGAAAACACATGAATAGAATTATAGTGCCTACGATTTAGAATTGGCAACTGTTATTCATGCTTTAAAAATGTGGCGGCACTATCTTCTTGGGAAAAAGTTTACCTTAATGACTGATCACATTAGTCTCAAATACTTCTTCTCCCAAACTGATCTGAATGCAAGGCAAGCCAGATGGTTGTCCATTTTAAGTGAATTTGATATGGATATAAAACATATCAAGGGAAAGGAAAATAAAGTTGCTGATGCATTAAGCAGGAATGCTTGCCAGAATATAAACAGCCTTGGAAGTAGTGCACAGATCGAAGTAGAAGAATTGGTGAGAAAAGCAGCAAATCAAGATCCAAACTATGAAACACTCTCGGTACAACTACAGAAAAGGGAGAAAACTGATTTCACTCAAAACCAAAAAGGGCTGCTCTATTACAGAAACAGGTTGTATATTCCAAATATAGAGTCCTTAAAAAGAGAAATTTTGGATGAATATCACAAACAGCCATATGCAGGACATCCAGGATATCAGAAAATGTTAACAGCCCTGAAAAAGAAGTTGTTCTGGCCAGGAATGAAGAGAGATGTGGCAGAATATTTAAGTAGGTGCATGGAATGTCAACTAGTCAAAGTTGAGCATCAACATCCAGCAGGTCTTTTAAACCCTTTGCCAATTGCAGAATGGAAATGGGACATAGTTTCCATGGACTTTATAACAGGGTTACCCAAAACCAAATATCAACATGATTCTGTAATGGTAGTAGTAGACACTCTCACAAAAGCTGCCCACTTTATACCAGTAAAATCTACCTGAATGTGTTCTTGAAGGAGGTAGTAAGGCTTCATGGGGTTCCAAAAGTTATTGTTTCAGACCGGGATGGTAAGTTTACTGCAGCCTTTTGGAAAGGATTGTTTAGAGGGATGGGTACTAAGTTGAATTTTAGTACTGCCTATCACCCTCAGACCGATGGGCAAACAGAGAGGACTAATCAAATATTGGAGGATATGCTGAGAATGTATGTAATCGATAGACCATCCAAGTGGGAAGAGTATTTGCATTTAGCTGAATTTGCCTATAATAACAGCTACCACTCTTCTATCAAAATGAGTCCGTTTGAGGCACTGTATGGAAGAAAGTGTCGTACTCCTTTAAGCTGGAGTCAACCAGAGGATAAACTAATGTTGGGACGTGATGCCTTACAAGAGATGGAGAGAATTATTAAACAGATACAAAGAAACATCAAGACAGCACAAGATCGCCAGAAAAGTTATGCTGAGAAGAAAAGAGTGCACCGAGAATTCAAAGTGGGAGATCATGTGTATTTGCGTATTAAGCCCAAAAAGAGCACACTTTATGCTGGAAGTTGTGCCAAGTTGGCTCCTAGATATTGTGGTCCTTTTGAAGTTTTATAAAGGGTGGGACCAGTAGCTTACAAACTGGCCTTGCCACTCCATGTTAGAGTTCATGATGTGTTTCATGTTTCGTTATTAAAAATATATGTGCATGATGCCTCTCACATAGTTGATTGGAATGTTGTACAGGTGGAGACAGAAGGGGAGTTTCTTCCAGAACTGCTTCAAATATTGGAGCGGGAAGAAATTGAATTGAGAAACAGAACTGTAGCATGAGTAAAAGTGCAATGGAAGCACTTTACTACTGAAGAAGCTACCTAGGAAAGGGAAGCTGAAATGATGGAGAGATATCCATTTTTGTTTGAAAAATGAACTCTAGTAGTAGTATAATGATAACACCGAGGACGGTGTTTATTTTCAGAGGGGGAATATGTAACACCCACAATTTATGTGTTTGAAATTCAAAGCTAGACATTTGAACTTTAATCCTAAGGGGAGTGGACCCCAAAGGACAAGAAAATTGCGAATGTAATTCAATATTTAAATTGAGGAAATAAATAAAATGATTGTGTGCATATTGACCAAAATGAGATTTATGAGATCACTTGCTAAATCCATGAGGATGGATAAGGCAACAAATCCCCAGAATCTTTCAAAAAATCCTTGAAAGAAATTATTCTAATTTAGATTTTTGAGGAAGAATCTAAATTTCTCCAATGATGAGGAAAGTAGTTGGGAAGAGGTAAAAAGCTGGAAAAGCTGAGGAAAAGCATAAAACAGCTTTAAAGAATCCCTAAAATGGGAAGCCTAGGCAAACAGGAAGAAAAGAATCCTGAGATTCTAGACGCAAAATTAGAAACATGCTTTGGGGAACAATAGCTTAAATAAGTTGCTGTTGTACAGATTGGGGGTTGATCTGATATAGGAGAGGATCTCAGCCCGGGGGTGAGTTCTAGGAGACAGAAGGACTCTAAGGTTGGGAGGTTGGTCAATTTCATGAGTGGTATGTCTTTAGGTTTAATGTTGTTCATTTTATATAGCATGAATTGGCTACATATAAAGTTTTACTTTAGATTAGCACCTAAATTCTACATTTAACAGAATTGATCAAAACGAAGTACCCTTGAAATCCTGTATGGTTGTAGAATTTAAATCTATGAAGTAGAATCTTACAGAGTCTCTAAACCATTGCTTGGTTTAAATCTGTAGATACTTATTCTTCACAGGAACAGATGTGAACTAGTTTTAATCTGCTCCTCCTTCTAGAATCACTTTAATATATACATACATGAGAAAGAAAATTTGAAGTTCTGCATTTTATTAGAAAATAGTAGGAAAAGAATGTAAAGTTACACTGGTTAAAACTGCCTAATTAAATCCAGTGACATGGAGATTAATATTAATTACTTCCATGTAAATTTAATCTGCTTCCATTTAGTCTAACTATCTACCCTGAAACTCTATAGTACTATGGATAGAAATGAAAAATATAACACTTCATGAAGCATAGAATGTTCTAAATGGTTATACCAGATAGTACTCCAACATTCTGCCATTTATGAACCACATTCCAAAGTGTCACCATTCTGTTCAATATATATATATATGCTAGACATAAAGGAAAAACTTGGTAAATGAATGGCACATCTCAACATATAATCGTTCCTTTTACTAAGATTCAAGTAGAATAATAGTAGCAGTTATCATACCCTGCCAATCTTCACAATTTCCTGCCTCAACATATGTACAGATATAGTTTCAAATAAAACAAGGAAATATTACAGTAGGACCTACCATTATTGTAACTACCAGCTTCAGTGTGAAGTAGAAGGTCTATAGAAAAATCAAAGTATTATGGAAAAATTTAAATTCAGGATCTCTTAGTGATGGTGAAAGAACACGTAGAGGGTTCATATAATTATCTACACAGCGCCATAATAATTAGAACTGGTGCGATGAAAGAAAGTAAAGTTGTTAAGCACAATTATAAATTATCTCTCCCTCAGTTACCTGTTGAACTGGGCGTTAATAACTAAACATCTGCCTGTAAACGAAGGCTTATATGTGCCAAATAAATAAAAACAAAAATAATAACTACACCGAGGATGAATACCAGTTAAGACTAATAGTATACAATGCATTTGTATACGAAAAATCCTCACGAGAGTTGATTCACGATAACCATAAATGACGGAGGAAACACATAGGTTCGTAGTAGCCGAGCTACAATTTAAATATGCAGCATGAGAGCATAAATATGTTAACCAGTATAAAGAGGAAATGAGAAAATATTAGACTGAACTGTTATCGTCTTCATGACAATCTCTGATAGCCGAAAGTCATGTAAATAGGTTCAGTCCCATGAAACAAAACAAAAATTTCAACTAAAAACGCAGACTAGTGGTATGCCAACAAACCCCAGTTCCGAAATGAAAAACAAAATACATAACATCAGTGTATTAATCCTTGACTGTAAGGCAATGAGTAAACAGACGTCCACAAGAGGGGCGGCAATGCTCATGTATGCCTAGAGTCTCAGCGTAACGAGATTCCAGAGCACTCGCCAACTCAAACCCCGGAAACCCTTTTCTCTCCATGCACGCAAAAGCATTACAATCACGATTCTAGACGTAGGCAGCTAGGAGGGAGCGCGGTAAACAGTGGTAAAACCGTACCTGACCATTCCCGAATTCAACCGAATCTGCGTAACTGAACCAGGTTATGAAGTTGGCTTCGTTAGTCACAGGTGATTGCAGACCCTATCAGCATTTTCGTTCTGGAACTGAAAAAGTAGGGAAAAATTCGAATAAGACCATAAGGAACTAGAATAAGACAAAGAGTAACGAAAAGGTTCAAACGAGAATTATGCCATACCTGTAGCGCTTCCCTTATGATAATGACCGTCTGAAATGAGCGGAAAAGAAAATAGAAATCTGAGCATAACCAAATAGCCACAAATCAAATCAGCTATATACACATACACATATATTTCAGCAAGCTGTCGAATAATTTTTTCTCAATGAAATATTCAACTTACCCCAAATTGTGAAGGCTCCCACAGGGGTTTAGAAATTGGACTAGTAGAAGCAGATATCTAGCTGTCGGGTATTCATACCAGAGGTGTCGCTTTGCAAGACTAAGATTGGCCGTAAAGTCCCACGAAAGAAAAACCCTCCTCCATAGACATGAGAACTGAGATGGACTGGAATAAATCGAACTTATGTAAAACACCTCAGAGGGAACCCTAAGAGTGCACAAGTTTTATCACCGTCCATCTGTCAGTCGAGCCAGCTCGAGTGAATCCCTATGAACCCTGGAAACCTCGACCCATAGCTCATACAGTACACACGGGAGAGATAAACAAATGAGACTTTACGTTATCACCAACAGTCAAATGCACAAAACTCGATCATGCAGGACTGTAGAGTTAATTCAACCGCGTGACCGGTATATGGTTTCCACACTAGACTCGATTTATTAATGATGAAAGTACAACGACGGCCCAAGGACCATCGTGGCGCCGGGAGGATCACCAAGCCTGAACCCTCAGGCCTACGTACGAGCCAAGCCTTAACTCCGCCACAGACAAGTAGGAAACCAAAAACCCTATCATTAAATTCGTGTACTGATAGGACGAGATTCCAGTTCATTTGATAGTTTGATGTAAGTCAGCGAAATAAAAAAAATATGGGTACATGTAGAAGTGGATGCGGATAGGACGTTAAATTAAATCCAGATGATGTTCATAGGTATGACGTTCGTTGTATATCAAATCACATAAAACGAAAAAATAACCCTTGAAATAAATTACCACGATAGCGACCGAAACCCCTATGCTCATACTATGTGTGTTTCGACAATGATGGATGAACCCCTCGATTTCCTTATATGGTATGTGAAAAGTATTTGAGCAAGTTATTATCAATTGAAAATGAGCTATCTTACATAGTGAAGTGCAAAGGTAGGTGAGACTTAATAATAGATTTCGTTGTATGGTAAAAATATAAAAGTTCTGTTAAAATGTTCCATTGTGAACTTGTGATAATAGAGTAGGTTAGTGCTTGAATTAAAGGGTAATAGGTAGAGAAATTTAATGAGTTATAAAAATGGAATAAACTCTGGAAAAAAAAAATTTGGGGTAGAAGGAGATGTGACACTAATTATCGGACAATTATGATTAGCCCTCTCTTAGCTAAGTAATATGGTATTATTTTGGAAAGGAAGATGAGCATATGGCTTGAAAGTGAAGGTAAGCTAGCTAAAGGCCAAGCAAGTTTTAGAAGGCAACACTCGACAACGGACCACATCGTTACACTTAGGATCATTGTGGAGGAATGTCGTAATGATAAATCCAATCTCTTTTGTTGCTTTGTGGACTTTAGAAATACTTTCGATATGGTACCTAGAAATAACCTATGGAATAGGTTAGAAGAGCTAAAGGTTCCTTTTGAGTTGAGAGCTACCGCTATAATGTTATACGAGAATGTAATTTCCAAGTTTAAGAGAAATGAGGGGTGGTTGAAATATATTAACTGTAATATCGGGGTTAAACAAGGTTTTCCCCTCTCCCCTACCCTATTTGGCATTTACATCGACAAGCTAGAAGGTTTTTTTATAGGAAGAAGATTGTGCTGGCACGTTCTTAGTTGGAATAGTCATCATCCTTCTCCTCTATGCTGACGATATTGTTTTTCTGGCAAGGTGTTGATCTGATCTTGATAAGAAACTAAGACTTCTTAAGGATTTATGCTCTACCATGGGTATGAGTGTTAGCACTGACAAAATCAAAGTTATAATTATCAAATCCAATAAGGACACTTACACTAATTTTGTGTATGACAATAGCAACTTGGAGGAAGTGTCTTCTTACAAGTACCTAGGAATTGATATTCATCACAAGCTCAAATGGAACTATAGCATTGAGAAAAGGATTAATGGAGGGTGGAAAACTAATTTTGGTCTTGAAAGTAATATTAAAGCAGCAAATCTTGTCATGTGGGATAAAAATAAGCTCCTCTTTGAAACTTTAGTCACTCCTATAATCTTGTATGGATGTGAGGTTTGGGTTGCAACATCTCTAAATAATCATGGAGAAATATTGAGCAAATCCATAATCGTTTTATAATGTATAACCTCAAAATTAAAAGCAATACACCCTATTATATTTTCCTTAAAGAAGTGGGTCTTTCCCCTATCGAGAGCCTAGCTATGACTAGGCTCCTGTTGTACAAACACAAAATCAATAACATGGGAGACCATAGACTTCCTAAGCTAGCTTTAAATTCCAACCCAAACCACCTAAGGCTAAAACGAGGTTGGTATAAAGATACCAGGGCCTAGTTAAACCATTGGGAGTAACGAAAATATTGCATTTCAAAATATTAATAATATTAAAATTATTGTTACTTCTAAGTTTAAAGAGAAAATGTGGTGTGAGAAATATTTAGAGGCTAAAAGAAAATTAAGATATTATAAGGAGATCATCAACTCTACTCTAGAAGATCAAAAATATCTCTTTGCTTTAACTAGCTCAAAGAAAAAAAATTAATATAGCCAAGATAAGAATGAACTCTCATGTGCTCCATAGTGAAACAGGTCGTTGGGCAGTTCCTAAAACACTATGGTGGAAACGATCTACCATCTTTATGAGAATATGAACATTGAGGATGAAAATCACTTCATCTTAGAGTGCCCTGCATACACCTACATTAGATCTCAGTTTCATAATCTTTGTTGCAATACTGACCTTCCTAGCCTTTTAACATGTCAAAATTATAGTGAGCTCGGGACGCTTCTCTCCAATCTCTTTGAGCATACGAGTACATTTTTAAAGAAAACTAAATAATTCATTTCTTTAGGTCTCATAGACCAAGTTTGGTCTCAGTGGACATTAACCATATATATATATATATAGACACACATACACACACACACACACACACACATATATATACTAACAAATATGGAAATTTGATTATTAAAAAAATAATTGATAGTAAATAATATAATTTAGGTAGTTAACAAAAAGAGTAGTTAAAGTAAACACTAATTTATAGAAAGTTTTTAATTTTTTTAAAATATACATGTTAATTTTTTTTTTTTAAATATATATGTTAAAATATAATTTTATTTATTGATTTTTTATTCATTTTGTATTAATTTAGATAATGGTTTTCACTGGCCAAGATGACTAGAATAACTTGTATATGAACAATCAAGATATACCAACCATCAAAATCTATTATAACTGGATTTCTTCAAAATTTTGTTTATCATTTATATTGTATGAATATTCCACATTGTATGTCATAATATTTCTCATTGTGATGATGTCTCACTTTCAATCACTATTTTATAATAAAATAAACAAGTTTTATAACAAAATATATCTGAGATACTATTGGAAACAAGTGATCATGCAAGTGCATCTTTCCAAACTCAATAATATTTAGAAGGTCTCATCACATTTACCAAAGGAAGTGGGTTTCCTTAATTTGAATTTTTTTAATTGAGTTATGAATATAATATTAAGAAGTGAGTTTCTAAATATGATGTAATAGAGATTGATTATAAGAATGAGGTATATTTACTCACGACATGTAATATATTATTTTAAGTTGGTAATTGAGAGAATTGGAGATTCTAGGGATGCTTTACAAGAATTGAGGGATTTGGCCCACATTGAGTGTATCTCAATAAATCCTCATTTTGTATATACATAATTAAATAAAGGAGAAAAAGAGAGTGTGGTAAGAGAATGAGTGAGTATTTTAATGAGTGAGAAGAGAAGCCAAATGAATGTTTTATCATGCCAAAATGTAGAAGAAATGCATTGGGTTGTAAGAAGAGGTAGTGATAAGAAAGAGTAAAATTTTGTAATGTTTATGTCGATGAATTACCAGAATTTGTGATTTATTTAAGAGTCCTTGTGTATTAAGCATTTTTTTATGGATCTATATATTTTACGATTATTTGAATTTCTATGTTTTACAATTGTTTGAATTTGTGTATGAGCTTGGATTGAAATGATGCGATATGCCTCTGATACTGGGCATAATCGAACATTTTTTCTTTTTTTAATGTTAGTAGAATTGCATGAAAGAGCATGTAAAAACCATATGTGCAAACATTTAAAGAATAAGAATCATAAAGGAGACCATAAAGATAATGCACACAAAATTTTTATAACATAGTTCATCGAGTGTGGATTATGTCTTCGGGCCCCCCTTCGATAGTGCAGAGGTTGCTTCATTCATCATAGAAAAATGAAAATGAGTCAATGGAAAAAGACATCATTATACCTACATTTCTAAGGATGACTTGAAAATGGGTTGCTTAGATGGAAAACCACACTGTGCTAGTGAAATCATGGAGAAATTCTAGTTAAAATGAGTATAAACTCAGTTATATTTTGTCTCTGTCAACTCTGAACCCCCCAAAGAATCTAAATATTCCATAATCGATTTTGTGTAGTAATATTCCTAGAATATTCTAAAAAATATTCCTATGGAATATTCCTCTAGAATATTCCAAAGAATATTCCAAAGAATATTCCTTTGGAACATTCTCCCATAGAACTCTTCCATCAAGGTTCTGCCATGCACAGGGTTCCAGCGGGTCTTAGTTACGCTCCTCAAATTCGAAATTGTCATTTTGTTTTGCGGTCTTCGTGCTCCCTATCGAATGGTGCACCCTCGGTTTAAATGTAAGGAGGTGGGTGGAAATAAAAAATCCCCCACCTAGGCTTGTTGGTTGGCATAACATTGTCAGGTTATTAGGTCGGTGGGGAGGTAGTGTGTTTCAACCCTTGCCAACCCATTATCTATATAAAACAAAAAGTTTGATTTAAATGTTGAACCCATTCAATGTTTGTTGTTTAAATATTAAACCACCACCTGTAACGTTTGTTAACCGTTGTCACCACTATATATATATATATATATATATATATATATATATATATATATATATATATATTGTTGTTTGGTTGGGTTAGGGCTAGTGGGATCACAAGTTTGGTGGCCTGCCAACCATATGTTTTATTTAAAAAAGCATATTATTGACTACCAACAAGTTTAATTCAGGTCACTGAGAACTATTTTAATAGTTTCCTCCACATGGTCTTGGTCAATTAGAGCCTAACTGACCCTTAGTTGGGTGCCACGTGACACCATCTAATTGGGTCACCTTTTGCCTCCAAAGCTAGCAAGGTGCCACCATTTTTGGTAGCTCCACCTAATTTAGCCAGTGTTTTAGCTAGACCGCCAAATTGGAGATGCTCCAAGTTTATCTGGGGTTCTGCTAACTTTTTTCCTTTAGCCAGATTTGATGAGAACTTTGAAGGATTGTAGCTTATACATACGAAGTCAGATTGAGGTATCTCTTGTGTTGTTGTATTCCTTGTGACAATATCTTCAATTTGGTCCTAGTTTCACCATGATTTGAGGAATTTTATTTTTTGACCATTAGGAATCCTCCTAGATCATTCCTCCCCACTAAAGGAATTTTGGTCCTCTAAAAGCATAAAAAGTACTACAATCTTGATCTACATAACAAATATCTCTAACAGGCCACCCTTTCTCTCCTTCACCTATGTACTTCGAAACTTGGAATTATGAAGCTGACACCAGTATCCATATGAAAATTTGTAGTTTCCAATACATGTCCAACTCCCAAGCTTCCAAGCAAGACCATACTTTCCAAGAGTTTATAAAAAACCCATGGTCAAGTTTTTATAATAGAAACCATACCCCATTCTATCAAACTAAAGGGAAAAATTTCACGATTTTGCATTCATAAGTGATTTTATACATTTCATCACTTTTAAAAGTTTTTTAAAAGAAACATGTTATTTATAATGGTGCTTATACTCAAATATTTAAAAATCCTACCCATCTCTTACCTAACTATGGTAATGGGATTTATTTCTGTAGTTGGCTTCTTTGTTGAACTGCTTCATCAGTCAGTTCCTTCACAGTTGCTTTCACATGTTCCCTGTCATTATTTGGGCATAGCTCTGGATGGATCTTCCAACATGTGTCTTTGTAATGTCAACCCTTGTTGTAACGACTACAATGGTTCTTCTTCCTCTCGACTTTCCTAGCCTTCCTTCGTGTCTCCTTCCTGGATGAAATATTCTTCCTTGAATGGTTACCTTTGGTGTGGCTTTGGCAAGGCAAACTTGACTTAGTTATTCCTATGAAATGCTAACCTCCCTTTGGAGATCACCTATAGTCACGATAATTGGAATGGTTTGATGTAGCCTCAACGTGCATTGATTCAAACACCCTTACTTTTGTGGCTTTGGAGTGTCTTTCAAAAGCACAAAAATCATCATCATATGAGAACATGAAATTGAAGAATCATTG